>JAGFMI010000007.1:980303-1283467 GCA_021030905.1 Pyrenula massariospora
TTCAAACCCGCCGCCACATCCCCAATCTACGCGCACTTCAAGCGCCAATCCATCGACAGCCCATCCTCCAAAGACCGTACTCGGTCGTGGAGAGGAAGCATGGCCAGTGCGGTGAGTATGGACAAGGGCACGCAGACGGATGAGGAGAATAGTAGTCCCGAGCGGCAGGAAAGGGGAAGGAGCAGTCAGGAGAAGGTGGAGAAGATCACGCAGAACGTGGAAGACAGCGACGAGGCAGAGGAACCGACTCCTATGAAGGAGGTGACCACCTCGCCAATAACGATGAACTCGAACGAGAAAGAGTCAGACCAAGAAGCAGAACCCATACCCGACTACGAGCCCGAAAAGCCGGCGCAACCCGCGCCTGTAGTCGCGAAAGCAAGGGTGGTCACCATCCCCAAGCGTGTGCCACCAAGCCTACCGCCGAGAAACCCAGAAAGACTCTCGTCCCCGCTTGCCGAAGCGCATCCAGAGGCCATGGAAAGTCTCCGGCGGATCTCAACGGACGAGGCGCGTGATGCCGTACTGGAAGCAAAGGGCGTACCGATCGTGAACGGCGAGGACGGCGCACTAAGGAATCTCGAGGGAACAGAAACAGAAACACAGGAGAAGGAACGAGATGGTGCGAGCAGCACATACTCCCGGAGAGAGCAGAACGACGATGAATTCCACTCCATACCCGTGACGCCTGTGGATGGCGACGAACATCGAACGGGCGGTGGTATGCCCGGCGGGTTTTAACGGATGAGGAAAAGCAAAATCCGATGTAGCCCCACTTCCGAATTGGATTTGGCATTCTTCGAATATCGGTGGTCTGACCTTGCGCATGCACTGCTTTAACAAGCAGGCAGGAGTTCGACACAAAAGCCAAAGGAGAGAGAAGGATCAAGGGTATTTACTAAAAAAAAAAGAAGGGGAGAAAACGGAAAAGATCCAGCTCGGATCGAGTCGCCTAAAGCCCAATGCCCGTTCATCTTGCTTTGTTTTGTTTGCACCTCACCTTTTGCATACAAACCATCTCTGGCGTCGTCGGCGTCGGCGTCGGCCCCCCGGCGCATCCATACCTGTCTGTATTTTTCCCCATCTCATCTACCCGCATGGCGTACGGAACTGATAGCGCTACTCTGCTTTGCTTTGCTATAACGATCACCACATGGGGCTTGACGGTGCACATGATTACGACTTCGGCATGTTTCCCGGGCTGGGAGTAGGTAGATAGGGATTTGCATAACTTACGTGGGCATTACCTTGGTCAACTTAGCAGTATAGATCAGCTCGTACGCATGCCCGCTGGTATGCTTGCTTGCATAGCTTCGAATGAACTAAATCGATGAATAACTAGCCTTTGGGCTGTTTGTCAGTGCAGTCGTGTTGCCTCTGCGTCTACATATGAGCGGCCTATTTATGCGTGGAGAGCGGGCGTGGTATCTCGCTCGCCTCGTCTCGTCTAGGTACGTTAGTATCATCAGGACCAGAAACCAAGGTCCCTACCCTACCTCCCAACCTCCCAGTAGACCGGAACGCAATCTCATCCCATCGTCCTCGCCGCCTTCCAAGATTCCCCCCAGAGGCCGTCAACATACATGCTCAAGGATAAGATATCCCTTCAAGAGAACGCACGCAGAAGTTTGGGGGGGGTGGGGAATGAAAACTTAGAATAAATATCATCATATACCCAACTACCCAGCTAGCTATCCCGTACAATTTTATATGGAAGGGCATCTACGATAGCTACCTTACCCAAGTGCTCTCATCACGCAAAAAAACCACTAACCACCCTACAAGCCCCCCTCCCCCAACAGCAGCGGCCCTCTCCTCCACCCCGCCCCACCCCACCACATCAAGGAAAAAACACCCTCCGAAAATCCCTCACCCCCTTCCGACAAACCACGCACTCCCCCCTCCTCCCCCGAAACCCAATCTCACAGCACCACCGACACAACACACAATGCCCACAGGGCAGAAACACCGTATCAACCCTCTGCTCATGGCACACCGCGCACGCCAGCTTGACCGTCATCTCCTCCTCCGCTAATGGCGGGGGGCGCGGCTGGGTGTCGAATGTCTGCGTGTGCGTTTGAGACTGAGATTGAGACTGAGACTGAGGGGGGTTGTGCAGGTCGAGCTCGGCGCGCTCGAGCGGGGTGAGGCGCAGGGCGCGGATGGGCAGGTTCGCGGCCTGGTAGGCGCGGAGCATGTTGATGCGGCGGCGGCGGCCTTCTTCGAGAAGTGCCACGGGCATGCCGGGGGTCCAGGGCGGGGGGTGGGGCCAGGATATCGTGGACGACGAGGACGTGGATGTGGCTGGGGTGGTGGGGGTGTGCGGGGCGGATTGGTAGGCGACGGAGAGGGGGGTGGGCGCTGTGAGGGTTGACTCTGGGATGCCGGTTAGGGTGGAGGCGAGGCCGGGGGACATGGTGGAGAGGCGCTCTGGGGTCAGGTCGTTGGGGTCGACGAGCGGGGCGATGCCGGGGAGGCGGCCGGCGGGGGTTGTGCGGGCGGCGCGGCGGCGGGAGTGGAGGGGGTTGGTTGGGGGGCTGCTGCTGCTACTATTGTTGTTATTGTTGTTATTGCTGTTATCATCGAGCAGCATATTCAGATCGGGAAGGCTGGTGGGAGGCGTAGTGGGTGATCCTTGGTAGTGGACGGAGGTGTGTATGGATACTTCGTCGCTTAGTGGGTCTGAGACTGTTTCGCGGCGGCGATGTTCTGCTTCGTTGTACCTCCCCCAGGCGTTCATGAACATATGCCGGACCGGGCTTTCGTAGTCTTCACGCTCTATCTCGTCACGTGTTCCGAACAACTGATTTAGGCTTTGATGGAGACGCTCCGTATTCCTCGGCCCATTAGGTTGTCGCTGTGAATTGGGTCGCTGCAGTTCAGCCTGCCGGTGAGAATGAGGATGAGAATGCGCAAGGCCTGACTGTGGCCTCGGGGAGTTAAAGGCTCGAGGGCCAGTGTCCACAAACGGCATTGCAAAGGAGCTTCCACTGGTTGTGGTGAAAGAGTTTGGGGTTGTCGTCGTAGTAGTAGGCAAAGCGGGAGCTGTGCGGCCTATATTAGGACCGGACGTGTTTGGTCTGGGTTGCATGTTCGACACGGACTGCATGTTTTGTGGTCTGAAAGGCGTTCTTGGCATATTAGAGTTGATGGTCTGCGGTCTGAAGGGCGTCGCTGGCACAGCGCCGGGATATTGACCGAAAGGAAGAGGAGGTGCATCGTAGATAAACCCGCTCTCGGGCGTTGGTGGAAGGCCGTAAGAGTAACTGCCGACGCGTGGCATCGAGCTGGTTTCATATTGCATTTGAGAGCCCTCATGCGGGGTTTCTGGGCTGGCTTGTGAAGTCGAAGGATTCCTGTCTGATGGAGGAAGATTTTCTTCAACCGAAGAATCCGAGAAATTGAATAGCCAGGGACTTCTAGTAGACATGGTAACACCTGAAGGTCTGGCGAGAGAAATAGTTGTCCGGCCTTGTTAATGCCCCTCTCAAGGACAAGCCGGCCACCTTCCAGAGATGGAAGAGTCAAGTATTCAGGCTGCGATGGAGATTGCTGATCGGTGGGAGCTGCTGTGGTACTAGTAAACGACAGTGCAAGGCAGGCGGTCCAGATTCATGAATTGATAGAATCTCAAAGATCTGTTTTGATAGATGCTGGTTAGTATGTGACCCTAGTGATTGAAGCGCAACGAGTGAAATGCACTGAGTGGAATATCGTGAATGGCAAAAACACTCGACCAAAGAGACGAGGTAATTTGGCGCTCCGAACGAATGCCCCAGCGCCGTGGGAAAGCTCGACCGAGGACTGTGATTGAATGGTATTATCCACGGAGAAGTCGCAAAGCATCGGGCATCCAGATTACACCGGCCTGAGATCCCTTCAATAATGCGCACCTTTTTCATCTGCTCTCGCTTAGTCCAGGGATCTTGAGATGTCAGCCATCAACAGTGAAGCTGCGGCTAAGAGAGTGATAAGATGTCAGAAAGTACCTCTTAACCGTGAATGAAAATCCTCACATCATGATGACAGCCTCTGGAGTAGGCGGACGCAATATCATTGAACGATGTCACAATTGAGAGCATATTGAACGACGTGAGCCAGAGGGTTGACATGAAATGGAAGACATTCTACTCAATCCAGATCGAGGTTTCGATGGCGAAGATTCACAAGGGGAGATTCAAGCACCTTTAAGAGCGGCCTCGCCGCAACCGAGAGTTGAAGCAGGAAACCTTCCATCCTTTGTTGTAGTGGGGCAAGCTGAACCCCACGACGAGCCTTGTGCCGGACTTCTGCATCAATCCCAGCAGCACATCACATCGTTGCAGATCAGAGATGCGATAAGTGGGGCTTTTCCCCTGGAGAAGAGCCCAAGCATGTCTGTCGTGAGAGAGAGAGGTCCGGATGAATTATTTCTGACGCTCTCCGAGCTTTTGTGAGGAATCATGTCCCGTTTGTCCGTGGTTCAGATTCATGCTCCGAGCTCTCCAAGCTCCATTTCGTCGGCTTCCCGCACCACGCTCTTCAGTCCTACTTACGAAAATCTTCTCGGCGAGGATGTCTGCCTTCAATCTGCCGAACACTTCACCTGCCATACCCGTGATTTTAACCGATGACCTTGAGAAAGACAGACTCCTTGCATTTCCGGCTTTTCGCACATGGCTATCCACGATCCAGCATTCTCTTTCCCTACAAACACGCTCGACCCATGTCTTCCACACATCCCCATACAAGCTCCGCAGCATCAAGATACAAGCTGTCGATTTCTTTGGCGGCGGAAGGATAGGGTTCCTCAAGATGAAGGCCGAGGTCACAAACGACAATGGAGAATGGCTACCTGGTGGCATTTTCCTACGAGGCGGAAGTGTTGGCATGCTGCTAGTCCTCTCTCCAAAAGACGCGAAGGATGAGAAATACACCATTCTCACAGTGCAGCCACGCATAGCCGCTGGCAGTCTAGCTTTTGTCGAAATCCCTGCTGGAATGTTGGATGATAGCGGTACTTTTGCCGGCAAAGCTGCGGAAGAGATCAAAGAAGAAGTTGGACTGGAAGTCCCACAGGAAGAGCTCATCGATATGACTGCATTGGCTATTGACGCTAACATGTCTGAAGCGGGAGAAGAAACCTTACAGAAAGCCGTATATCCCAGTTCTGGAGGGTCTGACGAGTTTGTCCCATTACTACTGTGGGAGAAGGAGATGGATAGACAGGACATTGAGCAGCTCAAAGGCAAGCTTACCGGACTTCGAGATCATGGTGAAAAGATTACTCTACAATTGTGCCCGTTGCAAGATATGTGGAAAGCTGGCTCTCGGGACGGGAAAACACTCGCGGCATGGGCGCTGTACAATGGTTTGAAGAGTGAAGGTAAAATCTGATTACAGGGCTTGAGATATCCCATGTCTACGATGCAAATGGTCGACAAAAGAAGTGTTTTGCTCAGACGGAGCCGCCCATATCGTCCCTGAACACACTATCAGCTGGAAGAGTTCCGTGCTGGTTTGAAATCAAATCTACAATGCAGAATATGGAGGAGTGGGTTGGGTAATGAGGACCACGTCCGTGAATTCTACCAGCAGATGGCAATCTGCAAGCAACGAAAAGATGACCTGATATTCACTGAGAAGTTTGGTATTGGTTCTACGTCCACTCACAGCCTTTCCGGTCGATTCCAAGGACAGCTAGAAGTTGGTCCGATTGTCAGCACCGGCGCCGCCACTAGCTTCCTCAACAAACATGCGAAAGGTAATGATCATTCCTCAACTGAGAGACCACTCAATAAATCAACGGTCCTCGGTCGAAGAACATCTCTCATTCACACGCCTGGCATGGAGCCCGAAATCTGAAGGAGCCTTTTACGAGTTCTGCGTTAAGGATTCTAACATGACTTACACCTCAAATACCACTACCGAACCTCGACCGTCCGCAGGTATTATTTCGGGTGTACTTTCCCAACGCCATAACTGAAACGGAAAATGTAAAAGCAAGCGCATGAAGAGTTGGAAAGACGACCGAGAAGTGAAATGTCTGGCTGACAAGCAGACGCAAGACTTCATATTACACCCTCCGTGTTCCCTATCCATTCGGATAATCCACTTATTATGTTGCAATACTTTCCTCCACTCTCTGTTGGAGCTATCACGCTCCCACGCAAGCCGCTTAAGTGCTGAACAAGCTGGATGTCATGATCTCCGTGAGTAAAATTTGATCTACCAAAGGTGTGATCACTCGCCTTGAATTTGGCACAGGGGTGACCCACACGTGTCGATAATGAGCGTGCTGCTTTAGACCTTACATTGTACTGTACACATTCGCAAATCGCGCTTTCATGCCGAAACCTTACCGGTGGGACCTGGTATGATCACTTACCACTAAGTTTAATAAAGAAGTGTACGTGAAACAGACGTAAGTAGCGATTCCTCCGTGTCATGGCGCAAGTGAAGAACAAATCGTGAACTTCCCAACGTTATCAGCACCGTATTTCGGGGTCTACTATCATTGCCATGCCCTACTGTGAGGATATATAAAGCATATAGTGCACCCTTATCTACGACAAATTAGTCGTGGAAGGAAAAACGACGGCCATAATTTATGGTGTGTCGCACTCTTTTCAACCGCCGCAGTGCTATTGATTCCGGCCATCCCGACATGTGGCCAGAAATTTCGATGAACACGAACTAGATCTAATGCAAAGTCGATTCTGTTGTCTTGTTGTAACTCAAATAGAAGTCTGTTCACCGTACTAGATAGTAGCACATCTTGATCAACGAACCATCGCAGAGTTCCTTTGAATAATAGAACCAGGTCGATTGCTTGCTAAACCACTCCCCCCCTGTCGTTTAGACCAGACGAACTTGACTATAGATAGCTACTCCAATTGCTGTCCTATTTACCCTCCGGTTTCTTTGATCGTCACTTCCTACCTCGTAGACGACGGAAGCCACCTCAACCAATTTCTCGTCCCCTCCGCGCTTGAGGATCTTCCGCTCCGCCCGCCTTCTTCAGACTTTCTACTGACCTCCCTCAATCCGAAAAACTCCAATATCTACCCTACCTGCCTAGTTCACAGTCATTTCCCATTCCATCGACTTACACCTCCCACTCTCCCCATCCCTTCCTCCTCAAAACGGGGATCTACAAATCTAAGTATGCCACCTCCCCAAGTAGAAAGGGAAAAGGAAAGGGACATGGAAAGAGAAAGGCAAATCTCGATCCCAGACTCGACCGAGTCCTCCCCTTCATCCCCTCCTCCCGCTCCTCCTCATATCCCACCCCACCCCCACCATCCCAATTCCGTTCCCGCCAACCCTCAAGACCACAACACCGCCAAAACCGCCGTCCCAAAATCCCCTTCCTCAACTCTCCAAGAAGAATCCACCATCACCGCACCAACCTCTCCTAATCCCATATCCATAAAAGAGCCCACCCCCACCACAACCTCGTCATCCATCCAGCACCTCCTCGCCCGCATCGCCGCGCAAACCCTAACCCTCCCCGAAGCAGAGCGCGTCGTAAAGCGCCACATCGCGCTCCTGCACGAGTACAATGGGATCCGGGATGTTGGGTTGGGACTTGCTGGATTGGTCGCGGAGGGGAGGTATGCTTCCTTTTTCTTCACGCTTTTTGATTTGGTTTGGAGGGAGGCGGGGTAAGAGGGGGCAAAGGGGCTATTTGAGAGGAAGAGGCTAATCTGTGACTGGGTCTAGGGGGGTGAGGGTTAAGGATGTGCTTGAAGGAGTTGGGTTGGGGGAGGGGGATTGAGTTGGAAGTCTGGGGGGACCTTAAACTTCACGGAGAATCAAGGACAGCACTTTTATTGATATAACACTCCACGCATAACCTCGATCTTATCCTCATCTCCTTCAGTCACTCGCAACCTAACGCATCACATCATTTATGCCGTAACATACGGAACTCTAAGGCATGCCAGCAGTATCAAATTACCCTCAGTGCTACTCCCACCGGTGAGAGCAGCGACTCCGTGCAATTGAGTCGGAAACCAAATAGAAAAGCAAGTATGTTGATTCAATACTCACAATGTATCGCAGCGAGATAGCGCTATTCTTATTGCTGTGGCCCTCAAAGCTTGGCTGCTTCCTAAACCCCTTTTTCAAAGAAGAAATACATGTCATGCTCCGCAGTTGAAACCCATCAAAATCTCTGACAAAATCGTTAAGCTCTCTGCGCGCATTACAAAATACATGCCTCTCTTAGATAAACCGCCGAGTCTCTCGGCGCCCGAGATCTGTAAGGGAGCGGAGAAGTGTCACAACAAGTTGGACTTTGCACGTCATGACGATAGCAATACCAGCATAAGATCTCTGCTCTTTACTTCCAGGCTATGGCTATTAGTATGGATCGATAGTCGGCAACGGATGCAGACAGTGAGAACACCGATCCTACAGCTACGGCGCGCTACAGTGAGGACGGTATGCTTTGGAAGGGTACAGATCCGAGCCTAGATCGATGGTTTTATGGCAAGCACGTGCCGGTTGCACGTAGCTCAAGTTTGAGGCTCGGTGGTTAGGGGTTTGGAGGGTATGGGGAATCAATAATGCGGTAGATATAGCTATGACGATGCAGGGGGAATGGACTGCTGCGGAGATCGATATCTAGGCGTACCTTTAACGGAATATCTGTCTTCAAAACGGCGGTATCTGTGAAGGGGGCTATGAACGGATAGCTGCAGAGTCCAGGATTGGAAAGTCTACATTTGTCGCTACAAGCGTGTGGGCCGTCCATTTGGCCGTCTAGACAAAGAAGCGAAGGCAACATCATTTCCATGATCCGTCAAGCCCCCTCTCTAGCATTTGCTAAGCCTGCTCAACCCCCCCTCGCGCTCTAGACATCTTAAGCCTCCCCCTAACATGCCCGATGAAGGTCAGCAAGCTAGGCAGATTCCCGCACACGATTCCAGCCGTTACTTCGGCGGCCCTTGGAGCTGTCAGGTCTGAAGTGGGAAATTGCAGGTGCGGGAGACATACATGCAGATCGCCACATGGATTGTGGCGTCCATCGAGCTCTCTGCGTGGTCGCGCCAGAACTTTACGGCGTAGATGATGCGGAGGGCGCTTGCTGCGCACGCGCTGGCGTGACGGCGTGTCAGCTGATTGTGGCATTTGGAAAGGAAGAATGAGACGGGGGATGGTTGTGTTGAAAAAGGTAGGTGAAAAGAAGAAGAGCTGATCGAGGGGAGACGTAATTGCTTACATAACTCCAACCGTAAACACCGCACACGCGGTGATCTTCCTGTTAGCGGACAAATTCAACTTGGAAACCCAAACCATCGGCATGAGAAGCATGACAAAGTCAACGACCATGTTGACGCAGCCGTTGGCGAGCATCTTGGCGGGGAACAGCACGCATGTTCCCCGAATTGGTTGCTCAAGTCGTTTACGTGCGGGGAAGCAGCCGGAGATATCCATACAATAATCGGCTGCAAACCAGAGCATGTTGAACCAGATGAAGAGTTGAAGTGCATAATAAGACTTGCTTCCGGGGACTGGAATGAAGATTCGCCAGATCTGGAGGAGGATGGAGAGCTTTGTGAGAGCAATCACGGGCGTGAAGAGAAATCTGACCGCGTTGATGAGCTTCCAAAAGCCTGGACATTAGATTCGCAAGCCTGAGATTTTGATAGGGTTCGTTAGGAGCTTGCCTTGGCTATCGCTGACATGTCCTCGGGAGTCATTTGGTCTGTTGGTAGCATCACACCATATCTCAGCGTTGTCACACCGGAAGTGCAGAGACCAATTTGCCCTAACTAGAACATGTCAGCACATTTGAAAGAGTCAGAAGAGATGGGTGGCTCACAACCGCAATGCTCATGGTCCCTATGACGGTACCGAGAAGTTAGGCTAACCCATGCCATTAAAGTTACGAGACTCTTACATTCGCTCCAACCATCATCTCTGAGAACAATGATCCTTGTATATAGGCGCAACAATAAGATAATCGTAATCAATGTGATGAAGAGCGTAAGGACGGTGATTATTGCAGCACTTAGACCAGAGTTTGTGCTTTGTTGACCAGAGGGTTCCCGGAGTTGAAGTGAATTGAATGGCATCATGGAGGCCATTTCCTGGACTGGGCCTAGATTCGTTGACTTTGAGACCTCTGCGACGAGGCTAGAAGCATAACGGAGTTTTCTGCGAGCATTTCAGATCTTAAACCAGCTGGACGGCCATGTGCGCTGCAATGTAAGGGGAAAGGGAGACTGGGGGCACTTTTAATCGGCGATAACATTGTCGTAAGCGGAACGTTAACATGAACATTGCATCTTCAGCCTCACTGGCCCCTGAGCCATAACAAGGGTAGATGCATATTGCATCCAATGATCACTTTGGGTGGCTTCGAGCAGCCTCGTTCCAAAGCGTAAGAAGGAAGCCAGACCGTTCGGGATGCCTGCCTGCAGCCACTTAGGCTGGTCTAGACAAGGGAAAAAGTTGCATCAATTGCATCAAGGATGTATCGTATGCGAGCGGTACTTAAAAATAGCGCTTGTTAGTTCCTGTTCGGTAGCTTTTGTGACGGTTGTCTTTGCCATGCAGAGCGTCTGTAACAAACACTGGCGTTTCAGAATCTCCTCACTTTCAACTATTTCTGCATATAGCGTCCCAAGGTCGCCATAGGATAGGGCAAACAGTCAGATCAACTACAATAGCAAAGGGAGAGTCGACAATTCCCAAGCCTCTTTTTGGAGATGGCCCGATCATGTTGGCAAAAAGCATCGCAGAATCGACGGAGTCGTCGCAGATTGCATACTCTCCTTTCTCCGATAAAGACGATAGGGCAAATTCTGGAACTCGCGTGTCCAACTTTCTTGTCGTCCTCAGTCCAGATTTTAAGCATCGACTGCGCTGCATAGGTGGCAAATAAGTAATTATTTCTCAGGCAAACTTCGAGATCTTCGGAGCTATTATCTGGGAGCAGTCCATACCGTGCTTCTGAACCGCTAGCTGCACAGTATAGGACGTCAGGAACTCGACTTTAGGCTCTGAATACCGTATCAATCTTTCATCTTGGTCAGTCATTTCGCAAACTCATAGCAGCCTGAGAGCGGGATGTCGAACTTGAGAGGCGTTTGCCAGATCGGGCAAAACCGCATTGATATCCTGTGTCTTGTCCAATGTTGTGGTGGTAATCGCATTTCTGGCTTCGTCGAGCGGTCCAGATCGTCGAGCGAAAATCGTTACATGAGCTCCTTGCTCTGTTAGCATATCTCTTGATCCGAAGATCGTGCCTACCTTGCGCTGCCACGGCTTTGGATATCTCGACGCTAAGACCTAGGGCCCCCAGTCACGAAGATTGTCTGCTCGTGCATTAGTGCGAGAATTGATAGATCAAACAATGTTCGCCTTGCGGATCAAAGTCCGCATATTTCTTTTTGGGGAAACTGGGCGAAAAGCTTTGTAGAGATGAAACCAAGTGGGGGCAGGCAATGGAAAGTTTTCAACAGACTTGATTGCCCCACTAGTTAATCTTGCCTCGTGGTTGTGTAAGGGTAGGCACACGGCAGACTTGGTAATGCAGAAAGCCCCAGGGTGCAGAAGCTCAGCCCCATCCAGGCTACACTGCAGATTCAGCCGTTGAAGCAGAAGCTTCGATCAGCCGAGTAAGGATGCCAGTAACCTGATATCATCAATCTAGATTGATTTCGTATCTCTGCGAAATACCATTAGATATTCGACCTTTTCTTTCGTATAAACCGAGAATGGAGCGTTGGAATGAGAGGCCCTGTGGACGTTTCCAAAACTAGTGCTTGGGCTGTTTCTCAGAACCCTCCCCGCCGGCCTTGGCGTCACCCTGGCTTGCCACATCGAGGCTTGCTGACAGAAGTCGTGACCCGAACGCCCTTCGGCCCCTCGCTTAGGCTCTACAGCCCGATTGCAGTAAACGCTCTTTATAAGCAAGGGGCCAAGACGCGTCCTCGATTGCTACAAAAGCGAGATTGCTTATATCGAGATTGCCGAGTATCAACGCTAAACCTATTATAGTAGGTGAAGAAGACCATTTAGATGTCAACCTCTTCGTGTACGGGCCAGGTTTGGTGTACACGGTCCTCGTCCTTGCCCAAAAACTCCCTCTCTATATAAGCAATCCTAATAAATAAATTTGCCAAGCAACTGCTTCTACAGCGAGATTGATGCTAGCTATTAGTAAAATTTGATGGTGCTGACACCTTGTTGCTACTAGGGCAAAATTGCTTATATGGTGGTTGCTTATAAGGGGGGGTTACCGGTATTAGCCGTAGGGGGCAACGATCTCTATCACCCAGCCTCACATCCTATGTGCTGACACCACGTCACTATTGTTGCACAGGGGCAAGGACCATGTCACGAAAAATGTCAGCTGCTGAGGAGATGGCGAAAATTGGAGCCGGGTTGGGGCGCTAGCATCTGGTTTTTGCGCGTACCCTGGCTGTGTATTGTGTCAACATACCGGGTCATGCCTGGGAGGCATTTTCCTCGATAATTAGACAGTGCCTTGAGTTGCCTATGAGCCAGCAAGGCTTTCTGCAGACGATTTTCATCAAACATTTCAGATCTTATCGCCGAGATGGATCGTGTTCGATATGGCTCCAATGATATCTTGCCAGGTGATGACTACAGACGCAACATCCTCACTGACAGCAGCACTCCACACCCTGCAAAACATCCTCTATGAAGACGAAAAGGAACAGTACTACGCTAATGTTTCGCTCCCCGAGCCTTCGAGTGTCATAACGTTCGTTACGAAAGTTGATCTAGTCTACCGAAGCCAAGCTTCTCGATGTGTCGCGCCAAGGCTATGCACCTTTCTGGATAGGACTCGACAATTCGTTGATGTTGTCGATACATTCGTTAGCTCTAGACCTCAAATTGCTGCCTTAGTATGGGGGAGTGTGAAAACTACGATTTTGCTTGCGAATAGAGTTGCGTCATACTTTGATCAAGTTACCAATTTACTCATGAGCGTGGGTAAGATCTGTCCTATCTTTCAACAGTTCGGACATCTATATCCAGGCTTTGTTGGACTTCGAGAAAGCTTGAGTGATTTTTACGCGATCGTGATTCGAATGTGTGCGAAAGTAATTCAAGTTTCACGACGCTCAACTAGCGCACAGGTTATATCTGCAATGTTCAATCCATTTGAGACCGAGTTCAAGCCATTTAAACTTGATCTGGACAGGCATAGTGAGCTCATTCACTTACAAATATCACTTGCGTCGAAGATCGCTAGCCAAGAAGAGACAAAACTGGCCAAGCTCGAAAGAAAAGAAAACGCACTTCACCGTCAAAGAGCTTTGAGGTTCTATAAGGATATCAGCAATGAACACGGTGAGGTGCGAAAATGGCGTTTGCACAAAGTGGAAAGGGATAGGGCAAAGAAAAGGTCAGCAATAAGGTTAAATCTTTGTCACATTGACACAATTAAAGTGTGGAAGCAATCTATGAGAAACTGGACTCCTGGTACTGTCGATTGGTTTCAGCAGGACAATGAGTTCCAGAAGTGGATTCGCACCACGGAAACAGCTATACTCTGGTGTAGCGGCACACTGGGAACAGGGAAAACAATGATCATTTCAAAAATTCTTGCATTTCTCTACAGTAAAGATTCATCCGACCAAATCTGCTATTTCTTCTGTCGATCCGACTACGAGGAGACACTACAAGCCCGAAGCATACTGGGCAGCCTTGCATGTCAAGCTTTAGAGCCAGTGATAGCAGAAGCTTCCGGAGAAATTCTGGAGAATTTCCTAGCTCTTACACAGAATCTGGACGCTGAGGATATCACCGACTTCTTGGCGCCCTATCTTCAACCTAACAAGCGGTATTACTTTCTGATTGATGGCATTGACGAGTGCGATATTAGAGAAGTTCGAGTACTTGGGAACGCGCTTTGGAACTTGCGTCGAAAGCGGGCGCACAAGCTCAACATTATCTGTACCGGTCGGCCGGAGCTTGAAGCTGAACTATTCGGAGACCATTTGCCTACCTCCAAAATATCCCTAATGGGAGAAAGAACACAATTGGATATCAATCATTTTATTACCAACACCCTTGACCAATGTCTTGAGAGTAGAAAGCTACAGATTCGGGACCCTAATCTGATCTTGAGTGTCTTAACAGAGTTGCAACGGAAATCATGCGGCATGTAAGTCAAAGCTATTGAAACTTGTCGACTTTATACAATTTAACATAAAATCTTACACAGCTTCTCACTGACATCTTTTAACTATACAGGTTTCTATGGGCTCGTCTTGTCATAGAGGATATCTGCGCCAAATCATGCGACGATGAGATCGTCAGCGCACTGAAACATTTACCAAACAGCTTATCAGAGCTTTATAGCATAAGATTGAGGAATGTTGAGAAACGAGCTAGGTCTAAAGAAGCTATGAAAATCTTCGAATTCTGCGGAGTCTCTCGACGTTCTCTGACGCTAGATGAGCTTCAAGAATTACTGAGTGTGATGCCTGAACAAACATGTCTGAACCGAGGAGGCATGCCGCACAACATGAACACCATTATTTCTGACTGCTGTGGGTTAACCTTTGTTGACGAAGAGGATGATACCGTTCATTACGTGCACCATAGTCTCAAAGACCATTTGTTTCCTGAAAGAGGTACTTTCAGAGATCGATATTCCAAAACGGATGTTGAGAAAGAACTTGGAAATCTTTGCTTGACATACCTCAACTTCAACGATTTCAAGCGTGAAATAGCGAAAATTCCGAAAGTCTCCAGTGTCAAAATAGATCCCTTGAGCATTGGAAATGCTTCCGTTGGTTGGTCACTGTCTAAAAGCGCTGGACTTGCTCGCAGGCTGCTTCATCGCAAACAGCAGGGACTAGAACTCAATGCGATTGATCTAGACAGGATGATAAATATTGTATCTGAATCTCCTTCGAACAGCCATGACAGCGTGCAAAAGAACTACACATTCCTCAGATACGCTAAAATACACTGGATATATCACCTGACACAGCTCGACAAAGTTCGCGAGCCACAGATTTGTACGCTATTTTGTCAGTGTGTTAATGGAGAAAAGGCGGCACTTGCTGATCGACCATGGCAGAAAGGTCGGACAACCTCTGGATCGGATTCCCTCCAAACGCCAAGGATGGAGGAAGTCGAATGGGCCTGCGCACATAGACATATACCACTATTTCTATCTCTGACCGAGGGTATGCCAAGGGCTAAAGATATGAATTGGACAGACATGCTTATCGAGTCAGTCAACAGTAATCGACTCAGGGTCCTTGAATTAACGCTACTGGTTACGAATCTATCGGGGAGAACTCTGACGGATTTACTCGTCATTGCTGCGGTGCGGGGCTTCCTAGAGATTCTTTCTATGCTGCTGCACGCTGGCGCCAAGGTGAATAGTGGATTCGAGGGATTGCTAAGGGAAAATGTCAAGCAGACAGGCTCTATGAATTTCAAAGATGGTGCTTTTGTGAGGGTTGGTTCGACAGCACTTCACGCTGCCGCTGAAAACGGACACATCGAGGCAGTGAAGTGGCTACTAAGTAATGGTGCGCGCGTGGATGACATGATCCCTGCAGCATTCGACGAAAGTGCCTATATTCCCCCTAGCTTACAGAGAAGGGCGGAATTAGAACACCAGGCCAGAGCACAGGGCATAGATCGCGGCATAACAGAATTTTTGATGCTCGACAGCGACCAGCTAGTGGCCAAAGCGTCGTACGAAAGATACGGATGGACCGCGCTTTGCTTTGCGACTGCAAACGGCCACGTCGACGTTATGGAAGTGTTGCTAGAAAGTGGAGCAAAAACAATCTACGCCACACAGAAGCAGGCGTCATTCGAGGCCGCGGTCCAAGTTGCTAAGAAGAAGAGCTCTAGATATCCTGAAGTTGTAAAACAGCTTGAAATTGCCGAGCGTCGGATGTGAGCATGCCTGACAGATGGATGGGAGGGGATAGGTGGGAGTGGTAGTGGTGATGGTAGATCGATTGAGGTATCGAGTCATGGGGGAATGTGGTTTTGGACCACGACATGGTGGACAAGGTCGGTTGATGCTGCGCTGTGGTGCGTTACGCTAGATTCATGCTCTTGATGTCTATGCTAACTCAGAGAGGAGGTACGTATACATCTGACATAACGTATCTAGCCTGGGATGCGGCATATGCTGACCCTTCCCCAGAGCTTCCTATCTACCTTCCCCAACGGACGGCGGATCGTTCACATCTTCGAACGAGGGATCAAGCGTGGGCAGGACTCGAATAACCCGACATATCCGAACCAAGTCGAGCAACGAGAAATGGCGTCCACACAGAGTATGCGTTTGGTTGATCGAGGATGCATGTCCATACTCTATAGTGTGCTAATAGGATGAAGGATCTAATCGACGCTGTACATACTTTTAAAACTGCTAGAATGCTGTGACAGTTTTTCTACTACGTAGTACCATTCGTCTGTTTATTCCACAAGGTCCTTTTCCACCCCACCAATTCCTTCGAGCGTTCTCAGACCGCCCCCGTTAAGTGTGTCCGCTCCTCTCACCAGCCAAGGCGCGGAGAGCAACCATGGGGAACAATCACATATAGACGAGGATATAGGCGATCGGTTGAAGGCACCATACAGTGCCAAAGGCTTAGAATTGTTACCGACGAAGTGTGTCTTGCTGGCTCTCTGATTGGTATGCTCACCGTCTGCAAAGCCCATGACGAGAGTAGCAGAGGAGACAAGGCAGCAATAAGGTGGAGCCCGGTGTTATTACTCTGGTCTTCGCCCTCCGCAAACAGCATCTAAGTAGCGTGCTACATGCTCTCATCTTATAAAAGATAGGTTAGCCTAACGCACCTTTGGCGAGACGAGTACAGATCATATCGCTGCTTTACCAATCAGCCCAAGCGAGACTAGCGCCTCATGGTACGCCTACCCTCTCACTAGCCTCCTTCTCGGGTGGGGGAAGGCTGGGGGGGCGTTCGTCGTGCGTAAGCGATCATCTAAGTGTAAATTGGCCTTACCTTCGTCCTAAAGGTAAGCTAGACGTAGATTTCTGAAATCTTTGCCTTTAAATAGACAGTAGATCAGACTGGGACGACCACGCACAGTGAATTCAACAGACAGCGTTCCAAAGGTTGACCGCACTCTCATCTCGTGCAACCTCGACAAAAGAAGCCAACGTACGAAGTCTCCGTTAGGAAATCGCACTTCTGCGTCCAGCTCACCCCACTTGGGGCTTGCGGAGGCGCTGTCAGGAAGTTGCGCGATTCTCAAATGAGCCAGGTCAAGCCAGGGCGAGCAAAAGCAAAGTGTAGGGTGAAGGAAAGAAGAATTTTAGTCAACTTCGTCCCACACGCTCCTCCATTGCAAGCCGCTGCGAGGCTCTGACAGGTACGCACAATTTCAATTCCGAGATGCCTACTCCTTCAGCTTACTGTTACGATCCGCTTTTGTCACCGTCTGCCATTCGACTTCTCACTCTCGCGCCGGGCTCCGCCGGTGAGCCTCTCAATGGTTGCATTGAAATTGTCGATCTTGAGGCTTGCCCTTCCTACGAAGCCGTTTCCTACGTATGGGGCACCTCGGAGGCTCGATCCCCACTAAGAATATCCTGCAACCATGTCGGAACTGACGACGCTGAACTCGAAATCACTCCGAATATAGCAGCAGCTCTAAGTCAATTTCGACAACCTTCATCTGGCCGAGTGCTGTGGATTGACAGCATCTGCATCAACCAAGAGAACAAAAGAGAACGCGAGCAACAGGTGCGAATCATGGGTCAGATATACCAGAAAGCCTCTACGGTCTTGATCTGGCTGGGCGAAGAGGTGAACGAAGGAGATACGGAAAGAGCGGCCATGTGTATGAGTACCCTCCACAAGAAGGAAGAGAGGATTCGAAACGAAATTTCCTGTGGAGAGTCGCGCGCTTGGGTCGGAAATAGTCACGAGGTCAATTCCTTCTTTGGCATCACTCGCCGGAATTCGACTGAGATCAACACCCTTTTGGGCATTCCGTTGCTAGATTCTCCTGAGTTTAAAGCTCTCATGGATTTATTTAGAAACCCTTGGTTCTCAAGAGCTTGGACGTGGCAGGAGAGTTTTCTTGCTCGAAAACGGGTTTTCCATCGCGACTCTTGGTTCTGGTCGGATACGCTCATGCGTAAGGTCTATGTCATTCTCTTAGATCTTCAACAATTTAGTGGTGATAACTGTTACTTGCGGGACGACCACTTCAACGTTGCCCCAATGTTGATTGATCAAGACTATTGGACTAGAAGCCCAGAAAATCAGGGATATCGTATGACGCTCCTTTCCCAACTATCACTAAGACGAGGGTCCGGTTGCAAGCAAGCCAGTGATATCGTATATTCTCTTCTAGGTGTTGCGTGGGAATGCCCAGATATTGAAATAGACTATGATCAGCCTTTCGAGACTCTTTTTTCCAGGTCGGCTTGGCAGATAATCGTTCAAATAGGGGATCTGTCATTATTCGGGCTTGTTGAATTTGAGCGAGCCCAATCAAACTTGCCAACCTGGGTTCCTGATTGGCGTCACAAAGAAGCCATAACAGGCTTTACAGGCGGTAAGAGATGGTATGCGGCCACAGGCTCATCTAAGCCATCACTGAGATTATCCGAAGATTCAAAAATGCTATCACTTCGTGGGCTGAACTTGGATAAGGTTATTGCTGTTGTGGATGTCGACCCCCAGCAGGTGGATGAGATGTTTGAAGAAGTTGTCGAAGGTGAAAAACTCTATCGTCCTACAAATGAATCTCTTGAACAAGCTTTTTGCAGAGTGGGCTTTCGTGACATGACGGATTTCGATTCTGGGCAACCTGTCACACGATGGAAAGCATCCTCGCACGAGCGTTTCGATTATATTTGGGAGCATCGCCATGAACCCGAAGGAAAGATGAAATTTGCTGAGCTTTTATTTTTGTGGCTACAGAAAACCAAAAGAAAACGTTTGATCATTACAAAGCACGGCCGATTAGGGATGGCCCCTGAGACGGTCCTCGATGGAGATATCATCGCACTCCTGCTCGGCGGCGAAGTACCAATTGTCCTTCGCCCTTTGGGCGGAAACGGGGAATACAGCTTTATCGGTGAGTGCTATCTCCATGGCTTTATGGATGGTGAAGGACTAGTGGACCTCCGACGAACCGCAGAGCCTGAATACAATCATGACGATACTTCCTGGTTGCAACGGCTGCACGAAGATGGACTACCATTTCCCTCTGAGGAGTTCCACATCCGCTAGACATTCTGCGAAAAATTTCTTCCCTTGAGCTGTTACCAATGTCGACGGTTTTTTCACTGATCTGCCTCGGTCCGTGCCATCCCAAGTTCCATCCGTGCCATCCCAAATTCCATCCCCGCCAATGCGGCAACGGCAGTCTTACTATCCCCACGGTATTCGCACCAAGCGCTCCACCAAACCGTACTAACGACCTTCTCTTTCCGATGGACAGACTTTCAGCAAACCCTCATGCAACCAGGCGCCTTCATCCTACGGCAGACAGGCCCAAGGTTAGCACAGACCAAGGCAGATCACTCGATAAACCATCAAGATTTACACCAGCTTAGGGGATAGATCACATCATCATGTGAAGACCGCTTTGACCAGGGCTGGAATCGATTCACCTGCGGTTCAAGGGCATTTGCGGAAAGCTCCAGGTCACGCGGTCGACATGGGATGTAAACTTATGGACTACTCTTCTCGGCCGCTGTTAGCGCGGTGGGCTGGACTGCCTGATTAACAATTGGGTTTCTTCTTAGCTAAGAATTTTTGCTGGATAAGCCATGATGGTGCTGGAAAGGAGGTTGCCATGGATCGCAAGTGGGCTCTGCTCCAGCCGCACAGCCCCCATGGCATGAAAATGTCACAGCACCGATTTAGTCACCGTCGAACCCATCTACCAGGATCTTTAAGAAAGGAACGGAACCTCCAGATGTGAACGTTGAATTGCGAGGACGGAGAGCGCCGTCGCAGGTGCTGCCCATCTGTCTACCGAGTCGAGTAGCGATCGCGAATACCCAGAAATAACATCATAGCCCATTCCATCTATCAAACAAGTCGACTCGGCTGCCTTAGGCTAAGCCAGCTTGCCAATGTCTATTACCCTGAGGTAGATAGGACAGATAAGTCGATCGATCTTACTAAAATCCTGAATACCGCCGGCCCATTGAAGCAGTATGTCTACCCATATGAAGCTCTTTACGTCTTGTCGCTCAAAATGAAAAAAAACGCCAGAGGCCATGCAATCAACGATCCCACCGCCACCCCGATCAAACAAGATCACCTCCCCGCCTCCAAACTCTGCAGACTAACCAACTCCCGATACCTCCCCACAATCCTCCTATCCCCATCAAGTTTCTGGCTGCGACGCACATTCATCAACTCCTCATGCGTGCCCCACTCGACCACCCGCCCGCCCTCAAACACATAGATACAATCCGCCTTCTGGATCGTGCTCAGCCTATGCGCAACGGCGATCGTCGTCCGACCCTTGGCGGCCCGGTCGAGCGCCTCTTGGACCACTTTCTCGGACTCCGAGTCCAAGGCGCTGGTCGCCTCGTCGAGGAGCAGGACTTTCGGGTCGCGCAGGAGGGCGCGCGCGATGGCGACGCGTTGCTTCTGGCCGCCGGAGAGGAGGGTGGCTTTGGGGCCGAGGTGGGTGTGGAAGCCGTCTGGCAGGGACATGATGAAGTCGTAGATGTTCGCGTCTTTGCATGCTTGGATGACTTCTTCGTCGGAGACATCTGTGCGGTCGGCGCCCATGAGCACGTTCTCTTTGATGGTTCCTTGGTATAATGTAGGTTCTTGGGAGACGAGGGCGAGGAAGGAACGGTAGTCGTTGACGTTGAGAGAGGATATTTCTCTGCCGTCAAGGTAGATTCCACCTGCTAATGGGTCGTAGAAGCGTTCAAGCAGGGCGATAGTGGTTGATTTGCCGCAACCAGATGCACCGACGAGGGCAATATATTGACCTGGTTTAACCGAAAGGTTGAGGCCCCGGAGCACTGGTACTTCTGGGCGGGTGGGATACCGGAAATGCACATCTCGGAATTCAATGGCACCATCGACAGCGGTGACCTTTTCACCGTCTTGAGACCAGGTATCAATTGTGGGGGTAGAGTCAAACAAGCGTTTGAGCGCAGCGGCGGCGTTCCTGGCTTTGCCCATGTCTCCTGCGAACGAGAAGACTGTCCCTGCGGATTGGGCACCGAAGATGATTTCAGAGAAGCAAATGAAGAATTGAAAGATGTTGTATTCGCCACGGGCGATAAGGCGTCCACCATACCAGAAACCAAGCGCGACGCAGAGGAACATGAGAGCCTGGGAAGCGGCGTAAAGGCTAGAGGAGGTGGAGATGCTACGTAAAGATTTTTTGCCTTGTGCGGTAAGCTGGTCGTGGTATGCTTCATAAACATCGGCTTCTCGTGTTAGAGAGGCAACGGTTCGGATGGCATTAGTATTTTCGCAGGCATAGGCGGCAGAGCCTTCGTAGGCTTTTTTCGACATTTGTTGGAAGCGGGCGAGCATCCAAAAGCGGAGAAAGCCGCATGAGAGAAGAACGGGGATGGTGGAGATCACAACCAAGGCAAGCTTCCATCCGATAGCAAGAGCGACAATCATGGAAGCGACGAGGGTTGTAGTGCAGGAGAGAAGAGTTCCAAGAGTGGCCCCACTGATGCTGGCTAAATGAGTAGTCTCAGTCGAAAGAAAGGATGTAAGCACCCCTGTTGCATTTTCTTCTTTGTCAAAGAAGGCGATATCTTGTCGAAGCATGTTACGGAACGCGCGATCTCTGGCACGATGAATCAACCTCTCTGAGCAGTGAGCGAGAGCGACGCCCTGAATAGCCATGGATAACAATTGAGTTAGACCAAGCATGAGATACATGAGACACCAAAAGTCAATGTCGTGGCGCAGTTTGCGATATTGAGATGGTGGTGCTGTGAGAGTGGTAATGGACTTGGCAAAAAAGACTCCTTGTGTGGGTTGTCCACCACCACCTATAATGTTGAAAACAAGACCGATCAGCATTAGATACCATTCTGGCTTATTGAAACCAAGGGTTAGCCGGAGGATTGTCCATAGCGGGTACTTCTTCGCACCCTCGGCGGGTTTCTTTGCAATCTGCACGCTTGATATTGACTTTGTGGTAGTAGTTCGCATCATTGCCGGTATGTCATCCTCAGAAGGCGGCTTCTGTGCTCCACTTGCTCTTGACACGGTCTTGGAAAGTTCTGCTTCTACCATCATCGCCTTCTCATCGTCTTCAGGCTCGTTTTCTTTGACTGAATCATTGATTCTCTGAGCTTGTACAAGATTGTAGTAGCCTGCCTTTCGCTCTAATAGCTCGTCATGCTTTCCTTGCTCGACAATGCGACCTTCCTGCATGACAACGATGTTGTCGGCATGTTTAATAGTAGACAAACGGTGAGCGATCACAATGGTGGTCCGCCCTTGCGCGGCAGCATCGAGAGCAGCTTGAACAACGCCTTCGGATTTAGTATCGAGCGCTGACGTTGCTTCGTCTAAAAGGAGGATTTTTGGGTCGCTTGCAATTGCTCGAGCGATCGCAATACGTTGCTTCTGACCTCCGGAAAGTAGAAATCCTCTTTCACCGACGTTCGTCTGATATCCTTCAGGTAGCTTTTCGATAAAGTCGTGCGCGTTCGCCATCTTGGCAGCGTTGAGTATCCTCTCTTTTCTCACATCTTCCGAGTCGTGTTCGAATCTCGATCCTATCAACCCATAGCCAATGTTTGCCTCAATGGTAGTAGCGAACAATGTAGGTTCTTGGCTGACAAGAGATATATTCTGTCTAAGCCATCTTAGGTTCAAGGTGCTGATCTCATGGTCATCAAGGAGCACCTGCCCGCCAACAGGATCATAGAACCGCTCGATCAAGCCCACAATGGTGCTCTTTCCAGAGCCCGATGCACCAACGAGGGCTGTGGTTTTGCCTGCAGGAACAACAAGGCTGACATCTTGCATGACCACCACCTCGGCTCTGGATGGGTAGATGTGCTTAACATTCCTGAGTTCAACTTTACCCTCCACAGGATCGAATTTGTCTCCGGCATCGGATTCTGGATTGAGCGGCGAGACCCTGTCAATCGTACCGAAGATTTTCGAGGCAGCCGATAGTGCTTGAGTGAAAGCTTGACCATACGGGGCGATGTTTCCTAGACTGAACGCTCCAATCATGATAGCCATGACAATTGTAATGATGTGGGCCAAGTCCGTAGAACCGTCGACAATGAATCGAGATCCCATCCAAAAAGCAAGACCATAGTTCAGAAACACAAAGCACAACATACAACCAATCATTACTCCGAGGAGCGACTTCAGCTTCGTTCCCCATTTGCGAGCCTCGACAAGGTGGACGTCATACGCCTTTGCAAGTTTGTCTTGTGTGCCAAAGGCTTGGGCGTTTCGGATCGACCCGAGTACCTCTTCCGCGACGGTGCCGCCTTGTGCGTATGCCTCTAGGTTTTTCTTGCCATACGCGACAATGAACCGCGAACCACCGCCCATGGTAGTCACAATTGCAACGACGGTCGAGCTGCAGATCAAGGTAAGCTTCCAGTATTTGATGAAGCCAATAACGAAAGCTGCAATGAAGGTTGAAACTCCACTGATGGTCAAGCCTATCTTTTCAGACAGCCCGTCTTGGATCAAATTTGTATCTGCCGTGATCCTGGTGGTGATCTCTCCTGCACCGAGTTTGTCGAAGTAGCCAATGTTCTGACGCAGGATGGCTTTCAGGTATTGCTCGCGAATCTTTTGTGTCACATGTTCGCCGGTGTACATAAACCCAGCATTGGACAGGTAAACAGTTATAAACTCGCCAATAGCAAGGTAGACAAAGTAGAGAACATTGGTAGCAATTTTATCTGTAAAAGCTGATGCGTCAAAGGAACCGAGGGTCGATCCCCCGAGAGTGCCTGTAAGATTTCCGAAAATGACCTATACATCGTGAGCTGAATTCCCCATCTTCAATTGGTGTTGACGTACCGTCATCAATGGTAGTGCTGCGCCAGCTGCCATGGCAAGGACAGCAGATCCTGCCACAATTACCAAGTCCCATGTGGTAGCATAGCGGTATAGTGTTCGATACGAGACTTGGACGCCTGGCACATCCAATTGCTTCTTGAGGATAGCCTTCTCATGCTCCGGTAGATGCGCAAATGCTTCATCGCCTTGAGGGGCATCTCGAACCTTGACAATTTCCGAGTCGTACTTTTTCAGGTCCTTCTCTTCTTCTGACGATGAGTTGTTGGACGAGGAAGAATTATCGAGAGATGCCTCCTTTCTCGCAGCGATTTCCGAGAGGCCCTCTCGTTCGGCTTCTTGGAGGGCTTGTTTCTCCACATTTGCTTCTACTTGTTCTGGGGCGGTCTTGATGTCGCCGCCGACATTGTTGTCCATGTCCAATCGTTGGAGATGGGGGGTTTGGGGGGTTCGGGAGGTCGGAATGAAGTCGTGTTTGGTAGTATTATATCTTGATCTGGGCCATTAGACACATATAAGGGAGAGACGTTGAGATCTGAATAAAATTGTGTTATTTGAGACCTGCAGCGGTGGTAGCGCAGGTCTGCTTGGGGTTCCCAGGTCAATGTAGCGTGTGAGTCTATGGAGCTGGACAAGGAGAGAATTTAAGGGAGGTCAGGAAATATCAATACGGGGGGGAAAGAAATCACAGGTAAGGAAAGTGCAGGGAAGAGAGTAGACAGGCAACAGAATTCTACGACATGATGATCATCACGGACGGATGTAGGGCTCGCAAGGAAGTCCACGAGGGACGGGAGTGTAGTGGTTTGGTGGCCGAGGATCAGCCCTCGCTTCGGTCGCTTCGAGGTGCAAAAGCTTGGGCCCGCCAGTCGGAGCGTTGCGTTACCGGGGACCCGCCCTGTGGTGCCCGGTAAGCCGTTTCGAAGGACGTCGTCGATGTTTACTACCACTACCACTGCCGCCCTCGCTTGACAGCCGCTACCAAAAGAACAGCATTGATGTCGCTCGTCGCAGGACTGTTTGCAATGGTTTTCTCGCTTGGTCTACGAGCAGCAAGGTGTCCCTGGTCGCAAGAATTACAATTCCCTTCTTCCAACGGTCCTCACCGCTGACAATGTCGTGAGTCAACCATACGGGCCCTCGCATTACTCACGCTCTCCATCTGACTGGATGCCGCAGACCGTAAGCCTTGCATCTGGGCAAGAGTCATTCTTCTCTTTCAACGGTTGTCGCACACGTCCGTATTCGCAACAAACCCCAAATTGAGATCCGGGGAGGGGCCGAATTAAGCTTCATCGGGGCCGAGAAGATCGCCAAAGCCGTGGACAACATGAGTTAAGGGTACGAACGTCACCCCTGCGGGCCACGGTCCCTATCAAAGCCGGCGATCCAAGCAGCAGTATACCCATGGCCCAAAAGTGTCGTAGATATTACAGACTAGCAGCAGATACGTGCATCCTTGATTCTGCAGACCCATGTACCAGGATCGGGAGATCTTCCAGAAGGCTGGCCGCCTACCTGGTCGCAGCACGAAAAGGCTACCTGCAACCCGCCCGTTCTCGTGTAGCCGCATATCGAGTATCTTTTTCTCAACATCGTACGCTATCCCCACTCTACCGCCCAGCTCCAGGCACGACCTGCGATCGGCCCTCAGTAGAAAAGTCGCCCATGATAAAAACGATGACGCAGCGAGGGATCAGAGCATGTAAAGTGGTGGAACTGCAGATGCCCCACTATGATGAGGTGCACAACTCTGATGCACGGTTGTGAATCCGCACAAAATCCCGCGGTCAGCATCTTCCCACCTGCGGAGAATGTGATGGCCGGATCTCCGCTCTACACCGCGCCGTGTCTGAACCTCCACTAAACCGTAGAACCATGTCCAACGAGCCCACTATCTAACTGCTCTGTCTTCGAGGAACAAGAGAGCCCCTTTTCATTGCCTTGTGTGATAAGGACAAGGCTCTGCTCTACATATCCTTTTCTCAACCGATGATATCGAGAGCTGTTGAATGTGTAAAATCTTCTCATGAAATTAGTGACGCAACTTTCGCCAATCCCCGTGGTCATCATGTCTCGTATTTCTCGTACCAGGTTCGCTGGCCAGCCTCGCGGTCTTGGACGGTTAACATTTTCAGCCTCACAGCTCACCTCCTCTTTTCGGAACCGCAACGCCTTTCCACGTGTAGAGTTCTGACTGGGATTTGCACATTGTCTTTTCAGATTATTTGCTTTGTAAGAACTATCCCTGGTGACGCTTACAATTATCGGCCACAGATAACATTGCCAGGACCAATCCAACGTGTCCAGGCAAAGAAGCTAATTGACAGCTTATTGACTCGGCTCCTCCGGCTACGCACTACACCTTTGCTTCAATGTGCTATTTTAATGTCTTGATCATTGATGATGCGCCTTTTACGCGCTTCTGATATCCAATTGCGTGAGTTCGCGGCGGACAAGGTTCCCCCATATGCAATTCTCTCGCACAAATGGCAAGAAAACGAGGTCTTATTTGCAGACATTGGCCGCCCGATCGCCGAGCTAAAAATTTCATCATATGAGAAAGTAAAAGCTACTTGCAAACAAGCTATTACCGACGAACTGGAATATGTCTGGATCGACACGTGTTGCATTGATAAGAGTAGCAGCGCCGAGCTGTCAGAGGCTATTAATTCTATGTACTTGTGGTACCAGCAGGCGGATAAATGCTATGCCTACTTATCAGACGTCCCAACCCAGGCCGCAATTGACCAGCCTGATATTGCTCTTAGTCAGAGTAAATGGTTCAAAAGAGGTTGGACTTTGCAGGAGCTTCTTGCACCAGCAGATTTGGTCTTCTTCTCTCACGATTGGTTCCAGATAGGACTCAAAGATACTCTGTATAAAACCTTGTCGAACATCACGGGCATCGACAGAGATATTCTAAGACTTTCGAAGCCAGTTGGATCTGCAAGTATTGCAAAACGTATGTCATGGGCATCAAAAAGGGTAACAACTCGGCCGGAAGATATTGCTTACAGTCTAATGGGAATTTTTTCGGTAAACATGCCAATGATTTATGGAGAAGGCGGAGAAAAGGCATTCCTACGGCTACAAGAAGAAATTATGAGGCAATCTGATGACCAATCTCTATTTGCTTGGACGTTACCCTTTGCGCCTCCTGGTGCGCGTCACGGGATGCTTGCACAGCACCCCTCGAATTTTGCTCTCTCATCACGCATCCTTCCGTACCAGGACTGGCAATACCGCAAACCATTTTCCATGACTAACATGGGTCTTTGCATTGACTTGCCTCTCTCCCCCAAGCGCGACGCTCATAATAAGACTATCTACGCCGCATCTCTTGCCTGTTTTGCACCTTCAAACGATGGGAATGATAATTCCGTTATGATCTTCTTGAAACAGCTTTCGAGCCAACAATACGGGCGAATATATCCTGATAAATTAGGAAAGACCCCCAGCCAACAAATAGGAGAAACTCGAACGATCTATGTCCGTCAGCCGGCCAGTGCACCAGAAATACAAGGAATATTTCCTAACTCACTTGAATTGCGAAACGGACCGCCACCATCTCTATACCATGTCGACAAGGTGATTTACCGAAGCGAAGACGTCCAGCCGGATCCAATCACATCCAACGTCTATCCTTCCGACACTGCAAAATGGATTACGCCCTCAAATTTTGTAATACACAAAGTAGCCCGACAACTGTCTGTTGCGATCGTCTTCAGGCGTGCTCATGACGAAAGTCGATTGATGGTTTCGCTAGGCTCGATGGCTGGGTTCAAGATTGGCTTTGATGCCATCGGTCTTCACAGTTCGACAGAGATGGACATGAGCTTCGAGGAGGCTCAGGCAAGGTTTCACCCTAAGGTCACTGGAGGTCGAATCCTAGCAGACGGGAACGTCGTGCAGGTCGTTAGATATACGCGGATCTCCCAAGGAATCAAGTCTTATTTGGCCTATATTGTGGTTGTCCCTTCATCCGAATTTGTCAACAAGTATGGAGTTGACAAGGTAGATGAAACGACAGGAAACAACGTTGATACGTATCCGGCTATGACGGCGTAAAGGAATTTTTGTCTAGATAGAAAGCATTGAAACCCATTGCACGTGGAAAGGAAGGCCAAAGTACTCGTAACCTACGCTCAGTGCCCCATCGTACCTGGATCGCTTCATGAAGCATCGACGTGCTGATCGGTCCCGTCTAAAACACTGTAGAAACTTAAGGTGTAAATTTCTGACTTCTCAGGGGTCCGAATTTGCATATGTAGTGGTCCCATTCGCACACATGACCTTTTTCAGGCTATTTGGAGCTGGTTTGGGTTTTCCACAATCAAGCGCCGGTCTGTGAATCTGAGGCACTCCTATCATGACTTGAGAGGTTTATATTATTTTCGCTGGCGGCACCCCCGCACGTCCCACGGCCACGCGAGGCTAGGTGACAGAAATCATGGCCGATCGATACTAGATATCAGAAATCGTGGCGCATTCAATATGCTTCCGGCGGGCGCCAGTGCTTACAGTCAGATAGACCGCGACTTCTGACATCCAGCTGGGGGCAAGTCTCGATCGGCCACGATTTCTGTCACCTAGCCTCGACGCAGCCCGCATTTCGCACTAGTTGCAGACGCTACCATAGTAGCACCTGCATCAATGAGGACAATTACGTGTATAGGTGACTTTTTAAGGGGACTAGCCATAGCGAGACCTATGAGGAGAAACATAAGGACTTTAGAGCTAACGGGCTTTCCAAGGGTTTCTGGAGGATCTCTAAGAGAGTTGCCCCTATAAGTGACTATGGCTATGACAACAGGTACGTCGCATCTGCAATTACTTTTGGTGCACACCTTTATAGCATTGCTGCATTCGCCATGCCTTGCGCGTTCTTGATATTAATGTGGTCACCTATCCTTGCCATTTTTCTCGTAAGAAGATTACGCTAATAGTGGGGAATAAGCACTATCGATCCGCACGCGCTTTAGCCTGCAGCTACACACCTGGCTTAGTGGGTAAAAGTAAGACATCATCCTACCTAAATGCATATCATGGTGCGCTAGCGTGAAGAGACGGTTGAGAAGAGGACGAGTCTAAATGGTCAGGAAAGGGTTCATCTCAAAAGCTTGAAACTTCCCGCAGCGCCTGCTTTGCCACCGGTAGGTCTTCCCAAGTCCAGCGCCACTCTTCTTTTACTGTGATCTCTATACAATATCAAGGTATATCGGTGAGATGATTCTTTTCGAGCTCTTTATCTTGGCGGTCTCCGCTTCCACTCTCACGACCGCCTCCGTCCTTGGACAGGGACACTTGAACTTCCCGGCCAAGAGATCCGAGGGGATAGTCATCGGAGCGGAAGACGGCACCTCTTATTACTGGAACTCCACGGGGACGTCCGCACAATGCCCAACCCTAACTACAGCTGATCTCCAATCAAGCCTGGTCCAATTCGATGGTCTCTTCCCGCCGGAGTTAGTATAGTCGGTCCTGTCCACCTTAACGCTGCAATTAATTCGTGTCTAGATACGACGCTGGTCCCTCCTATGCCGGCCAAACCGTTTTCAACATTGGCGCTCTGTACCTCAGCTATCCCGAGGGCACTTATGCCTTTGACCTGCAATACACGAGCGTAACTCCGAACACTACCGCCACGTGGGTTGACAGCGGCGCTGACATTGCGAATGTGTGGTACGCGGTGAGGGAAGACATCGTGAATCTGTGGTCCCAGGATATCACTTTCCAATGGATATGGTACGACGTGACCAAGACGGTCGACGGGGCAAGCAATTACGCCGGGCAGTTCCGCATCCAGATCCAGACACCGTCGTTCGTGAAAGGCTGCGATACGTCGTGCGGGGGAGATTGCGACCCTAATATATGTACCTGCTAGGAGTCAACGGCGGGAATGGTGTTGTTGTCGTTGTTCCCAGATCTGTGTAGACGCAAAACGCTGTTTTGGATAGCCGTAGCTCTGTGCTTCGCATCTGTCAAACAGAGCAGCCATTTTAGGTAGACCTGCCAAGCAAGGTAGGTGTGCCGAGCAGAGGCGAAAACCGTGTGTCTGCTCGCCAGCCCTATATAGTTTTATACGGGCAGTAATATCTGCTCATTCTGACCCACGCCACTTCCCATTTGACGCCTTCTTGTGCCGAAATGGTGTATAATACGTTGACTGAACCTGGTGGTTTCGTTAAACCTCAAAAAGTTTTTTAAAGGGGGAAATATGCGAGGAAGAGTACTACCACTGCTCCTATTGGCTTTGATATTTTACAGATGGGAGTTAATCTTCACTGGCTAAAAAATATTCAACACTTACTACCTCACCCTCATGGTCTGTGCTCTGAGCAAGAGTCGAACTCGCGCCATTTGCTCATCTTTATGGAAGGCAAATATGATACCGCTTCACCATCAGAGCATTGCCGGGCCATAATCGTTGTTGAAAACGTTCAAGTTATTATGACCCCGTTGTAGCCCACGATTTGGAAATGTGTTGCGGTAAGTGAACGCAGTCACGATAGTCATGACTACAAAAATCGCGCGTATTCGCACTTAAATAGAGGATATTATGCACTACATTTCTACTATTGATAGCCATCTCTTTTCAGCCTTTAAATTAACCGTTAAAGCCTGTCTGTTCATTTTTCACACCATTCTGTATCAACGCTGGAATTATCATGCCTGGAGAAAATCGGCGTGGCCCTTGAGCCACTTTGGCTATGCTTGCTGGGTTGATTAAAAGGCCGTAGGGCAATGTGCCCACTCTGATACTCGACGTACCAGAACAAAGCTAGACACCCAGCAGCGTCTACCCAAAGTCCGGTATGGCGTGAAAGTGATTCTGGAAACGCTGTGAAGCTCGAAACAGCATAGGTCCAGATGCATGGACAGCTGCCCCCAACTGAGTATACCGAGTGTCAGAAAGGGAATGGTCCATTTCAACTCTGCGTTTTTGTAGATACTGTCGCGGAGAAGGAAATTATGGGAGGGGCTTGCTCCAACTGCTACTATGAAAAAGGGTATCGGGAAAACAAATTCTGTCTCCGAAGCGAGGGTTAACGTAAGCTCAGCTAGGCATCTTGTCAAATATCAACAATCATGCTAACCAACACGGCGGTCAGCTAACTCCTTACCCGCTCAGTACTCTGACGTCCTTCAGCAGCTCACTTGATCCACCACAAAAATTCGTGTAAAGGGCCCCGCCACACTCGCACCTAGAATCCTCGGACTGATGATGTTGTCCCACTCACATAGGATGATATCTGGCACAAATAGCTGATCCATAGCAACAATATCCTCGCCCAAGAACTTCTGTCGGCTGCTCTCTCCGTCTGGAGTGGGAAACACAGCCGACACGAACTCCACTGGCATGAAAATGTCCAATCTACCTTTGCCAATTCTCCGATGGCTTCAGGGATCTCGATACGCTTTTTTTGGCTCGGTACGCATGCCGGAGCGGGAGGAGAGCATCATAGCCAGACTTTGTCTTCGATTTCCACGGGAAACAACAGCAAAAGATCAAGAGCATACGAAACAAAAACATCATTGCGTCGACCGGGAATTGAACCCGGGGCTCATCGATGTAGACTATTCCGTAGGTATACGGGTGACATGCTTCAATATATAAGTATGTTGTTGTATTCTATCGCATTAAAGTACTTACGCAACGATGAATTTTACCACTAAACCACCAACGCGATTGGTGATCATTGGCTTTAAATCAAGTATATAATATTTTTTTTTAAAAGCGAACCGACCATGAGGTATGAATTGTCGTCCAGAGAGGCCCCTACAAAAGGCCGATTTCTGTTAGGAAGGTTAGCCGAGAAGCCTCTTATACGCATCTGCTATTCGTGAGCTCTAGATAGCCCTGCTTCAAGATTTCACGTGTTTCAAGTAAGACCCCAAATCCGAAGGGGTTTCAGATTGCGGCTCCTTTTCAGCCGCAACGGTCTCTTTCCGAGGTGACTCTCCCTGGGAGAAGTGGCCAAGCCTAAACTCCAAGGTTTTTCGTTCCGACACTGAAGACCAGTTTTTGCTTTGCGGATGCCTAATTTTAGTATCGCGGACTCGGCAGCAATTACTTGTCATGTTATACACTGGTAGGAGGCTGCGTGCGCGACCACCGTACATAATTGGGCTCTCGGCGAGTTTCTTTACTCTCAAGGCTTCTCGATCTGTACATCCGTCTCATTTGAGGTTGTGGGGAATCTAGTTCAAAATTTCTTTAGCAAGAATTCAGTTTGTGCTCTGTGTACGTTTTTGCTTTTCGTTGCATTGAAGTGCTAAAACTTCTAATAGGAGAAACTAGCACACATACGCGAACGTTTGAAAGTCGAGAGAGACTTTTGACTCAAAATCCTATGTTCAATACCCATGGCGAAATGTATGCTTCCAAAAGAGCATTCTGTAGGATAGGAAATGGCCTAAGCCTACGCTGGGTCGCAGCGTTGGCCCATTGACTCTGGCTCCGCCACTTTTTCCCCTTCATCCGGGTTTGAGTTTCAGAATTTTGGAAGATGTCCAAACTCATACTTGGTCGAGGTTGCGTCTCTCGACACTTCTCATTGTTTTGAGTACATATCAATATCATTCGTTATCAAGCACTTACTTCCTACTTGTTGTGTTCGCTGGCTGTGGAATTGATGGTTGCAGGCCCTCCAAAAAATGCTGATCTTTTGGATCGATCAAAATCGGGGGTGACTTACATGTGAGTATCTCAGATTCAATGCTTGTTCACTCTAACCGGTGGCGGATAGGCTGGAGGATCTTGGTGACCGAAGCAACGGCGCAGCAAATGTCGAATGAGATTGCTATTATTCTAAGTCTTTGTATTCCTCCAGCCTTCATTATCATTCGTCGTGTTGCTCTTGCATTGACGTGCGTTTGCTATTATCATGGACAGCGTATCATTGGACTCTGAGCCTCCCTTGCAGGAGGTCAATCAACAATGGTTCGCCGATCTTGCCGCCATTCCCAATGACACAAATGACGAGCCTTGGAGAGGCACTTGAGTCAACTGGTGACGAGGACAATCCTTTCAAAGTAATCCAAAGTCTCTACACCGGGCTGAGAAACATGAGGGAGACAGAAGACTCTATCTCCAATGAGCTTAAGATGGTTCTGAAGCACGATTTACCATCTATATTCAGGCGTTTCTGGAGAGATCCATCACTTGCCATCTCGGTTTCTCTCGTCTCAACACTGATCGTGGGACTCACCTGCGCTATTCTATACGCTGGCATCTTGTCTGCACAAATAATTTCAGACTCTAGCGGACCTTGCAATGCTTCCCGCCCAGGTCTGTGGATACAACAACAATATGCATATTATCACGCTACTTTTGGTAATACGAATGTTCTTTTCGAAAAGGAAAGGATCGCGACTGAGCACGCGAAAAGGTGTTTCGACATTGATAGCAATATTTCAGAGTGCCGCAAATTCAATTCCAGACAACTTCCCTGGCATGTTGTTCCAACCGCGTTCTGCCCCTTTTCTGACGAAGCGTGCGTTGATGGTCCTTATTCCGCCCTTGATTTGTCTACTGGTCTGGTTAGCTCCGAGATTCTGGGGATCAATGTGCACACTACCGATCGCTTGTTGTTTGAACGTAATATGACGTGCGCGCCTGTAGCCAGCGACGACCGCTACCAGGAATACGTAGATTCCAGGCATGCTTGGCTGCACAAATACACCGAAAGCACGCCGCCACAATACTTTGAAGCTGCGCAAAAGCCAGGCTCTTCTGACGCCCGTCGCATTCCACATTTTCAGACTATCGAGTATTCCAAGGATTGCAGACGAACGGCAGAGTTTGGTGGTATCCAACTGCCTAGCACGTACGCAGCCTGGTAAGTCGAGAAAGCCTCGTGGCTCAGAATGTAGCTTATCCGAATAGGGCTGTGAAATATGAACAATGCGGTGACGTTTGCTCTCGTCTTTACAATTATCCTCAAGAACCGTTTCACGTAAATTTAATTCCATGGAAACGGGCCCAGAACCAAAGTGTGACTTTGATATTCATTACAAGTCCCAATGCTATTTTACATACGTCTCCTCGCAGTGATGCTGTATTTCCAGCTTCAACAGAAGCGTACAGTGCCGGCGATAAAACCTTCTGGTTTAACAACAGCACCCGAGCTGGTGTTCTTGGTTGCGTCGACTCCTTCAAAATATGCACTTCTTCCGGTTCACAATGCTGGAATCGGGCGGAGCTCTTGTCTATGTTCGAGTTTGAAAGACGTCGTAACGCACCCACCGAGGAGAACCGTCTACATTTTCCTATATCCTCGCCAGATCTGTCAAACGATCAAAGGCTCTCACTCTATCTCTTGACTTCCGCAATGATCTTCTCAACCGCTTTCGATTCAATGCGCTTTCAGGGTGGCAGTGTCCTCGACGCCAATGAGCGCTTCTATGGCTTAACGGCTCTCCAACTGCCGCAACAGCAGTGGAAGGTCGAGGCAGAACGGTTGTTCAAGACGTCGCTAACCCGTATGCAGCTCGAGCTCTACGATTTTGCTTGGGGAACATATGCACAGCACGATGAGATGGATAACTACATCCCGGACGGATTCGAAGATGCACATAAGCTCTTGATTCTTCCCATTCCAGGCCACAGGAACGTTGATGCCCTGTGGTTTGTCTGCATTAATATCTGCTGTGTCCTCGTGTTCCTCTCAAGCCGGAGATACTCCACACAGCGGAGAAGACAGGAAAACCTTGCAAGCGGGGAGGATGGGGGATATCATGACAATCTTTGGGGGACTATCTTTTTCAAGAAACTGTGGGGTCTGATCCGATGGCATTGGATTGCGGTATGTAGGCTCGTGGGTGCAAAAAAGCGGCATGCACAGTGACCATCATTACATAGCTGTTAGGTAGCCAGATGCGCAGAGTCTGGCCTATTTTAGAAGAACATTTGTGAAATTGGTGACAACAGCATTTTGAATCTCTTGAATAGATATAGGGCGCTTCTGAGAGGATATATATGAATTTTAATCTTAAAGAAATGTGCGGCAAGCTTCTTCTAGCATTGTATCCCAGATATATTTAATCATTCTACCCAACCACCGACGGCGCTAATCTTCCTCACAAAACTATAATTGTGATTCTCGATAATACTGTTAATGAGAACACCACACGCAAGCCACACCAAAGGCTTCGCAAACAAGGTGCACGAGAACTCAAAGTAGAACCTAAGAACAGAATTTCGAACGACCTTGCCTACTTGATCATTGAGTAGATCCGGAATACTCAGCCAGAGAGCAATGGGTATGCACATTATGACAAATACGTGTTGCTGATCAATACCAAGGAAATTTTTTGAGCTCAAGGTTGATCGCTTACAAGTTCGGGTGTCAGAAGTCGCGGCGCATCTGATTGTCAGTATTGGCGTCCGCCCGGGATATATTGGGTACGCCATGACTTCTGATACCGAGCCTTGTTAAGACTTTAATATCTTAATCACATCCTCCAACTCTTGGCAGTACCGCCTCATAATCCAGGGTCATTTCTTACTGCGAAGACACTACGACCGCTGACGTGCCTCATAAGTTTCAAAGGTACACAGTCAATTGAAGTACCTGCTACGCTCTTACTTTGACGTCTCTCTGAGTAAATTTTGGCGTAGAGGTCCTCCGCGATACCTCACCTACTTTGAGAGACAATGATGGCACCTGCTGACAAACTCTTGGTAAGTACCTAACGATACAAATATGTATGGTGAGGAACCTGCAAAGTGCTGGCGATGACTGCCAAGTCGCCGGTGGGATTGGTCGCCGCACGTGCCTACTTGGGTATTGCAATCCGGAAGGTGGAAGTCAGGAGAGAGCATTTGCACACAACAGCCCACACACGCACCTGAACTCTGCGTTGGGACCGTGGTGCAGCGTAGATAGAGTGTTCTAAGATGAGGACGTGACTGCCCTAGAAACGATGGGGAAATCAGTCCGTTGCCCCGTGGAAAATAGGCCGTGTATTTAGCTGCATAGATTTCTGTTCGACAATTGTTAAATAGAACCATTTGTGGTAAATATTAGCATGTCTGAAGTAGGAATTTGGGGCGAAGGAATGTGTACGTGTAGTTCAGGGGCTGCGAGGCGCTGGGGATATGGAATGGTACCTGTGCATTTATTCTTCTTTTCTTCATAGGACGAGGATCTGGCGGTATGCTACACTTAGATGGGGTTGGATTGGATCTCAGATGAGAAAATGCATGCTTCACAGCACGATGAAGGATTCACGCTAATGGTGGGAGTTCCGTGCTTGCCCTCATTCCCCGTAAGATGTACGGGGGACAGTATAGCAGGACAGAAAGGTAGTACGTACAAACCAGAGCAATCTCGCTACCTCTCCAAATCTTATCGCACATCTTGCTCTATGATTCCTGGTAGCTGCTCACTCATCATCACTCATAAAACTCTGCAGCCATCCATTCCTCGCGATCGCGCCGCGAATCCTCTTCCCGAACACCCATAGCGGAAACGTCAGGAAGCACACGAATAGAAACAGACCGCCTAGCGTGCAGAATACATTCAGTGCTCCATCTTTGGCAAACCAGTCATTTACAAAGTATGTGAGCCCGAAGGTAAGGAAGTTCCTTGCGTTGATCGCGACGAATGCCTCTTCGCTCAATCGCGGATAACTATCAATCACGTACCCGAAGACGCAGGTTGATGCAAAAGCGAGGGACATATTCGCAAATCCGAATGTAAGGACGGGCCCGAGCCAATGGGTCTCATAATGCACGGTAGCTCCAAAGCCGAAAAACCCGACGGTCCCAAGGACGATCACGACGAGGATAAGCACAAGTCGGAACTCGGGCTCGTAGATTCCATGGTTGTGCTTTGTTAGCTTCAGACATAGATAATCGTTTAGGGGACCGCTGATAAGTTCGCCGATGATGGTGAGGATGAAGGGTGATAGGGAAATGAGGCCGGTCTGGGAGACGGAGAAGTTGTAGGGCGGTTCGACGAAGATAACGCCGTTGACGACGGAGAAGACGACAATCCAGGTTAGTGTTGTGCCGTAGATCAGAAAGCCCCAAAAGACAGCTGGATAGAAGAAGAGGATTAATGGACGGGTGAAAATTTTTAGTTTGGAGGCGGACGAGTATTGGCCGGTGAACGGGCGGAGGGTGCGGAGGTACGGCGTTTTGGGTTCGAGGGATGCGTGGGTGTGGGCGTGGGAGAGGTGAGAGTTGCGATGCTTTTCGTCCTGGTCGTGGTCGTGTTCATGCTCGACGTGGAGTTTGGTTTCCTTGCTGATAGATTCTTCATCGTTCGTGGACTTGCTTGAGTCAGGGTCGGGTACAAAGACGACATTGTCGCGGCGATAGGATGTTTCGGGGACGAAGAGAACGACGAGGATCATAAAGATGCCGAAGAAAATAGCGCATACGCCAAAGGTCCAGCGGTAGCCGTTATCTTGGATGATGTAGCCGCTGATCAAAGCTCCACCCGCGATGCCACACAGGAGGAAAAGGTTCCAGACTGCGATGCGGGTGGCACGCTCATGAACGAAGTAGAGATCGCCGATTGTGCATTGGACAAGGACCTTTATCTGATTAGGAATAGACTAGAAGGAATTCAAATATACGTAACGAGCGGAAGACCTAAGTCTGTTCCCGCGCTTGTGGGGATGGATATGTTGAAGAACGAGGTAAGCAGACATACCTCATACGGTGCCATACCGATGCCGCCTACAATTCTAGAAGCCAGGAACGAATTATAATTCGTCGTCACTGCCCCCCAGACACTGGATGCAAACATGATCACGATCGCAACAATGTAGACTGGCCGCTTTCCATAGATCTTGGCGAGCGGATTCGCGATGAACAGGCTCGCTCCAATGGTCAAGATCAGCCATGCCGTAGCCTGCGATAACGTGTTGACACTGATGTTTAGTTCTTTGGATATTGGTACGAATCCTGGAGAAAGCATGGGACCGTAGGCTCCAACAACAGACGCGGAAAGCCCAACAATCAAGAGAATCATCTCCTTCTGCCATTGCGGCCAGTTCAACGGGTCATTCGGGGAATTCGATGGCTGAGGCACGAGGATGATATCTGAAAACCGCCCTTTACCATGCTTAAGCTGGTCTCTGGGAATATCTCGATACTCAGCGGGGAGATCATTCTGGTCCGCCATGAAGGCCGTGCCTGGCACGACCTCCATTTTATGGTCATCTAAGATGCCCCAGCCCATAGTGACGAGGTGTCTTCGATCTCAACCTTGATGAATTGGAAGCAAGGAAGCTCATAACATATATTCTCAAACTTGAAGACGTCTTCATCGTAGCTATGCTGCCGCGCCGGCAGTTACTTACCTGGCAATGCCGGGGACAAGTCAACCGCCTGAAGCCGGTAGATCTCATATTGTAGGCTTGTAGCTCGGTGCGACGAATAGCGGCTTTCGGTAGATCTGCTGCAGCGCGGCAAGGAGGGTTTCTGGCAGATCATGCTTCATGCATGGACAGCGGATAAAATTACCCCGGAATTTACTCATGATGGTGGAGATCTTCCCCCACACCAGACGCGAGGCTGGGAGAGAGAGGCACGAGAGGTCGTCGCTGGCCCTAACGGCTAATAATCGGGCTGACGAGCCCGCGGGGCTGGCCACGACCTCGCGAAAGCCCACTCCTCACGCTTGGCGCTTATAGAGTCGGTATTGTAATGTCTGCATGGCTTGCATTGATTCACTACGACCTACCTAATGACCCCGAACATAGGTCGCAGCGACCGAGTCCAACTCGCTGTCAACGGTAGATTTCCATGGCCCTTAGCGCCCATCTCAGTTTTACTCTTCCTCGACTGACACGACTTCGATCCCTGAGCGCCCCTAGCTTCACCTCAAATGAAACATCTATCATCACTGCATTGAATATTTCAACCTCAATTACGCGCAGATATACAATAGTCGGGTCACAGACATTGGACAGGATTAAATACAGCCAAGAAAAAGTCTATGGCCTTCGCTCTGGCGACTGGAATTGTCTGCGTGAGAGGTGCCAGTACCCCACCCTTGCAAGGAACCAAAAATGTCGGAATTGCGGCTCTTCACGAGCTGCGTCCTTTCTGAAAAAGAAGCAACCTTACCTTGATGGAGATTGAAAGTGTGGCAATGAAGGTTGCAACGTGCACAACTTTTCCAAGAACGAAAAGTGTTGGCGTTGCAAGGCACCACGATCAGATGCTGTTATGGTCAAAGAGCCTCGTTACGCTTCTGGAGATTGGAAGTGTGGTAATAAGGCTTGCGAAATACACAATTGGGCAAAGAATGAAAAATGCTGGCTTTGCAATGAACCACGACCAGATGCCGATCTGACCGCAGGTTGATTGATGTTAGTGCTACTAAAAACACGGGAATTGCAAGATATACTAAGTCGGCGTCTAGGTGAAGGTACACCAACCGGAGAACGCGATACGGTGGAAAAGCAAATATCCAACGAGGCATGACTTATGTCCAGATCAAACGATATTTCGTGTTGAGACGCGACAGATTATGCATCTTCTTACCAAGAGCATCGCCTTTTATCTCCGAATCGAAAGAGGCCGAACGATTGAGGTTGGGTGACAGAAGTCGTGGCGCATCTACTATACGCCGGGCGACTGCCAATGCTAACACTCAGATGCGCCACGATTTCTGACACCCAGCCTTGGATCTACACCTGCGGCGCGTCTTCATTCAGAGCCCAAATTAGCGCGATTGCTCCAAAATGAAAGCTGATGATCTCCAAACTTTGCGGTAATGATTATTTTCATCGGTGTTGCTTTGCGCGATAATTTCTATGGTTCTCAAGCCAGAAACACTCATCACACAAGCCCTCCGGAGTAGTTACCAACATAGTCTCGGATCTTCACTATTCTAGTTCTAATCTATATTCATCCCCAGGTACTCTATCATTACAAGTCGAACTTGGCGAGTGCAGTACTAGGGAGCCACAAAAAGCGTAGGTCCATGTCACAAACAATAGTCTCCGCAAGGCTTTGAGACGACATCTATTGTCGTTTTCCGTACTGCTCTGAGGATGTCACCGAGGTTTGCTGCTACAAGCCATTGATCTTGCTGTTCTATTGCACGAAGAGAAGCTAATGGAGAAGATATGACCAAAAAGAGACAGTTAGAATTGAAAGGCTTCGGCTTAGTGGAAGTGCTTGTACTGACCACACCGAAGGCTAGATCTCAGCCTTTCGGTAGAAAGCATATCCCTCTCAATAAGTCAATTGTTCTTGATCAGGATGGTGGGATTACACCATCGTTTGGAAATTACATGCTGCAACCCGCACTGGTGCTATCACGTGCAATCCGTTTAGATACCATAACTTTACCTATGTATCTGCATCACCGAGTCTAGCAGGTAAGGCCATTGCGCACAACTGAAATACAATTTCCTCTCATAGACTGTGCCTTACAATGGCCCCTTCCCCTCACCTTACGCGCCGACTTCACTCTTGAGTAGATCGAGCTTTCTTCTTAGTCAATAAAACCGGCTTCGTCAAGTCACTGCTAAATAAACCAACGAGCAGCTTTTGTACAAGTCGATGGGTTAGGCTACCTGCCTAGCTAACTATGGTAGGACATCATCGTACCCTATTCCCACAGCAGAACAAGTGGGTGTTTTCCCCTCTTTCTTGATACCCCAAAGCGGCTACCATTTCCAAAATGGTACTCCCGTTTCTACCAAGAGCTCTTTTTCGATCTCTTGCTTACAGCCTGAGGCTACAGCTACGGTTGCTTTGGTTCTCCTAGGGCTAGTGACCGACAACTGGCGATTGAGGATTGGAGGCATAGACCCATGGCCCCAGAATATGATGAACGGAGCGATGTGGTTGCTAGTCTTTCAGTCCGTCGTTTATGAGATCAAGATGGTACGCTCATTAAAAAGGGCCACGGCGGCCGTTCGAGCTGCTGCTCAATATCCATACTTCAAGCAAAGGCGAGCGGACCTGGTCTTATGGAAGTATTTACCATTGGCGGTCTTTGGTCGAATCGATGGATCGTTGTAGGGATAGCCCTTTCGATCGTAAGTTTCCCATTCCATTTGCTTCGTCCAAATGTTGACACATCATCTGTGGAGTAGCACTTTATATACCTCCTTGTGGCAGCAATCCGAAACATTTACTTTCACCCCCTCAAAAGGTTTCCGGGCCCGATATTCAATGCAGTGTCGAAACTACCATACTCCATTAGCTTGTTTACTGGGGAAAATCATCGCTACATACGAAGTCTTCACCAGAAGTACGGTGACGAGGTTCGAATAGGCCCAGATGAAATCAGCTACGCCAACGCTCAATCATTCAGAGACATCTACGGGCTTCGAAAAGGCATACGCGATATTAACCGTAAGGATACAAGGTTTTACATACGACCGCTCAACGGGGTAGATTGGTTCATTACCGCTGCTGACGATGACCACGCACGTGCACGACGTATCTTTGCCCCAGCCTTCTCCGAAAGGTCCATCAAAGAACAAGAGTCCCTCTTCCTCCACAGTGTCAATGCTCTCGTTGCCCAGCTTAAGTCACATTCTTCGAGCCCCCTTGATATTGTGGAGATGTACAACTACTCAGCCTTTGACATCATGGCCGATCTAACCTTTGGAGAATCAATGCACCTCCTCGATGGCCCTCCAGACAACCCCTGGAGAGAATGGGTCGAAGCGCAGTTCCTCGACGTCAAAGGCATGTCCCTGACCGCAGCATTCACGCAGTACGATCCCATCCGAAAGATGATGCCCTGCCTGATCCCAAAACGCATCATGAACAAACACCTGGAGAATTTTCAGAACTCGGCGGCCCGGGTGGACAAACGACTCGCCACACAGACCGATAGACCAGATCTGTGGAGCCTGGTCCTGCGACAAGAAGAGAGCAAAGGCTTGAGTCGAGAAGAGATGCATAGCAATGCGGCTCTGTTCATGATGGCCGGGACCGAAACGGTCGGAACGGTCTTGAGTGGTCTGACATTCTACTTGCTGAAAAGCCCCGAGAAGCTGGAGCGCCTGACTACAGAGATACGAGACGCCTTCAAAGAAGACGCGGACATTAATTTCACTGTGTTGGCAGAGCTGCCTTACCTTCGAGCATGTATACTGGAGGCGTTGCGGCTGTCCCCACCGGTCCCAAGCAGTAAGCCAGAGAGCTTCTCGGACTACAATCTTCGATCGTGCTGATGTGCCTGCCTAGCTCTAAGACGCATCACCCCGCCCGAAGGCTCCGTGATCTGCGGCCAGTGGATAGCAGGAGGAGTGAGCAGTCCCAACCCATCCATTCCTTCATCGCCATAGCTTTTCAACCCTCACAACCGGAGCCTTGCTAACTTAGCTCCCCAGACAACCGTCGGAAACCACCAATACTCCACCTTCCGCAACCCCTCCAACTTCGAACACCCCGACACCTTCCTCCCAGAGCGATGGCTCCCTGATTCCCCATACCACGACGACCCCAGCGCCCTCCAACCGTTCTCCTATGGACGTAGGAACTGCATCGGCCAGAAGTAAGAGCCCCCCCTGGTCCACGCTCGAAAGCCCCCCCAAGAAATAAAACGAATACTAACTGTCTCTCTTCTCTTCGCTAGCATGGCCCACTTCGAGATGCGCCTCACCCTCGCCAAGGTGCTCTGGCACTTTGACCTTCTAGAGCTGTGCGACGGGTGCGCGGCCTGGGAGCGGCAGAAGGTGTTTCTGCTCTGGGAGAAGCGGCCGCTGATGGTGCGGATTCGGCCGGTCGAGCGGTGAGGGCTCTTCTCGGGTTTTCTTTTTGAATGGCGAGGGAAGGTATTTGCGTGCTTGATTGGGGTTGTGGGAGGAGGTTCTTTCCACTGCACTGACGCGCTCGGCTGTATGTTTGTCCGTCTCCAGACGTTCTGAACAGGCGCTAGATATGTGGTATCTAGGTACGTCTCATCTTGTGTTTTGAGGCCGAGACAGGTCTGTCAAGTACGCCGTAGTATCATTCAAGCTAGGAACAGGCTGCTCATTAACTGTAGGAACCGACCCTCTACAGATTGTAGGAGTGCCTTACGAGGTTTCCATCCTCTGGGCTTCACTAAGCAAGGCAATGTAGTAAAACGCAGGATGATTACTTCGTAATTTCTTTACGCTACGATTTGTCTTTTAGGTATCTACATTTCCCATTTCCAGTTGTCTTTAATATATCTGGCGAGAGAGCGAGCGATTTCGTGTGACTGCTTAGGCGGGGTGGGCAACCGGATGCGGATTTTTGCTCTCTTTATTTCTTTACCACATGGCCCCTGACCTGCTTGAGGGCCGCGCTAGAGGAGAACTCGATATGCCGTCCCCTTCTGAATTAGATTAGCCGACTGCTGGGAGGCATGTCTTAAATTTTATTCTCAAAGGGCTGTACGCGATTGCATTCTCTTAAGAATCGTTTTGATCATACCCGCGCCAGCGAACCATCCGCGCAAAAATGTAGGCTCTAATATCGGCTGTGAAAGCTTTGTAGTATCATTGTGGTCCCTTGTGCTAGGTATAAATGAATCATTACATGCTATTGAAGGCTGACTTCTCCTTCTCCTGGGCTGTGCAGCGCTATGCAACCTGGAAATATAGGGTGCCACTAGCAACTCATTTTCGTGTAGAACGTGTAGAAATGGCGTCTGGAAGGACAATTTTGTATGGCATGGCTCTTGCATGATATATCGATGGTATGCGGGAGCTTGAATATCGCATCTCGCTCGTAGGACTTATTTAGAGACGTTGAATACTGGTGTAGCGGTCGTTGGGTGGTGGGGCGGTCTCGCACGGTGGTAGGGAATATGGAGGACGGTTCTAGGGTGATTTATGGCTCCCCTATGATCTCAATTAGTCACAAACGCAGTGCAGAGTGCGAATTAGCCGAAAACGAAGATCGGAATGCGTCGAAGGAGGCTTGTGTGCAGCGCAGGATCTTGAACGGGCTGGACCACTCAGAGTAGAGGCAAGGCGGTATCGATGATATCGGTCGCTTAGGGTGAGTCTGATGTGGAAGAGAGTGTGTTAACATGCCGAACATGCTTAGTAGGTGGTGTTGGCCTCGACATAATTGCGTCTGAGCGGTCTTGGGGGGGAAGTGTCGAGAAGGGGGAGGATTGGTAGCTCAGGGGTAATCGACGCTTGTGTGTATCCTCTGGCTTGGGATTTTTGAACGAATGAAGCCATAGAAGCCATTGAAATGACTTGAGCGCTCTCCATTAGTTGGTAATCCATTAAAGTGGGAGTTGACGTTGAATGCATGGCCCTCCATGGTTTCTCTCCGCCGCCGAAGATCTGCAAGGGGCCCGTACTCTCCGAGGTGGATCTATGACTTTCCCCTAGCACATTCGAGGGTTGACAAGCCACAATGGTTTGCAACAAGCAATAAAAAGATCGTAAAGGAGCTGACACAAAAGCTGCATTCATTGCTGCAGTTCTATCTGAACAAATCATCGTTCATTATGATCACCGACATCTTCGTCTCTTTCGTCCACCCACAGTCCTTGTGCAAAGTTTCTATGGACCCTTCCTCGAGTCAAATCCCAGCCCACACAGTGACCCATATCCACCACCCCCATGATCGTACAAGTTGAAAGGCAGCTGCATTTGCATAATATCTAGGCTGTGGATATCAACCGCTGAAGCTGAAGCTGGAGCTAGCCACCGTTCGCCAGTCATCGATCTATGTTGATCAGACCTGCTCTCTTCGTTGGTCTTCCGCTTTTTCGGCGGCCTCCTTCCTTCGAGCCATTTGAACCCCTTGGGATTCCATACACCTTCTGACGCTGTATCATCCTCATGCTTTTGCTTGGCAATTACTGCCGACTCCTTTGAATATTCAGCTTCACTAATACCACGGGTCCTACGCCGACCCGTGCGACCGAAGACTTTAAGAGGTGGCGGCATGAGATCGGAAGCTACACCATCAAGCATCGGTTTTTCAGCTAATGAAAACTGCAATGATGGCGTGTGAGACGATACACCAAATATTGGGCCTGCCTCAGCGTTTTGGCAGACACCCAGTTCCACATTGGCATTGGGCAGCACATAAACTAGTGGCGACGGTCTAGTACGTCCTTTGCATGGCATTCTTGCCTCAATATCCTTGATGGTGATCAAAGGATTGTCTTCGATAATTTTGATCACTCTCCAATCTTTGATCTCTTCCGGTACAGTGAGAGGAATGCCGGCAAAGTCTTTGATTGGATTTCCATCTACGTCCAGGTAGTAGGGGCCAAAAGGATCCCGCAAAAATGGTGGTTCTGAGGTAGAAGCATATATTTGCAGGTTTTTTGCATCTACTGCCTGTTGCTTCTCTGCTCTGCCTTCGGTTGATGATCTCTCCTGCGAGTGTCTCGGAAGAAAAGCTAGAGGGGAGGAGAACGACGGAAGTTCCTGAATGAAGTTAGAATAGCTGTCGATGTAGGTGGTGCTTCCCATCTCGCAAGTCACATCAACAAGCCGGTGGACGCCCGATAAGAAGACAGCCTCAACTACTCTATCTTCTGCCCGAAGCGTATACATACGCCCACCGCTCCATTCCACACCACTCTCAGAAGTTGGCGTGATAGATGTTCGGACTCTAGCTTCTCTGTTTAGTTCTGAGAAGTGGTAATATCGATTGAAGATGCCAGCTTCGTCCAAACTTCGCCTCCACTTTTGTGGATCCTCGATGGTGTCCTCTCTACTTGCGTCGAAGTTCTGCTGTCGCAGCTCCCATAAGAAGTCCTCTTCAGGAACTGTCAGCTGGAACCTAGGATGGGTGTCTGAAATTGTCATAAAGCCTGGTCGGAGAGAGCTTTCAGAACGAAGCCGAGTTTGAACGTGACTTGCTATAAAGTCTGCAAGTGTTCCCTCCGCATGATCAAGTCACGCAAGTGAGAGCTCGTCTTTTCTTTTTAGCCACGCTTGATGCTCGACGTCTGCTTTTCTTGCACGGCTTTCAGCTCTGTCACGTGGTGATGTGAGTAATGGGAGGTGTCTCTCTGCCTCTGGCAGCCACTGGCTCATGCCTCGCCTTCGGGAATTTGCCGGGGTGATACATTCCTGTTGATCGTTTCCCACAGCGCGAGTATGCATGAGTTGACTAAAGTTATGCTCGGTTGAGGACGTCGAAGAAATGCCATTGCTCTCACAGCTTTCCGGACATACAATGTTCTCCCAAGGAGCCCCTCCAAGTCCGTTGCCATGATGGGAAAGCATTGAAAGATCAAAGGGCAGAGATCTCTGCGACGCAAAGCTGCGAGAAATTAGGGGTCCCTCCGACCCTCCGGCATTGAATCGACTTGCAATGGTCCCAGACATGAAGTGATTACCATGACTGGATGTCGGAAGAAAGCTTCTCCCACCAGAGTTACCGGTATCCAGTCCTGCCAAAGTGTCGTACCCTTGAATGAATTCCGCAGCTCCGGTCCCATCGACGACGCCTGTGATGGGCCTGAACATGAATTGACTACCATGGCTGGATGGCAAGTGACAATTTGCCCTCGAAGTGACCGGGATCCGGTCCTGGCAAGGCGTCATGCCTTTCAACAAGCTCACCACCTCTGGTCTCATTGACGACCCCTGTGATGGGTTCAAGCATGAAATGATTACTATGGCTGGATGCGTGCTGAGCACTTTCCTTACCGGTATGATTTGCACTGTGGCCTGATACAGCACCATAGGCACAGCCATTCCTTCGATGCTGACTTGTGCTGCCATATTGACTGGGGCTCGTCTCTTCAATGCCCGTTCTCACTGTTGTGTCCACGTGCGTGCCATTTACCTCCTTCAGATTGAATTTGTGAATCCGTTGAAGTGGAGGAAATGACCGTCCGATGCTTCTGCTGCCAGAACGATAGCCTTGGTCTGTACTAGACTCTTCTTTGGTGCCAGAGTAGTATCCTTGGCCTGTGCCAAAGGCAACTTCCGAAGCATTCCTATTTTGGAATGCGGCAGTCTCAACCACATCACGAGGAAATATCTCAACGCCCATGGTACTACTCTCATCTCCATTAAGCAATGAAAAGGGGCACCGAAAAGCTCGAGGCTGTTTGCAATGCCTGGCGGCCTCAGCCTGGGAATAAGCTTGCTCGGTTTGATCAATGTAGTATTCGTCTTGACCAACCAACAAGAAGTTCTCTCTCGCCGCAGCAGTCGAGTGGGTGCCACTTTCAGTGCTGGATAGCATGTCTGTATTTTCTATGGTATTGTTCTGGCTTAACGCCCGTTCGGTACCATACTCTTGAGCAGAAGCCTTGAAGAATGCTTCTAGTGTCTCTTCTGGACGCTCTCCAGTCTCTGCTGGTGCCTCATCGGGAATGGCCATCTCGACACTTAGGAACTCAGTAAGCCAGTTGTCATTGGCATCATTCTCGGTCGCTTGGGAGAGGAATGGTCTCATTGTCCTTAAAGACAAGCTCGGAGGGTTGTAAAGATGGTTTGCCTGCTGGTGGAGCGTTGACAGCTTGATGAGACACAATTGGGGGAATACGACGACCCCTACCTAAGGCGTAACCTCTCTAGAAATAGAGGCTGAGGTTCCTGCCGACTGTCTTCTCTCTCTTATGGTATCTCGATGTTTAAACAAATTCCTCGCGGTGGGAGAGGGTTGCCCTTCGTCCTTTAGGATTGTTCTGCAAACGCTGGTAGCAGGTCTTACCCCCGATATTTACGGCTTCGGTATTGCAGTCAACAGTCGTTGTGGGTTCGATGAGGGCAGAATGGTGGTTAAGATTGCTCCAAAGAGATCGTGCAGGGTGAGCGTACTGCCCGATGTTGAAGCTCTGAAACTCTTTTAGGAAATTGGCGAAGTGGGAGACAACAACTTTCGCTCGGTACCACACGTTTTTCAACCTCAAATTCCTTAAGGACGCGTCCGGTATCTGAAATGGTGTTGTTGCAATTGTTGAAGCCTAAGGGCTGGTGCTGAATCTTGCATGGATGGTGTAAGGAGGGAGGAAGAGGAAAGAAGGTCAAGCCTGACTTCCTTTCTTGCTCGAGAGGATCGATGCATTAGTGACTGCCGTTCGTCGTCGAAACCCGGGCTTTGTCTCTCTTCACACTCATATATTTATATAATCATGTACTGCAGGTCGAGCAAACGCGATTGCTTTCACATGATGCCGGTTCCGCCTGGTAACTCATTCACCAGGAGTGTCTCGTAGGGCTGAGCCTGGAGCCACGAGCGCTCGACTCTGCCACAAAATATGTTCTCGACCCTCCATGCAGTCTGTCATTCAAGAAATTATTGGTGGCAGCTTGTTAATCGATTTGTGGATGGGCTGTGTGCATACCCTTGGTCCATCGTGCCTTCAAGCTCGGCAGGGCAACAAAGAAACCCCCTAGAAACCGGATCATGCTGATTGCAGTCTTATGGGTGTTTTCGATATTCTGTAATTCATTCATACCACTTGCATAGGTTGTGTGGGCATAGAAGACTCGGCTGTGCTCTCTGATTCATTGGAAATCTTCGAAGAGAAAGCAGAACCGGTCTCCGCTGGGTGACGAGTATTCCAGACTCTAGTTGACTGAAGAGCTTGAATAGATGCGGGGCATCCACAAAGAAGACTTGAAGCAATTTCTTTGTTGTTGTTCATGCTGTAGAAAAGTCAGGGACTTTGGATGATTGGTCGAGAGAAAGGAAAGGAGTCGACCAGGTACGTGGTTGGTAATGTGGGGTGTGTAAACGCCCGGGAGCCGCAAATCATCCCCGGGTTAGAGGCACCGCTGCAAGCCACCGCAGATCTACAACATGGATCCATGGCTCGAAGAAGACCTAAACCAACGGTTTCAATACTCTTTTTGCGCTTTCAGCGTCGTTACAGAAATTTCATTCTACGGTACGCTCTTTGGCGTTTTGTCCCGTGGCGCCTTGTCCCAAGATCAGTCATATCTGTCCGGTTTCCTAAGCCGCCCTTGACCTTTCCTCTACAATACAACGCTGTGGAAGAAGAAGAAGGAACTCTTATGATGGATCTTGAAGGCCTGAAGCTGAACGATGTGCAAGAACATGTACGAGGGATCACAGTCACTTTTACACGAGACCTCGAGTTCATACAACGCACTGTTGAGACCATTGACTGACCAAGAATCATCCACACAGCCCCGACATCCAGATAAGCGCGAGAGTGAAAAAAAGCTTTTGTGCCTTCTTAGTACCGACGTCGTGAAGTTTCCACGCTGATTTTTATGGGAATACTACACAAGATTGGACGCGTGCGCTTTACAGAATGAAACTCCTTTAATGTGACATACAAGGGCAGATTCTTAGAGAAGAGCTACAACGCTACAGATTGCGAATGTGAAGGCAAAAACTTTTCCATTGTCACGGCTATGGATACAGCCCTTTTTCCTAAGTCCATCTCGCGAGCAGCCACCGTTGAGCGTTGTGAAGTCTACACACTTGGTGCTTTCACTTTGTGAATGCTCACACTGCTACTGCACCATTTACCTCACATACAACGCACGACCTAAGCACACACCCTTAGAATACCCTTTGGAATAGCATTTACACAGACCATCAATCCTCCACGAACAGCCAGAACCAGCAGGACGGCAGCATCATAAAGCAAAGCCCCGTAGGAAGATGGTGGTGGCCGCCGAATTTGCACCAATCCCACCAAAGCCTGGTCCAAGTCTTACACTGTCTTCCCAAAGCATCTCTACCAGAAAGCTCGTATAGAGCCTTGACTGCTCGGCACCGTCGCCCTTCTAGATTGCTTCTGCGTTATCCGTATGAAATCTTTGGCGTAGCATCTTCCAAGCACGCCAATCACAGCCGTGGGTGGAGCCGAATTCATGCCAATGAATGTACAGCGTAGATAATCCTTTACTGGAGATCTCAATTCTCCGAAAACCCCATTTTTGAGGAAGGACTGGAGTTCTGAGCACCTTGTTGTTTTTCAAGAATCTCTAGAACTCTAAATTCGCCGTTTTTGAGGAAGGGTGAGAGTTCCGAGCATCCTTGTTATTTGTTAATTATGGCAAGAAGGGCACCCTTACCCATTCTGCCAACGGAATGCATTGCTTTGTACGCATGTAAATCTCGAGAAGCCGTCCATCGCCAGTATGCGCCCTTCAAGTTTGGACCAGCTCTCTGATCGTCATGTCATTGGCCACATTTGACAATTCTGCCGAGTTCTCTGGATGCAGTCTCGTTCTTCCACAGACATGCTACTTGTAGACGACGCTCGACCGCCCTTGAGGTGCTGCCTGCCGACGAGGTTCGCTTGCTCCAGAGGTGCTGCCTGCCGAGGAGGCTCACAGAATGCAGCAGCAGCCAGTTTCTGTTACTTTACCGATAATGATCGAGCAAGCACCGTTGGCCCGCGTCTCGAGCGTTGGCCGAAATTCTCCGACTCATGCTATAGAGCTCACTAGCTCCAAGAGGAACAGGAGGTGTGATATGCCACTAATTCCCTTGGAATCGCGACTTGTGGTGTGCCACCACTCTTCACCGACAAATTTGAAGGGTCACTCCTCCATCCGCCCGGTCTCGTAGAGTGCTTCGCCAAAATCACTTGCGCTGACCTCGGCCTCCAATTTTAACCAATTTCTCTTCTCATTGCGCGTTTGCTTGGTGTGGGAGTCGTTACGCTGATGGGGAATAGGGCGATCCTTCAAAGTTTTCTTCTACTTCATGCTAGAAAGTTCAGGGCGTCGAGAGCGGTCGTGACCGTAGCGATTACAATTTGTGCATGTTGGCTTCTCAAGGGCCTCATTGCGACCACGGAGAACCATCACTTTTGGGTACCGCTCGACATCGATGCTTAACGGTTATGTCTCACTGCCTGTGACTGCAGAAGAACGGGGCCCGAGACGGCGAAAAACCTGACGCGGGTCTCAAATACTCCTACTATTCGATCAGGAGAGCATGATCGAGACTCGCCATAGTCAAATGCAGACTTGGACAATGATGTCCAAATGTGTTGTGGCCATCGAGCTACGCAGACTTCAAGACACCCACGTTTTATGAAGATGTGTTGAGGGGCGCTCTACCGGTGATGACGAAGGGGCGATGCGCAGGGTCCGTTCGTCAATTGGAAGAGCGCAACCGGCAGAGAAGGCAGTGCAAGGCTTGATGAACAATTGCACTGACAAACGGAGCCTCGTTGCGCCGTGACGCAGAGCGCCTGTGGGCTCTGTAGCCCTTGGCGTCCTACCACATCGGTGCACGCATTAGTTGGTACGAACGTCTTTTCTTCTCGAGATCATCGCCTCCTAAGTCTCAGAAGATCCGTTCGCAGACGATCTTGTACAGCCAGAAACATGTTTCCACTCTTAAATCGGGCTCTGTAGCCCAAGACCTTCCAGCGCTAGGGCATGTGAAGGGTGAGAAGCCGACATCGTCGGGAGATCGCATGGAAGAGGCTAACAGCCTTGGCCGATATGGGGGAAGTAGAAATGAAACTGCGGCGGCTATGCTGCGCATTCTGAGCTGGCAACTGAGGCGAAAGACCTGGACATATTGATGTTAGTCTCTGGTAGATCGTTTCGATTGCACTCAAGAGCCGTGGGACTCACCAACATGCTCAGTGTTCTCAACGCTATGTCCCATCTCAAGGGCTCAAATAGCCCGGAGATGCTTCCTCCAATCTAAGGAATTGGTCTGCTTCGTCATAGCACTCTTTGGTAGTGGTAAAAGCACAAAATGCCCGGTGCCGTATCTGTCCCTTGAAATTTTGAAGATGGTGTTAAGCTGGACATTGACGTTTATTCCAAAGGGTTATCTCCTTGAAGCCCACAGCGGATCTTCACACGGCCAGCACGAGCCGACACGTCGGGTGAGAAGCATGTTGGAAGGGCTCCCTAGCCCCGGCTTCTCAACCTGAAGAAGAGTTCTTCCAATTCAAGTTCCGCCAATCTTGACACACCATGCTGCTGACGCTTCAAATCGAGGGAGGAAAACCGACATTTTGGCTGTTGATACTAGCTGTCCGACTGACAGAGTCGTATCGTTGGCCAGTGCGAAAGGTAAGAGGTTGCTTCGCATCTTCTGCGAGCATTTGTCTTCGCCGAAGTATTCATGAGCAATCTCGGCCTGGTATCAAAGAAGATTTGCCCATGCTGAAAGTCATGTGTAAGAGAGAGAGGTACAAGATCGTCCTCAAGCGACCGGAATCATCAGCGTGACATTTTATCCTTGTGCAAGCGAATCTGCATCTTCCAGCGTCTGTGCGATCCTCAAGAGGTCTCAATGTAAGAGACTTCTTTTGACGGAACCAGAAAGAGAAATATTCAAACCTGGTTCGATTGAGTTCGTCAAGGTCCAAAGGCATCACATGTGGGACCAAGCAGCCCGTTAATCCGGTTGCACTCTTCTTTTCGGCTCCTGTACTTCTGCCGAAAGTAATCTCGCTCTCGCTTCCTGTACTTTTGGCGAAAGTAGTCGTAGACGCGACCGGATAACTCTTGATCCGTCCAACTGTTTGTCAAATTGGCGGTGAAGAGGCAAGCTTGTGTGGAAAAGATCCTTGAGCATTCGGCGGAGAAATTTTTTCATCAAGACGTTCCTCACGAGGTTGGCGAGAGCTGTCTTCCGAGTCGAAAAGCGAGCGCCACGGCCCTCTTTGAAGGCGGAGTGACCAGTGGACAGTCACCAGGATATCAACACACACAGACTCTATTCCACATGTGACTGGGGCTCTGTAGCCCCAAAGACACTTCACTAAGCAAGAGAGGTTTGCGACAATTCTCACTGTCGACTGCTTCTATGTCGAAGGTTAGCGGCACTCGAAGGCACTTGGAATTATTTGTCCTCACCGAGAGAAAGAAATCAGAGATCAGGAAAGAAGACCAGCACCGTAGTTTCTCGGAGCTGCTGGTATTGTCACGAGCGGAGCTAGTGTCATGGAAAGGTCTCCTGATGTGATGCGAAAGTGGGAAGCCCAATTTTTCATGAACTTGGCTTGGGCCGCCAGGAGATTAACCGCGCTTACGTTCGGATGAGCTGATTTTTCAAAGAGATGTTCGAAACAACGTCTTCATGTTATGACTGACCACTCTGATGATCGATTCAGTGCTGAAGTGACCTAAGTTTGGGTCACTTTGGTGATTGTCAAGTCCAATCTCACACTCTTGTGGCAGGAACAAAGAAAGTGGTATATATTTAACATATCATAAAGTCTAGCTAGCACTGAGAGCTTGAGCACAAGAGCTCTGAAAGTCGATAATGCGGGTAGTCTTGATCTGGTTGCCAGCCGGCTGAGTTTCTTCGAAGATGCAGTGCGAGGTGTTGAAGGCAGGAGGGGAGGGGTTTAAGTAACCTCGCCTCGGGGTTTGTGCCTCTTCTGAGTATCGGTGACGGTAGCTTGGTGAAGAAGCACTTGAAGCCTATTCATTGTCACAAAATCATGGTCATGCAGATCAGCTCTCAATCGAGCCTGGAAATGCCTCACCGATCTGTCCTCATATCAGAATATTGTTCGAAGACTGGTCTAGTCTTGAGGGACCGAGTGAATCCAGCAGGCTACAGCGTCTAAAGCTGCCGATAGTGATACAATTGCAATCACCGCCGATCAAAGTCGTGGGTCTAAGCCACCCATTTGATTCAATAGCTGCACATTTCTTTGTTCTGAGCAGGATCGCCACCTATGGATCCACTAAAGCCTTCCAGCTTTACGTTGAGTATGTGAGGATGAGCATTGAAGACGGCCGAAATTGCATGCCGGTCTGCCGAATTTCCCAAGTTTTGAACGCGCGTCGGTTGAGCAGTGCCTTCAATGGAACCTGCTGGGGCTCACCGCGGATGATGAGCTTCCAGTACTCGATCTACAGGATATCTACGGCGCTATCGCTCGGCCGTTGCCCCTCCAGCTACTGCAACATAAGTAAACTTTTGCACAGCGCTCAGCGAAAGCAATGCCATTGTAACACACCGCTACTCTAAATCTATAGCTACTCGGTTCTGAATCATAGTGACTTGTCAATTGGATAGACGGCTTCGAAGTAGCCGCAACAATCTACTCCGTAGCCCAAATTGTATTCCAGACACTTCACCGCGCAGAGAAGATGGGCAAGACCGAAGTTTGAATCCAGTCTTGCTGCGTCACCATTGGCGATTGATCTCTCCATGTACCGAGATTTATGCTCTGCTATATTCTTCTCCATCAATATGCATACAAAGACTAGGCGAGTTATCTCCACTGCTGCCTTAAAAGCACGTAAAATCAACAGTGTTCTGGCACGAATCGCAGAGATAGAGCCATTTTCCGCGCATACAGTACGCAAAACTTGTTCCAGTATCTTATATGCTTTAGCCGCGGACATCTCTTTTCTCAGGTATCTGTCCGAGACTCGTTCCTTCTTTCTCGAGGGAATGCTTGTCGTAGGTAGAGGGAGGCATGGTCAACGGTGACTTCGGTAACTATGCATGTCAGTCCACACTTTGCTAGATGCGCAGCAGAGTCTGAAGCTCACCCAGTTCAGAACAATAAGCGCGCATTCAAGATCGGAAAGCGATGAAGCTTCTTCTTGACCTGTATTCAAGCTTGATTCTGATTCCTTTAGTCTCTGTTTTCGACCTAGGATCTCAGTAATTCCGGTACCTTTGCCATTTTTCATATTTCTTTGTGCCCCGGATCCGGAAAACGATTGACTGAGACCGAGAGGCTGCCTAGTAGTTCGCCTTGGCTCTTTCGAAAAGCTCGGCTTTGTTTCAATATCTGGCTAAAGTATCTTTTGCTCGATTCTAGGTTCCAAGTGCTTAATGCAACTTCCAGAGCGTTGTGAAACCTCGAAGATATGCCACATCCATGAAGATTTGGATTGTGGATTGTGATTATCTACCACTTTGCGCGTGGTGCTTCGACTATTGAGAAGGCCAATATTTGCTGGACCGCAGGGAACCGGTTATGTCACATCAAGCAACTGGAGGTACATTCTTTTGTTCCTGGATAGATCTCCTGCAAAGACCCGTTAGCAGATGCAGAAAGCTGTCTTGTATTTGCGTACCACTCGATCGGTCAAGACCAGGTCGACTATCATTTTGCTTCAGAAGATTGAGACTGGGGAGCTCACTTGTGGAGGCTTCGTCCTAAGTATCTAGATTTGTTTTCCAGAGGAAACAACAGACGAGCCACCAGATACGACTTTGTGGAATCCTAAAGATATGCATTGTTTCAAATCTTCGATGGGGCATCGCGATGCGCGAGAATATGGCTGTGATTCCGCAACTACTGCACTTCTAAATATGCCAAATTTCTGTGCATCGAAAGATCACGTGACTCAGGGGTAAATCTTGGCATTACTCAGAAGACGAAAGCTCTTTGATGAGCCATACCCATCAAGCCAGTGGGTACAAAAACGGCACAGCTACAAGCAGAATCATGATCATAAAGGCTCGTACTGATTTTGACTCTGTGGACGTCAAATTTGGAGCCGATTAGCGCCGACGAGAGTCCTAAACAAAGGCCAGATACTCGTTAATGAACATCGTTTAAAGCCTTCGTTTCCTCTCACTATTCTGTGCAGCAGGATAATCGAAGCACACGCGCCTAGAGAAATACTATATTTACACACTGCAAGTCCCTGATATCGATGATTTTGAGCCAAACGCCTTTCAGACTGATGAAGCTCGTGAGTAATGAGGTATAAATAGTTTCCAACCAGGAGACATGATCTCCATGGTAATCCTTGCTTACTAGCTCCCTGTGAAGTTCGAATACCTAGGAACTCTCACCGAAAATCATGGAAATGCTCTATGCTGCCTGAAAGCACTTGCAGAACAACTAAGCCGGGCCTGAATCATATCATGCTTACCTCTAATTGGTTTCGAGACATGAAGTGCGTCTGCTGGGTAACTCGATCGGCCAATGTGAATGCTCATAGCTTTCTAGTACTCTCACAACACGAAGGAATCCCCAATACAGGCGCCACACCCCCCTGAAAAAGGGCGGGAACACGTTCCGCGTCCTCCATAGCAGCCCACCGTCTCATAGGAGCCCTGCGCTTCCCCTCGGCCCTCCCCTCCGCCAGCCTAGTCCCAGAATAAGCCATACCCTTACCAAATACGGATCCCAGGTACGTTCGCCGTCGACCAGAGCAACAGGATTTCCGCTCCCAACCGGGGAGCCGCCTTGACCCTCAAACGCACTTTCCCGTTGCCCGAAATGGTAAAAATATCCCGAAAGTCGAGAGTTTTTTTACAACAACGGCCGTATGGCCCTCTAGTGCCTGCCAGAGTGTAATCACTGGGAAGTTCGGGAAGGTCCTCCGTCTACCAGAGCCCCCGTGCCGCGATAGCTAGAGAAATGGAGATTTCTGAGCCACGACACAAATGGCCGGTATGCGACGAGACCTGTTTCCGTGTGGCCTTCCAGGCGGCGCCGCTGAGAACGTGAGCTTGGCTCCGAGCGCTGCACTGGCTCTAGGCGCGGAGCGACTTGGAGGTACCTAGGCAGTTCAGGAGCCACTTCAAATCTACAGAGTATAGCATGTTTCCTGCGAGCCAGGAAAGTGTATCTATCATTGTGGCTGCAATCAACCGCGAGTCGTGCACTCAAAGACTCACCGTCCTGCTTGTGTGCCTCATAAAATGCAAACCTAGCTCTCGTGAACTCTAGCGGCTTCGAAGAAAGCTACACCCATTCCTGTGGCGAGAAATCACTGAGGCGCTCGCCCATCCTACGTGCTGAAAACTCCTATGGTCCTTACGCAATTAAATGCGAAAAAAGTGTTGCGCATGATGAGATTTGCATCTTGAATACTGTTACATAGGCTGGGACTGTGCCAGAAACAGAGACACATCGTGATAAGCCCATGTGAGAATAAGCCCACCCATCACGTACAAGGCAACGACCACGATACCAACTTTCTTTCCCAAGCTCCTTGTCTCCGTGCTCATGATTGACCTTGATGCTATGAGCAGAAACAACCCGCAGGACCGTTTCCACACGAAGAGGGCGACTTCCTGGCAGATTTAGTGACTATAGCTGAGAACCCACTTTGAACCAGAACTCACCTTGTCTTTTCCGGCTCAAAATCGTAGCTCTCCGTGCTCATGATGTTGAGGAGAACACCGCATGCGACGATCATGTTGGGGTAGAGCACAGCATCCAAGCTCGCGTCGAGCTTCAACCTCAGTCCCACGAGCCCCACCGTGACGTGTGAGAAATACTGTTCCTGAGGTCGGTTAGCACGATGGAGATGAAAAGTCAGGCCTTGCTTGAGAACGTACGGTCACAACTGGCAATTTCACCAACAACTACAAAAGTCGCGGTAAGGCCTTTCTGTGGTGTAGGTTTGCTGATCACCTTGATGTCAACGACTGTGCCATGTGTCAAAAAGACGTTAGGAGCTCAGACTTGACCGCCACTGGGGGTGAATTACCAACAAAAATCGACCGGGGGTTTGCTCCCCCCACAGGAGCCACCGCCCGTCAACCCGAGGGTCAACGGCGCCCCTTAAGGGGGATTGCGGCAGGCGATGGTTGTTTGAGAAGAAAGTCCAAGAAGTTGGGAGGAGAGGTAGCTGAAGTATCTCAACCGTGTCGGCTGTCACATGTACCTGGGCCGATCTTTACGAGGTCCATGCCATTCAATCAAGGCAGGAGCAACGGTGTTCCCTCGGCTATGACCCCCAGCCCCCCAGGTTCGCGCCCCAATGAGTCACAATCCGCAGCGATCAGAGCTCCTTCCTCGTGCCTACACCCCAAATCTGGTTAGGGGGGTTGATTCATACGATAGTCGGAGTGTTTGCCTGCCGGCTCGCTTCGAACGGATTGCCGATTCACCGTTCTTGCCCGGTCGTCCTTGCTACTGTTCTAAGACACTCGTACAGAACGGCCACATCTGAACGCCGAAGGATCCGACCCCAAGACAGATAGGTGGGTGTCATGTGCGTGGACCAGAAGACTGGTTTCCGAATGAACCCCGGCCAATGGGACGATTCACCGCTCTCGCCAGGTCATGGTCCAGCACGTCTTCACGTGACAATTGCTGCGAGCTGGGCCCCCAGTGATGCCGATAGAGAGTTGGGAGTGCTCCTGAGCACCGATCCGCAAGCATATGAGCTTGTGCCCAACACTTAGTGGAGATTCTACGCTCTCAAGCACAGATAGGAGCAAGGAGTCTAAAATTTAGATGGAAACCCCCTTTCAAACAATTTCTCTCAAGAAAAGGGATGGCTGTAACAGTGACTCTGTAGCATTGGGGCTGCAGAGAAGGACCGAGTAGGTGTAACCATGTTGACAGTCGCCTGCCCAACAGAAAAGAGCCGCACATTGTCGTTGAGCAATGCCCAAATTACACAATTCCCGAAGACAATTGAATTTGACGTGCCTGGACCCGCACAACGTACCCCTAATCATTGGCACCGAGAGTCGGAATGTGGTCCAAATCGTGGTCATCACCGGTCTTGATCGGACCCTGACGCGGTGTGGGATCATCATCCTCATCACTCTCTTCCTCTTCGTCCAAAGGCTCTTCGTCGAACAGTCTCTCCTCCAGAGCTACCCAATCGAGTAACTCTTCAGTGTGATACTCCCTGTCTAGAGGCTCGTATGCATTACTATCGTCATACTCCGGGTCTTCTTGTACGAATTCGTCCTCGCCATCGAGTATGTATCCTCCGGGTTTCGTTACGGATTCTTCAGCACAGACGACGCTTTGCTCTCCTTGATTGCGAGAAGCCACGATGCTCGAGTCCGGAGTAGAAACGTCGTGTTGTGGTATAGTTAAGAGCTCAATGAGTGGTATGTACCAAATAACTGAGAGACCAAAGATCTTCCAGGTTTGCAAGCTTTGAAATGGTCTCTAGGATGAAACTCTTCAGATGACGTTTATAAGCGCGCTATGGTATTTGCTTACCATTTCGGTGGTCATTCTCTCGGTGAACATTCTTGTGGCGAGCCAAGTCTAGAGGCTTTGCTTCTGGACATTGAGGTAGCAAGTAGTATCGAAAGTCTGCGAGGAATTACTCTCTCAGGTTATCCCTCAAATCGGCCAATGATCGGCTTTTCTAATCGGGGTTAGCGCTATGTTTACACCGACTACAGCTGTGTTTGCATTTGCCCTTATCAGGCGCCCAAAGGGCATGGCGGGTCAAGGCTCATTTTCGGATGTGACGGTGATTGGATTGCCGCCTCAAGGGTAAGTTCTCGCCCCTGACATTATGTGCCTGATGCCGAGGTTCTACTACAGACGGTGATTTTGACTTCACGGTATCAACACATACGAGCATCCTGCAGGTGCAGACTCCTCATTGCGAAGATACACGCCGATGGGTCTAAGTTCCGAACGTCTTAGAGTCTCCCATGTCACCATTCTTGAGAGGGTCTTCGGGAATTCGCCTTCAGAAGGAAACAATGACAAGCGAAGCCTCGGGAGAGCAGCCTCGCGTCTAGATACACGCCTGGTGGGAAAGCTCAGGTGATTAATGATGTGATGATTCGAGAATTTTGAAGTCTCAGCCTTCCCTGAGTGGCATCTCTCTTCTCCATTCTCCGCGCCGGGCCCTCTTCCAGAGTCGCTATCTCGCCTCTCTAAGCTGGATACGCCTCGCTCATAAAGTGCAAACCCAATGCGGATATTTCACCCTGACTATCAGAGCCCTACACGCTGCTTCTGGTCAAAAGAAACCCCAAAAGTAGATGTACCCAAGATGTTGAAGGAATGTCTAAGCGCTACGAATGCTTTATCACGTCGGGTTTCAATTCAATGCCCACTTCCTGCATGTCTTCAGCTATAGCTGGAGAAATAGGCTTGCAAATGCCTGTAGTATGCCGGTAATGGGTCCTCAGTAGCTGTAGAGCAGGCCTGCGGCCCCCGAAAGGCTCTCCGCCCGCGCTTTCCCCTAGGTAGGCATTCATTAAAGGCTTAGTGCCAGCACAGCGCCGGACCGGCTAACAGCATCAAACGCGACTCCCACAGGAAGGTCTAGAGGCGATTGTAGACTCTTTCCACCCTCTTCACTAATACCATTATGATTATGACCCACTCTTACACCCCAAAAGGTGCTCGACACGACGGCCAGGTTTGAGATCTCAGTGTCAGGAGGCTTCCGCCTTTGGGCAAGTTGAATCCCTTCTGTTTCCGTGTGTGGAGTATCATCAAAGTCTTTCAATGCCTTCCGAAAAAGCAGAACTATTCATCTTCCTACTAGCCCTTGATATGATAACCTTAAGGTCCCTCGCAAGAGACGGGCGGGACCAGCCTGCTAAGGTTAAGGGCCTCCTCAGGAATTTCTCAGGGCCAAACGGATTCTATCCGCAGAATTTCGGCCACTTGCCCTAAAAAACTGGGAGCAATGGGCAAAACTCCATCGAAAATCCTCCTCCGAGTCCCTTTTCCGATCCAACTACTTTTTTTCAAATCAAGAGCTCCCAGATACCTTCTTGAAGCATCGTCACCTTCAATGCCACTGGGGAAGGAGATTTTAGGCACAGGCACATAGCTCCTAGTACGTTGACCTCTAGGTTCTAAGGAAGGATCAAGGGCGATAATCCTAACCATTTCAAAACCAGATGCCTTTTTCAAACATTGCAACGGCGTTGACGTTAATGTCATTACCAAATCTACGTCCCAGAACCGGGGGCACGGCACTGTCGTGACAAAACTACACTGCAACTTCTGCTCCTGCTTGATCTGATCTGGCGGAAGCTGTAAACGGAGCTATGAACGCAGAGCCGCCATCAAGTTTAGCATAGAAGTCATGTTGAGACAAAAGGTGGTCCTCGCAGCCGTCACGTACTTCAGGCCGCGAAAACAGAGCCACCGTCGATTCTGGGATGAGACTCTTGGATGGAAAAAACAGACGATACTCAGTAGCAAATCTACACCACAAGAAGCGCTCATTGCAATGTTCGCTTTCCCTTTGGTTCATGGAGGCTGCAAATCGAGTTATGAATGCAGAGCCATGGTCTCCGGAAAGAGAGAGATTGATCGTCACCGTCGTCAACTCTAGGATGAGACCCGCGTCAAGGGGAAAGGAGCGGGTCATCGCCGCCATTCTGCCCACTGACTGGTGAACGCAAATGCTATGATGGATAAATTGCTTCACAGACACTTGATGGATACGCAGAGGCTCGATGTACGATCAAAAGAATAGCATTTTCTACCATTCTCCCCAAATCGCGCTCAATACACCCCAGTAGAGGCCGCCAGAAGTATGATTGATAGCTCCCATCTCTTGGTGTCACCTTGCCTTAAAGTCCTCCATATCTGCCAAAACAGCGCTTGATACACACCACCAGACACCGCCAACAGCGTAATTGATAGCTTCCGTTCCTCTATGATAAACCGCTATGGCCTTATTTCTTGTACTGTACCGCTCGTTAGCCCCGTGGGGAACCTTTGACCAGCAACATCAACGTACCCCGCGAATCCCAAGTATTTCCGCCAACCGTGCCCAGAATGACCGGCGCGGAAGCTCAGGTTCAGCGGGAGGGAAAGTGTCGGGGACGACGACGCGACGGAAGCGGACGATCACCTCGATGGGTTCGGAGTCTATGTAGCGATGGTCGGGGACCACGGTCTCGGTCTGGTACATGATGGTGGCCATGTTGGTATTGCGTGGTGATGGATGAATGTTAAGAGGCGGACAAGTCTTGAGGACGGACGGTGATTGAAGGTGGAGGGTGAATAAGGTGAGGCGGGTGTCAAGAGGAAGGTCGGGGGAAGAGAGATTTCGCCGCCTCGAGGGACTGCTTTCCCGACTGGAAGTCAGTCGCACATTTTGCGAAGCGGCGGCCTCCACTGCCTTGCGTACACCTGGCGCGCACCCTGCGACCTTGCTGTGGGTACAGCATAGATATCAGGTGCAAATCTCTCAACCACCAGCAGAGTACAATAAGAAAAGTCTGAAAAGGCAGCATAGGTAGTAGGAGGAGAGTACGTCAGCACACAGGATGATATTGCATACTTTTCGTTCCTGAAAATCACCTTTTACCTCGCCCCTACCATTGGTCAAACGGCCTGGCATGTACCTACAATTGACCATTGCGGTCTGTGAATAAACGCGGATTCTAAGTGAAACTTCTTGCTCTGGTCCGCAGATGTAAGCACTGACAAGGAGCGCTAATTGTACCGTTCCCTATAGGCTAGACGATTTCACCTAACAGGCTATGGAAGATCTGGCAGTCGTCGAATTCGGGTTTTCACATCTTCACAGCGCTCACCATATCATTTTGGATTTAACATCATCGGCGCATTGAGATTGGCCTTTGTTTTCACTCAAGATGTATTGCAAATCGAGAACACATTCATTTCCGCACATTCTTAACGATCCGAGGTCGTTAAATGCGCCAGTTCGAGCCCGTGGGATAAATAGTGACAACAAAAACGGAAGCGCAATAGATCAACCTGTCATTCAAGACATGTTAAAAACCCTCCAAAAATCACATTTTCAACGATGCATAGCAGTAGCATTTTTCAGGCGCCGAGTAGTTCGTACGGCATCGCTTGAGCAAAGCTCACAGACGCTCCCTTTCCAACATTAGTCCCCTTTTGATCCCCACCCCAACGGAAAATGGTAACTTTGTTGCGCATAAATTGCTGTCCAATTCCCCATTCAATACGGCTTCCTTCCGTCGAGCCGGTTCCCATCAGCCAAGATCTGCAGTGTCCGGGCTCTAGTACGGAGACGGTTGTGTCTGGTAGTTCTGCCGCATCGATTGGGACTATGACATTGCCAATGAAAAGGCTTGGTACCTGGTCCTGTTTGATGTCGCAAGGTATAGAAAAGTGAATCTTTGCAACCTTATCATGAGGCACACCCGCAACGCTGCCGCCTTTCTTGTAATTAATGAGCCCATCCACGGCATCTTGCCCAAGCACCAGCTCGTCGTTGACTCTATCAAGTCTCGCTCCAGGTATGAGCTGATGCCAAAGCATAGCTGGAACATTCATCGCGCTAAAGCCATTCTGGCCGCTGTCAGCAAGCGCTAGACGAAATTCTTGATCGAGTTCGATGTGTTCGCCATTTGGCCCCATAATTGCGTCGACATGAAAGTGCCAGCCGGACACATCGTTAACGGGGGCAGTCGCGACAGGCTCCATATACCTACTCTTATCAATTCCTCCGATGGCAAGCTGACCAATGGCATCAGGACCCGCAGTAAGAGGTGGCAAATAGAGAGCAATCTCGCGGTTCTCGACGGGCAACGATTTCATGATGCGTTCGAGAAGCTGCTCCGGTACTTCCGGGCGAGCAGATACAGGAAAGTATCCAAATCCAAGCAAAGCCTCGGTGTCTTTGAAGTGGTCCCATTCCTTTGCGTCTTCAACAGCAAATTGGAAATCAGGCGCCAAAGAATTTAATGGCTCTTTGTCTGAATTGAAGCCTTCGATAAGGACTTGGTCTGAGTAGTATGGAGCGTCGATAGAATGACCCGAATAGTACTGAACATGTGCGTCCTTAACAATGCCATGTAGATTTTCACCTGTCTTGTCATAACCTTGATTCGGTCCAGCGGCGATCCAGGACACGTACGAACCGGTATCGATACCCACGTCGTATGCGTTTTTGTTCTTACCAAAGAGCATCTTCACTCGATAAAGCTGTTCTCTATAGTGTATCGGAAAATATATCGTATTGGGGTCGGTGCGAGGCAATAGACTTGAATTTATTTGGAACGGTAGGCTTGAGAGATTTGCAGGTAGTGCAGAAATCATAGAATTAAGGAACAAGATCTGGATAACTGCTGCGGCCTTCAGGAGCAGGCATGTTGATAAGAACGCCATTTTCAGGACGTCTCTGATCTTTTTTGCTTCTAGTCACAAGTTTCCAGGCCAATCGTGCAAAATAGACACCCTAGAGGAAGTTTGATATAAGATGATGTTGAATTTAAATAAGAAAATCCGTTACGATGAAGAAGTGAAAAGTATAATGAAGAGCTCGAAGTTCAACGTCAAACAGACGAAAAGACAAGAGAAGTAGACATAAGTTGCTGATGATTAATAGCCTACAGTATCCTTACGTGTTCCCAGTCGCTCCCTAATACAGCACCAATCTAGACATCTGAACCATGGGACTGTATGAACACCGGCCGATAGTCTGGCCGGAGTCCGAGAGCTTACACAGCTTTGGAAACATTGAAGATTGAGCCAGATCAGACTCGCATGGAGAGTTCAAAATCAGATCATCTTTCCTTTGGGAGGGGTTTGGGCCAGGTAGAGCGCTGTAGAAGATCGTATTTGAGTTCCGGGAGCAAATAAAATACTTGTGCGGATGCTCGGGTATAACCATAGCTCCCAGGCGTCAGAGTTGGATCGTTCGGCCAACGAGGTAGAGTCAAAGATTCCTCAAGAAGAACACCTTAAAAGATGTGCATGAGAATTCCGGGAATACAGGTTAGCCGAAAAGTACGACTTCGTTGAAATAAATTTCGTCCAGCGCATCCGCAAAAAATGTGCTTTGCCGAGGATCAACCGGTTCGCCACCAAAATTTTTTTCCGGCGATTCCCCTCCATTGAACTGACAGATTTTGAGACTGGACAATCTTGCAATGCCATTCTGTGTTTATATCCCAATTCATTGAGCTCAGCTGTGCTCAGTTGAGTTGACACCTCAATGTAAGCCCGCATCGGGGAAGTGAGCGATGAGAATTGCCGTCGCAGCATAGAAGAAGGTAGATATGGGCTGACGACGGATAATCCGGTCTGCAAGATACGTAAGCTCTGAGTGAAATTTATAGTTTTGGTCTGCAGTACAAGCCTCCATCTGCTAGGATAAGCTGAAACCAAGTTGTCGGCCACCGTTGACGTGACATAGATTTTTCTAGTCGATGGTGAGGCTAGACAGTACGCTCTTCAAAACATCTCAATGACTGGATCAAGAGGCTCTTCGACTTTGCCCGATATATACCAAATGAGAAATTTCAAATAGCCATCACCAGATGGATTGATCATCCTCAGTTGAGTTTCCTTAAATTTTCCAAGAGGCAATCAGAAACTTTACATTCATCCGGCTTTGATCACGAACTGGTCGACGCACGTAACGCATGGGCACCCCGGCTGGTCCCACAAAGATGGAAAGACATACTTGAAATGAAAAGCTGTCTGCTGCTCCCACAGATAAAGTGCATTGCGGCGCCCTGCAGCCGTCTCGAGGCATGGACAATGCCATGGCAGGTTGTTCCGTTGTCTCATCAGCCGGTCATTCCCTGTGGGAAGAAATCCATAGAGATCCTTACATTCCTAGAGCCGGGAAGGTGAGGTACGTAAGCTTTGGAATGTGTTCCCAGTTTACTCGCTCCGCGTGCAACCTCAGCGCTACTTGTTTTTTTTTCTATTAATTGCTCCAACCCGACCTTCTTCCCTTTCATTGCGTCTACGGTGTCTGCTACTTCACTAGCCATTCATCCCATATCTCAGCTTGAAGTATTTATACTTCATTTGTTTTATCTTATGCAACGTACTTGCATTTTTTCTTTCGAAGAATCATGAAGAATGATCAAACCAATTCCAGCACCGAATTTATCTCTCCAACTCGACAGCCATCAATCCATCAATCACCAAAAGATCTCCGGTACAACACCATTCGATGTATGTGAAGAAAATTATACGATCTCATTCAACACAATCATTTTCAGCAACCTACTCGCATTTTGGCTTCTCAATGATCTCGCCTCATTTTCCTCAACGTCATGACTTTCCCTTAAACTCAGCATCCACCAATTAATCGCCGCAAGCTTTCCAGAATGTGCGATTCAGCGTAGCTCAGGAGGACTCACACAGTTTCTTTGAGCGCAACAACTAGAAGTCTCTGCTTCATGAAATGCAAGAACCCTTAGCGAAGACGCAGAGCTAGCCTAAACAGGCTAAATCCTTACTCAAGTACCATTCCTCAGACAAGCCGGGAAAGCCCACGAAGCCTTCGATATGGATATGAGCATAAAAAAAGGCAAAGCATCAACACAGAAGAACAGAGCTTGAAGCGGGAAAACAAGCGATGGTGTCAAGAGTATGATACGCTCCACCACGTGCTGTGCTGCGAGGATGGATTCTATGCTATCGGAGTTTCGTGTGGTTGGCTTTCATCAGACACGACAAAGACTCATATGGTTGAGGTGGTTTTGAAAACGCTCTAGAAACCGTTGTGTCAACGTCGTCGTCAGAAATCGGCCTTCACTCTGCCCGCCTGCGGACATCGCTTTCCTCCGTATTCCTTCTAAACCGAGGCTTTCAACAGCCTGAGAACGGTGTACCAAATTCAAATTTCAAGGGCTCCAACATCAATTCGCCATCAATCTAAGTCCATGCCGACACCGAACTTGCATTTTCAACTAGTTTCGCAAAACCTACGGCGAGAGGAAGAGGATTCAGAGACTGAGCAATCCCTAATGAAAAATACTTGGATGTACTCAACAGGACCCGCAGTGATAGCTCAAGAGTAGTTCGTCACGGTTTCATGGCTGTCGGTTCCAGGAAGACAGCACCGGATGAAGTCTAGGCAAATAGAAGTCTCAATAGTCGGTATCTGGGAGTCTAAGAAATCAAATCAATTCGATTGCCCAAAATTTCAATGTAGTCATTGTCCGGCTATTCTGTCTCACTGTTTCCAACCACACGATACCTTGCTTTTTCACTCACACTTGTAAGACGGCCTCACGTCGGGGCATCATCACACTGTCAATGTTTTTTGTTATTAATGAAAGTGAAATGTCATTGAAGTAAAAATCGCATATAGAAATCCCCCGCATATTCAGTTCTTTCAGGAACTACATTTCCTTCCCATCGCCCCAGACTCTCCAAAATCTTTAGAGTATGAAGAAAATACTAGTCATTTCAGTGAGCTCACCTATACTGCGCCGCTTTTGTACTATGCTGCTTTGTAGATTGGATATAGAAGTCTAAGTTCTAAGTAGCGTATAGGGGCCGGCGTAGACTATCTACCTAGATAGCTAATTATTCCGAAACTGAAATGCTGTAGATCTTGCTTCGAAATAAAAAATATGCCGCTTTAGGAAGGCACTCTGGACGTAGGCGTAGCTATGACATGCGTCGTCATCATGCTATTCTGGAGGGGTTTGTGAGCCATAGAATTCTCACCACTATCCGCCATAGCGATTGACCGCAGCCGCTAGCCCGCGGTAATAAGCAATGGATAACTCGATATCAGACGTTTTTGACTTCTGTGATCATTGTGTCGGCACCCTCCCAGATCTGACAATCGATTACAGCCGGACTTCTATTCTCCATTTGGTACACAGATGAAATTGAACGGGAGGCTGGTGAAGCTACGCTAGGTGTAACAATACTCTACGCATAGGCTTCTCTCTAGTCGTAGAATAGCCAGACAGGTTGTTGAATAACCATCATGAGCGTTCTGCGTCGATGTGAAATGTTCTAATGTTCGATGTTACCCTTGCTAGCCTTGTCTTAGAAGCCATGCCAAAATGGCGCTACTCCAGATGTGGATAAATGTTTACCGGCCACGCCGGCCCAACACGTCGCGCGTCGATTTGATTTTCATGCGAGTTTCGGACTGAACAGCCTTTATTTTGGGCAAAACCTCTCTCAACTTTCTTTCACTCTATCGCGTACAACTAGCTTTTCAACATGCCAAGAACTATCCTCTCTCTCCGGACGACAGGCGATGCCTGGCAGTATGACCGCCATTCCCGCAAAGCGCCCTCGCGCGTTACGACAGCAAGCGTAGCTCCACCACCAACACGCAATCCTCTTCCCCGATCAGGCTCATGGGCTGCGCTCGTGGCCTCAGCTCATCATGTATACCGACGTGAACGAACCATGACCACTGATGAACGCGTAGGGGAGGAGTTGAGCCGACGACAACACGACGCTGCAAAAGCCCCTGAGGGAGAGGCACTGACGATTGATGCACTCAGACAGCTCAATCGAAGTCAGGGGGATGCCAAAACAGATTATGCGGACACGGCATTGGAAGGCCAAGAGGAAGAAATGGTTCCCAGCTTCGGTTACGCAGTAGCTGAGCTAGCGAAGTCGCTGGAAGAGGCAAGAAAGTCAATGAAGAAGGCAATCAAGGAAGCAGAAGACCTGCGCCGAGAGAATGTGGAGCTGAAAAGTGTGAGAATGGAGAAAGAGGCGCTTCAAACACGGCTCGATCAGTACGACGGGTATGTCGCTCCGGAAGTGCATGGTAAGTTGAAGAAAGGATGGGAGGAATGGGCGGACGCGGCTGAACAGAAAATTGAGAGACTCGAAGCTCGCATCGAGGCCTCGAATGATGAATGTCAGCTATTACAATCCGAGGTTGAGCAGAAAGACACCACCATTGTGCGGCTAGAAGAAAAGGTCACAGGATGGACGAATCCCCATGAGAGAAAAGTCCTTGATGCTACAATTGAGATGCTCCGCAGCCGTCTCAGCGATCTGGAGGAGGACAAGGAGAACCATAAGGCCTACGAAGACACTATTGCAAGGATCGGCAACTCCCCATGGAATGCAGCAAAACCGGCTTTGGGACGAATAAGGACGATTCGCTAATTAACGGTGTGCTCTAGAGTACTCATATCTACAGCAATGCCCTCGACCAAATGGATCGCCAACTTTCCACGCCCGTACAGCAATTTCTACTTTTAAGGAATGATGACTGAGTCCGTTTAGAAATCGCGGTACTGGCATTCATTCAATCAGAGATAGATATATTGCCTTCCTGGAGATAAGGACTCGATTGAGCTATCTTGGGAAGACAGCAAGTCATTCTGTGCCTCATGATTAAGGCGCATGTTGAGCCGAAATGACTCGCTCGTCGTTGTTCTGGTTGATGCTCTGTATCTGAATATAGAAAGTGGTGGACTGTCTATCAATAAGACCATCTCGTTCATACTCCGCAGAGCGTTTGCAACATCTCTTTGTGCCTCTGGAGCAGCTAGTTACTCCTGGCTGGTCGAAAAGTCCGTATTGATGAGACTTGTCTGATGTTGGCTTGACGGCCTTCGATCCTCCTGATGCGCCGTCTTGGCGGCCACACCTCTACTTCGGGAAACTCGTTTAAGATCATCTCGGTCGTCCCGATCGTTCCAACGCTACCGTGCACTATGCCTTGGATGCGACGCTTCTGGGCAGACCAGACTTTTTCTCTCGATACAACCATGTTACTGGAATCGTTCGAGAAGTCAGATACAGAGGTAGTCAGATCAAATGACGAATTGTCATCGTCATTGGGGAAGTTGCAATCAGGATTCTTCTTCCCCCTGTGTCAAGGCCGCCTGTTTCAAAGGATCCCCATACCCACTAAAGCTTTTAGCTTTTGGGTTTTCCATCTCTCGCAATCACAATCCAGAGTCTCTGCGGCTAGTCAGCCTCCGCGTTATTAAGTCTGTCTTGGATACTTCTTGTTGGCTGATTCGCCTCCCTAATAACTTACTATCTATATTTGGCGAATCTCATGACAAGATCCCTATAGACCAAGGTCGTTTTCAGCGACGGACTTTCCTCAAGCCTCTCCTTAAGGCTTTCCGTGTGGTTGAAATCCAAATATGGCTGTGTTGAACGTTAGCTTTCTGGGCGATCGGCCCGCGTCACGGTCATTCGTCTGCCCATCTGGATGGTGTGTGAAGAATTGTGGATGGTATACTGCATTGAGAAAGGCTCCAAAGGGTTGTGACGGGACGTAGCGCTCTGGGTGCTTGTGGTGGCCGGACAAACATCTATTCATCTATCGAACGCTTCAAGAGGTACAAATGCTAAGAAGGTAGAAATCGTAACGTTGTAAGCGAATTTATGAGCATCTATTTCTGCGTCGGATAAAAGGTGACCACGTGAGATTCTTTGAGTTCACTGTATCTCAGCTAACAAAGTTGCGTTCGTAGTCAATCCCGCTCTTGTGATCCAGTCTCCCTGGGTGCCAGTCGTGGCAGTGTTAATCCTCGTCGCGGAGAATCATCGGCTAAAGGATTTACCGTGCTAGACAAAAGTAGACTCTGAGACTGTTTTGTCGTCTGCCAGAGGCAAAGTTGGCTGCATCATACGACAAACTCACCGTTGGCCTGGCAAGCATTCCCAGCACACTATACCCACTGTTCGAATCAGCATATGCAAATTCTTTTCAGTGTATTGTCGCAATTTTCGCCTTCCCCGCTCCCATTCATTGGCAAGATCTCAGAAATCGCGCCTCTCAAGACCAATAATGCTACATCTTTCTTACTGAATTTTGTCTAGAACCTGTCTGAGTAGCTTTGTCTGGGCGAAGTTATGAGTTTCTGCACTAATCTCATTTTGTCCCGCACTCGGAGCAGTAGTTTTGGCTAATGTCAATCCACAAATATGTCTCCGGTATCTACGTTGGGAAAAGTAGTAGCAGAGTTGAAGGAAACGCTTCCTTAACATGTCGTTGTCACCACCAAAGACGACTTCTTTTCCAACGCTTTCGTCTATCGAATTCCATGATCGAGTTTTTCAAGACTCTCATGACTTCTATGCAGCTCTCAAAGACTTGAAGAGGTCTAGTCTTTCGCTGAGTAACAGACTCCGTTCGATTGCTGAGGATTCTGAGTATGTATGCCAGTTACAGAAACATCTATTGGCGCAAATTCAGAACCTTCAATCCAATATTCAAGATGGTTCCAATGAATACTCAACGGCTGAATCTCTGGAATTGTTGCTCAAGGATTCAGACGGTGAGCCCATAGAGTCTACCACGACAAGAACTAGTTTGCCTCTTATAGCGAATGAACGCAACGGCTCTTGGTACATCCCTCCAACGCTTAAAGTCAGTAGCGTCTACTTCAAGTCCACAGATGGCCACGCCGGACAATGGAGCTTTAGCCTTCACAGGTTGAACCTTCAGCTACTTGATGTAATCGGAGAGCATAAGTTAGCTATCATCGTCGACTCAACCAGGACTGGCAAATTATTCCCCGATGCCCTTTCAAAGACCATACCAATTTGGGTGTCTGTCATGAATCGTTTGCTATTTCCTAAGGACATACCAGCGCATGTGCTACAGACTCCAGTAGGCCTGCTCTCGGAAAGTGAAAAAGCGCAGATGGAAGCTCGGCTACCGGATTTTGTTGCTTCGCTCACCTCTCTTGGCCTCTCTATGGTAGAGCTCGAAGCGAGACTTAAACAGCCGATCAAGTGCGTCTGGGCTGTTCATGGTGAGCCTTACCTTACCAAGCCGCTGATCACGCAAGACGACTTGAAGGCATACAATGTACTCGTCCTGTGCTCTGCGTCTAAACGTTTAAGGGGCCCGGACTCTGCCGATGGCGGCTACGTGCAAGGAGCCGCGGATGACGCCGAGGGCTGGAGTGGCGGCCTGACATATGGCCTCTTTTGGGAGCACAGGGAAGAGCTGCTGGATTCGACTATGTCTGAAGCTGCCTTACAGGAGGTCGTCACAGAGCTCATTCAGACCCATCACCCGCCGTCAAGCACAAATCCGACACTCATCAAGCCCACAAAAGATCTCTTCATCGCGCCAAACTTCAGTCAAACACAGCACAGTGCGCCCTCGGAAACCGGTCTCCTCATCTCCTGCAACACCTCCCCCCCTCCCCCTCCACCCACCTCATCCACCTCAACCCCCAACCTCCCCACTCGCACCCTCCACCTCGCCCTCCCCCCCGGCAAACCCGGCAGCCGCCTCCTCCGCAAGACCCTCCCCCAGGTCCCCCCCTTCATCCACTCTCACCCCCTCCCCCACCCCACCATCACCGTAACCTGCACAACCGCGACCGACCTCTCCGTCGGCGTCGCCCTCGCCATCCTCTGCCTCTTCTACGACGACCGCGGCCGCCGCAGAAACCCCCACAATGACGCAGTGGCGGCGGCGGGGCGGATCGACAAGGCATTCGTCCGACGGCGGCTGGCGTGGATCGTGGAGGCGATGGGCGGGCAGAGCCGGACGAGCCGGGCGACGCTGAATAGCGTGAATGAGTTTCTGATGGGGACGGGGTCGGCGAAGGGTGAAGGGTGAAGATATGAATTGTGGGGGCTGAGATTGATGCCTGACACCGTGTCGAGGGCGGGGCGATGATCACGGCACCTGTGGTAGAAAGTCAAGATGTCTGGCACCCACCTCTTGGGAACAGGGAGGAATTAAATATAGGCATGCTGGCAGCTACATTCTCCTACCAAGATCTCAAAAAGGTGGGATTGACTTTGTGCAAGCTATGGACAGGAAAAGTGGGGTATCGTCCTGGGACTCTGTGGCCCAGACACCTAAAAGCTACCAGATGTGCTAATACACGTGCTCTCAAGTAGCTACGCCTCCAGAACGCCTTGCTTGTTTGTAAATATTGGATCCTGTCAGGTCAAGCCTTTTCACAATAACAATCATCTCATATCCAGAGCCGGGAACATCCGTGGACCGCCATATCCGTACGCTACGATGCTCTGGATATCGATATTGGCGTTTTGACACGGAGCCCAAAGCTTGACGAGGATGTGTTTGCCCGCGCTTCATATCACACCGTCAGAGAGGTCCGAGACTAGGAGAGGGGTCGCTTACACTGGTGGATCAAAATGTACACTTGCCATATGCTTATCCTTCGGAATGAAGAATTTGGCATGTGGTAATAGCGGCTCTATTGCTTTGTCAAAATCCTTAGGATTCACACCACCAAGGCTGGCCGCATTCGTGTCCGAGATGCCGGTCTCAATACGATTGGGCGTTAACCTTCTTCGATCAAGGTTCGCCCTGTGGCGCCGGATTGCAGGTGGAAAGGGAGCTTGGCGGTCGAGGTCTTCTTCGTAGTCATCATCTGTGGTATTTTCATCGCTGCTGCTAGGATAACCAGCGTGAGACCAGTCGAAGAATGTGCTATAGTCCTCGTGGGAGGGGCCGTTTGTACCATGGTAATTTTGGTCTGAAGGAAGGCTGTCCGACCGTTCATCATACTCATTGGTAACATTAAAGCCTGAGACAATGGCTGGGCCGTCATTTATGTGGTTTTCATTTTCGGCGAAGGTAGCGGAGCTAGGGTGGCTGACGAAGCTATGATGGAGGGATCTGAGAGGAGAACGCGCAGCATTGAGATATTCTTGACTTGGTGCCAGACGCATTTGGCCAGACCGTTGGTCTTGTCGACGATGACGATGTACGCCGGGAGAGTATTTGATTTGGTACATCTCTGTCCTCTCAAGAACATCGTCTGGGGTCATCGAGATAAAAATCATGCCTTGCTGAATTGCAGAGTCGAAGCCTGTCTTGGGTGCCTTGATGACAAGCTTTGTTAACGAGAACGGTATGTCTCCTACATGACGAATGAGGATATTCGCTTGATCGCTTTTCGTGCAGTACACCTTGTCGTCATCCTTCAAAACATGGCTCGGAAGGTATTCCTGGGTAGAGTCCTTCATATAGTGTCCACCGTCGCAGCTTACCAAATCCATCTGTAAAGAGCCAGGGACAACCTGTCCAAAGTGACCATAACTGATTCTCCTCCAATGGCCATCGATGTCAAGCTTTCTCCTCTTAGCGTTAGATCGATTCTCATGATTGAAACCTGCTTCACCCCTATATTCTTGCAAAGCTATATCTGGCGATCCGATTCGGCGGGGAAGAGTCGGAATTGAGGTTGTTTGCTCGATCCGTGGAATTGCAGGAACGGGACTAGAATTAGAGGTCCGCTCCACCTGTCGTCTAAGCCGATCACTTGGTCTAGTCGGACGACGCTGAGAACGAATGAGAGTAGGAGCATGGTTTGTTGGGATGGTATCAGAGTCGATGTTTGGGGGAGGTGGAAAATATGTATCTTCGTGGCCTCGGTATGGCTCTTGCACCTGTGCCTCTAGCTCCCGCCGACGTCTATCGAATCCTGCTGACCTAGGCTCAGCAGACATTTCCAAAAGTTCTCTGTCCAAAGTGTCTATTCTTGCTCTGTCAGAACCTAAAAGGTTCCGGAGGTTCTGTAACCTTGTCGATGCATCGGCTAAAGTGGTCGGACGAGATGGAATGTGCGAAGAATTAGGTCTCTCGGATGCGGGAGGATGGTCATAATTGCCAGGCTGTGCAGACGTTAGGTTCGAGGTTGACTGTGCAAGGATTCGAGGGTCAATAAGACGAAGATCAACGTCGAAAATCAAAACATCAGGATCTGATCTTGGTGCCATTCTGTCTGACATGCAGTATAGAACGGTGTAAAAATGGAGATCGAAAGCCTTACCATAGCAGACAAAGAGTAGGACGTTCTAGTCGCCCGCAGCGGTGTTCAAAGAGGCTGAATGGACGTCACTCGGCTGCCGTTTTGTAAGCTCAACGGACCCAGTTTCCATGACACCATGGAGAGACTGGAGAGACGAACAGAAGAAAGCGTCTACAAAATCCTGACAGGCGGCTTCATTTCGTCTAATGTCATGTGGGAGCGGCAGACTTTGAGAGAGATGGACGTTGGGCGGAATCGAAGTCGTCTTCCCCCACAACTGAAGCATGGCAGGCCGCAACGCACGGGCCATTCGGCGCTTCGTTGTGACGCAGCCAGTGGAAATCTCCCGAACTTTTTACTATTTTGATATCGACCCCTGGTCGATCACTTCATCGCGACCGACAGCCATGTGAGGGGCATATGAACGTCGACACGTTTGCCTAGGGCCGCGATGTGATGTGACCCTGTCTCGTTCCATATAATCTCAACGCTCCTCGACGACACTGCCCACCGTCGTCCAGCCATGGCGGATTCCGACCCAAATCCTCATACGGCTCCCCAGCCCGACCCTCAAGCTTCACCACAGTCTGACCCTCAAGCTTCGCTACAGTCTGATCCTCAAGCTTCGCTACAGTCTGAACCTCAAGCTTCGCTACAGTCTGAACCTCAAGCTACCGTACAGCCCGAACCCCCAGCTCCTTCGCAACCTGAGCCTGGAACCTCCCTTCAGCCTGGTCCTCAAGCTCCTCTCCCGCCCGACTTCACCACTGATGCTTCACTCTCTGCAATCGGCATGAACGGCATTACCAACGGTTCGCAGTTCACACCGGACATGAGCGGCCTCGATGGTACGGCTTTCCCTGATCCATCGCTCATGTCTGGAACACTTGATCCAACTATGATGCCTATGCCGGCCATGCCCAACATGCTGAACGGTCTCGATGGTGCGTCAGCTGAAGCGATCAGCGCCGGTAAGAAACGCATTAACTGTCTAACGAAACGTACAACTTACCCCAACCAGATGAGATCGCCCTCTACGACCGTCAAATCCGCTTATGGGGGGTCAAAGCGCAAGAAAAGTAAGCCGCTAGCCAGGAGTTAAAGATACACCTGCTGATACTGTCAAGGCTTCGCTCCGCTAGTATCTTGATCGTCGGCGTCAAAGCTCTTGCTGGCGAGATTGCGAAAAACCTGGTACTTGCAGGCATTGGTTCTTTGACAATACTTGATCACGAAGTGGTCACAGAGGAGGATCTAGGCTCTGGATTTCTCCTTTCAGAAGAACATGTCGGGCAAAATGTGTGTATTCTCACGTATATCATGCTACTTCGAGTTGACACGGCTATAGAGAGCACAAGCAGCATCGGCCAACTTACAGAAGCTTAACCCGCGTGTTCATCTCACAGTCGACACCAATCATATCACGTTGAAGACGCAGACACCTGAATACTTCTCTCTCTTTAACATCACGATCGCTACTGCTCTCGACATGGATACTCTCTCAGCTATCAATATCTCCTGCCGGATGATGAATTGTAAATTCTATGCTGCCGACATTCACGGGATGTATGGGTACATCTTCGCCGATCTTATTAGTCACGACTTTGTACTAGAACGCACAAAAGCTAATGTCGCAACACCTAAACCGGGTACACTCGAAACACCGACCCGCACTATCCTTTCCTCAACTACTAAGAAAGAATCTGGCAAAGTCATTGAAATGGTCTCAAAGCGCGAAATTTACTCACCACTCCTCCTCGCCAATTCCTCCCCCTTACCTGTCGACGTAACCCGCAACCGCCGCAAAAAGCTCCAAGTCACTCCTCTTCTTACCTGTCTCCGCGCACTCTTCGAATTCCAACGCATGAGCGGTGGACGCCTTCCCAGCAGAGGCAACCCACAAGATCTCCAAGTCTTCACCTCTCTAGCAGGTCAGAAACACCAAGAACTTCTCCTACCTGCCGAGACCCTCCGTTCCGAAGTCCTTCGGGCATTTATCCAGAATCTCGGCAGCGAGATCTCTCCCACCGCCGCCTTCCTAGGAGGAAGCCTGGCTCAAGACGTCATCAACGTGCTCGGCCAGAGAGAGCAGCCTCTGCAAAACCTTCTCTTGTTCGACGGCGAGGAATGCAAAGCGCCCATCTACAGCATGCATTCGATCTTCGAGGAGGACGCAGGGAACATGGCAGCCATGAGCGCGGCGAACGGCACGGCGGTGGAGAACGCGATGGAAGACCAGAGCGGGATGCCGGGGCCGAGTACCGCCGTGCCTGCTCCGGCGTAGATGCAGCGGCGGTAGGTTGGGGAGTTTTTGGCGTTAGGGGAGCGGGCCTGTAGAGCGGGCAACTTTTTATAGAAAGCCCTCTACCACGTAGCGTGCGGCCATAGGTACCTAGGCTCAACATGGGCAGAGAGGCAGGCGCGCAAAACGTATTGTACGATAGCAGATCAAGCAGATACCTAGAGTGGAGCGCCAGTCTCGTTGCAAAAGTAGGCAGAATAGTCTCGTGCAATCTACGGCGGCATCGGACGTATTGTTAAATGAAGAAAATAATGCGGCGTCTAGTTCAAATATACCGGATGTAACCTTTACACTTGCGGTTGACGAATATAGCGACGACTCGTTCCAAGGAATCGCAGGGGAATTACTACAATGGTATGTCTCAGCCGGTTTTTTTTTTACCCATGCCGGTTTTGATTCAGGTATAGTTGCCTATTATTCTATATCTTTAGCTTTTATTTACTGCCATGCTCACGACCTCATCAACCTGCCAACCGCTCCAAGCCACCCCTCCCCTTCCTCAGGCTAGACACACACCGGAGCATTAACACGAATATAAAGCTACAGAATCCAAAACGGCCACCTCCCCATATGCAAGGAAAAGACAATGCAGTATGCAAAACTCCATCCAATGCCTCGCTGCGCTCACCATCTCAAGCAAACCTCTTCGTCGGGCTCACACCCCCATTCCTCACCGCCGGCGGTGACGCCACATTCTCTTTCCCAGCCATCCGCACTGGACTACTACTGCCGCCCTCGTTCCTCTTCTTCGGGCCGTCAGGCGCGACGATCATCTGGTCTTCGCCGGCCATGCGCTCCATGAAGCGGACGTAGTCGAATTTGCGTACGTCGCGGTCTTCTTTGAGTTCTGGACCGTGATGCTCCGGCATGGATTGAAGGAGGTCGTCGATCAGGTCGTCCGGGATCAGGGAGTGGCGGAGGTCGAGTTCGGTCACGTATGGCTACGAGTCGACGTTTAGCGAACCAGGGTCATAGAGAGGAAAGAAAGGGGAGCGACATACCTTCCCATCAGCGACCTCCCTAAAACTCCGAAAGACCTGCTCCGCCGTATTCTGATCCTCGGTCACACTGACCATAAACCGGATAAATTGCTCAAAACCGACTCCCCGCTTCACTCCTCCACAAACCTCAAGGTACACATCATGCATCTCGGCCTCATCATACACCAAGCCCAGACTCGCCAGAGCGGCCGAGAACTCAATCTCCTGGAGAGTATTACTCCCATCGCGGTCGAAGTGGCGGAACACGGACTCGAATTCTTCAAGCTGGATCGGGGTCAGGTTCGTCATGTTCCTAGCGACCATCTGATTTTCGAGAAAGGCGAGTTTCTTGGCCACAGAGTCGCGCACCAGGGATAATTCGTACGCTAGCTCGTCGTAGGTGTAGGTTGTGAAATCGTTTTCTTCGATGTTCGCTTCGCGCAGCTGGGAGTCGAGGTCGGAAATGGTTTCGAGGAATTGCTCGAGCGGGGAGAGACTGGTGCTGAGGCGCTGCACGTGCGAGAGTTGATCCTCAATGTCGCCTTCGAGGCCGGATATTGCGAGAGAGAGGGTGTTCAGCGTGAGGGCAAAGTCGTTGGCTTTGTCGGCAAAGGTGCGGCGGAGAGAGTTCTTAATATCGCGAATAGTTTCATTGATGAGACGGCTTCGGGAGTGCTCGTCAGATGTGAGGCCTGCCCAAGCAGTATCAAGGGTCGCGAGAGAGAGTTCCGAGGGTGGTGAATAGGGGCGGAGGCGGTAGGTGGAGAGTTTGGTCTTGATGTTACCAAGAAGGGCCGCAAGGTCGGACTTTTCAGCGACCCACTTACGCTTCTGGATTTTCTTGTATTGATTAAAGGCATTGGACTGGGCCTTGGCATCGGAGTAGGTGCCTTCGAAGCGGGAGTCAGACCAAGCCCGTCGTTGTGAGGCGATGGCACGGAGAAGCTCTTGCATGCGCCGTTCGTAAGCTGACTCCATCTCCCACGCTCCTTGCATGTTCGTGACAAACTTTTCAACCCGGCGTCCCGCGTTCTCTACTCGTTCCATAGCACTGAAAGCGTGGAACCAGTAGGCAATGTAAGTCATAAGTGATCGCTCGTCTGGCCGTCCTACATCAACAACATCTTCAACATCAAGAAGATCAGGTATGCCAATTTCTTTGGTAGCGATGTCAAATGCCAATTGCATGTTCCCGCGGTGGTCTGATTTATCCAAAGAGTCATAGTCTATTAGATCTGGTCGGTGAATGTCCAACAGGGCACAAAAAGCGAGGCCATCATTCCAAGAAGCAGAGAAGTCTTTAACTTCAACACCTTCATAGCATGCTGTTTTCCGTTGACACCAGAGCAGTAGCCCTTCTTTCGCGGTCATGCCAGCCTCGTTGATGTCCGATATCGTGAAGCGGAGAATTAGGGTCCATATTAAGCCCAAAATGATCTTACGATTGCCGTCGACTACATCTTCAGCACCAATATTGGTCATGTGAATCCCTCGGGCTCTGATGTAGTCCAGGGACTTGTTGACATTTTCAAAACGCTGCACTCGCAGCTTCGGGTTGGAGGCATATCGGCCGAGGGACTCGCTGCTGAGGACTTCTAGGAGGTGGATGAGGATAATTCCGTCAGAGAGGTCGCGGACCAAATCTTTCACGCTCACATCACGGGCAGCTATCTTGCTATTGAGCCTGTAGCATGTCATTAGCTAAGAGCTAAAGGAGGCGCAATTAGTGGCACATGCCATTTGGTGAAGGTCTTTTCCTGGACGTTTACCCACTGCTTCTCCAAGACATGCATTTTCGCGGCAGCAACATTTGGTGCAGGGTTATGACAAAAATTTCGAATGAGCGCGGGGACGATTGTAAAAGATGCAGATGATCCGATGGCGTTTAGGGGCAGCAAACTGAGTGGTCGCACTGGCCGACCTCCTGATGATCGCTCGCCCTGGTGGTGCTTCCCCTTTGTTTAGATTCACGGATTATCTTATGGCCGAACCTGGTTGGGAGAGCAACGCGCCCACGTTACACAGAACCTCCTCCTCACATCACCGTACCTGACTTTATTTGAGAATTCACACGCATAATTTTCATCTACCTACCTAGGTAGTGAAGAGAAGGTAAGAAAGATGCACGTATCGCCTCTACTCCTATCGCTGCTGCCAAAGTTTGTGGGTATGACGCCACGACGGCCCCCGGCAGCGACTATGGAGGTCTTCCAGACACCCTGATATGACGCTTTTTCTTTACCTTTCCTCTTGAACAGTCTTCATATTTTACCAAGCATCTCTATAGATTCATAGCTTTAATTGAAATCTCTTGTCATTCATTATTGCTTACTAGGGGATTTTCCTCCCTCGCTACTGTGACCCCCGCTGCACCGCTCAACCATGGCGTTCTCAACCGGCTTCCGGACAATCTGGCGGCCAAAAAAAAGTCTCGTTGCATATGTCACGATAGTCACTAAATCGTCATGCGTGCCCGGCGTCATCATTCTAGCCCATTCTCTTCGACGAGCTAGATCGAAAAATCCGCTGGTTATCCTTGTCACACGGTCCTTAAGCGCTCGATGTGTGCTTACTCTCCAGATAGAAGCAGAGCTGAACCCGCTCATCGGTGTTTACGAGATCGAACCCCTTCACCCTCCGAAGCCCATCACCGGCAGAGTTGCAGAAAGATTTGAGCATACATATACCAAACTCCGAGCCTTCGAGACCTACAAACTTGGCTATCGCAAGTGCATCTTCCTTGATGCGGATACGGTAGCATTTCAAAATCCTGACAGGCTATTTGACGTTGTTCTGCCGTCTAGTGGCTGGATTGCAGCCTGCCATGCCTGTCTCTGTAATGAGGACAGTGAACCATGGGCGTCTCCGCTCTGGCACAAAAGGAATTGCCCCCATTCGCCACTGTTCTGGATGAACAGTCACCCAATTCAACCTCTTCCTGGTGTCAGACCGACCTATCGAAGGTTGAATTCGGGCATGTTCGTCTTCGAACCGGGCGAGAAGCTTTGGCTGCAGCTGCTCAACTACTTTTCCGGCTCCGATAAAACCAGTGACTATCAACTCCCTTACCAGGACTTTCTGATTGACTTCTTCCGATACCGATGGCTATCTCTTCCATGGAAATACAACGCCCTCAAGACCATGCGATACATCCACCCGTTCTTATGGTCGGGAGAGGAAGTTGTCATCCTTCACTATGTTAACGATAAACCATGGCATAAACGCATAGCCTCTGACGGTATCGCAGGCCATCTTGGTAGAGATGGTAAGACTCACCGTCCGTGGTGGGCACTGTATGATGATTGGTTCTCGGAACGCTCTGTCGCAGTGACGCTATTAGAACAGGCGACGATCCAATATGTGGATAGAATGGTTGCTCCTCGATTGACAGGTGAATCAGATACACGACAGGTTCGGGACAACCGCCGCTTTCCGAATAACCGAGGCCGTCTCGTCTCTAAGAAACCTCCTCAAGAACCTCCCGCGATTCCGCGCAATATACCGGTCACAAAAATAGAAAAATTTGCCATGTCAATAGGCCCAAAGTTCAGGGAGCAAGCAGGTTCATCTACGAATAAGAAGAAATCGTTGCCCCCGCTTGGAATGTTTTATGATGATGGACGACCGTCAAAGCCTTTTATCATGGTCCCTTCGACGCCATTGCCGCCTAACCTATCCGATAACAGCGACAAAACAGAGATCATTGATATGACTGATGGGCGCCATGGGGGTGGATAGCTGGCAGATATGGTCGGTGAAAACTCTTGTTACGCTAGCTTTGAATACAAAATTCTGTTGTCTTTGCGTATATATGGTACAGTCAAGTCCCAGCATAAGCAAATGACATTCATCCAACTGCAATCTTCTCACAGCAACCCTGCTCCCCTCTTTTGAAGCAGCGGCCCTCATCGCCATACTCATAATCCATCGAGGTCGATGAGACACTGTCAAAGGTGTACAGAATTCAGTGATCAAATTTCCTAATCTTCCAAAGAGTTTGCTTACATCAATTCATGACTGTAGTCTACTGTGCTATACCTACTCGATCGCCTCGCCGATCCACGCCCACATCTTCTCAAGCACATCCTCATCCAGCGGTTTAACTTGCCTCATCGTCTCCGAAACTTCCCTCGCCCTCTGCACGTCGAACACAAGTCCACACTTCTTCGTATTCCCCCCGCCCTCCCCCTCCCGCTTCCCGTAAGCGTCATTCCAAAAACCGAGCAATTTCCCGCTGGGATGGTCTTTCCACCTCGGCGTTGCGAGGGCTTGTTCGAGCTTAGCCAGCCAGATCTCGGGGGCGACGATGTCGAAGGATTGGGCGGACGGGGAGTGGGATCTGTCGAGGCGTTGGAAGAGCTCGAGGGCTTCGGTCCAGGTGGGCGTCGTGTGCGGGTTGAGGATGTGGTACACCGGTACTCCGTCCGATGATCTGTCTCCGTCAGCGCGCGGGCTCGGGTTTTCTAGTCGATCGGGGTTGTCTTGTGTGGCGATCTCGGCGACGACCTGGCCCGCGAGGTCGAGCGGGAGCCATGACAGGGTTTCGGAGAGGGATGGTAGGCAGGCTGTGAGTTTGCGGGTGCTGAGGAGGAGGGGGTAGGCTTCTGTTGCGTTCCAGATGCCGGTGTTGGTGGAGGCGGTGAGTTGGCCGAGGCGGAGGATGGAGATTGAGAGTGGGGATTGTGGGGCGAGGCGTTGATGGATGGCGAGGGCACAGATGTGTTCCGCGGTGTATTTGGAGAGGGCGTAGCCGATTGGGGAGGAATGCATGGGGGATTGTGGGATGGATTCGGGGATGGGAGAGATGGGTATAGAGGTTACGGTTGCTGTGGAGGAGCAGAAGTAGAATGAGACGGGTTTGGTCGAGGTGGCGGATTGAATGGAGAGGTTGAGGAGGGAGGTTAGGAAGGTGAGATTGTCGTTGAAGTCTGGGAGGGAGAGGTTGAAATTTACGTTCCAGGCTGAGTGGATGATTGTTGTGGTTTTGGTGAGGAGGGAGGTGAATGTCGAAGGAGGCAGACCGAGGTTGGGTGCTGTAGGAGATACAGGAAGGCAGTGGATGCGGTTTTCGAGGTCCTGACAAGGAAGTTGAGGGAAACGTTCTGTGAGAGTCTGCTTGATCCGTTCTTCAGCCTGACTAGGGCCTTTTTCACGGACAAGGCAGGTAATTCTAGAAACCCCGGGTGTTTTGCTGAGGCAGTGAAGGATGTGAGCACCAAGAGCTCCCGTAGCACCGGTGAGAAGAACATGGTAATTTGAAGGAGGTTCGACAGGGGCATTCAGCGAGCCTTGGAAATCAAGGAGCTTTGAGCCGAATTCTTTGATCAAGGCTTCTACCAAATCAAGATCTTGGTTTTCACGTCTCTTATGGGTTCGGCCTGCGTTTAGGCTGGTGAAATATTCTACTACGCTTCGTATGGTTCCTTGCCGATAGACGATATCTCGAGGTACCGCAAGCCCTCTTTCTCTGTTGTGAGCGAACAGCTGCACTAGTCGACTTCTGAGTTGCGTCGCTTGTATAGAATCCACTCCACGTGCGTAGAACCTCTCATCTGGCTCAATGGTCACCGAAGTGATCTCTCGGACTACTTGCGTAATGTTCTGGATGGAAGGATTGACTTTGGAACCGTCCGCAGATATCTCAGGATCGAAAAGTCTGGTGTAGAGGTCATTTATCTCCTGTTGATATCTATCTTCTGCTTTATTACGCAAAATTGTTCCTTTGCTGCTCTTCTCTAAAGGTGCATTTCCAGCAGGGGTTTTATGAACAACTAAGGCAGCTCGAGATAACCTAGAATGTCTGTCCAAGGAAGTATTGAGCGCTTCAATCTTAAGCCACAGCCGCTGTACCATCTCATCATCAATCATCGTGTTCTCATCCTTGGGAAAGAGTAACGCGCCGGGACACAGTCTATCATTGCCGAAAACTAAAACATCTTGAAGGAGATCAGTAGCATAAAGAATCTTCTCTTCGAGCGGCGCCGGATCAAACTTTTTCCCGGTACGCAAAGTAATCTGAGCGTCTGCTCTACTGTGGTATCGATACGCATTAGGTGTGTAAGAGTGTTTCTCAAGTAAGTCGGAAGTGGCGTACGATCCATCTGTCCGATTTCTCTTGACTAAGCATGGCCACTTGGTGCCAACAACCAATTCGAAAAGGCCGTTACCTTGAGGCTCGAGCTTGAGACGATCAGAGCCCTTGCCAAAACGCAGGTATTGCCACTCGATATCAGTCTCGTAGTCTCGATGAGAATTTAGCAGGAAGCCGCACTCTGTGCTCCCAAATCTGGATACCAGTTTCACTCCCTTCTGAACCAAGTCGTTCCCAAATTCGAGTGGCATAGAGGCGCCACCGACACCGACAAGATCCATTGAACGAAGAAAATTCATGCCTGGCTCATCGGATGCGAGCATAATGAGCACCTGTGGTACAGAGGAGAAATATGTGACCTTGGGTAAGGACTCAATCCTGTCGTCTGCGTCAGTGAGCGTGCTCTGGGAAGAACTGTAATTTGTGCCCACTGATGCTTCGCTATCAGGTGAATCGGCCACTCCTTCAGAGGCTCCGTAATTCCTGGCTTTAAGTCTAATGACACTAGAAGTTCGAGAACACTGTTCCGCGAACGTCAAGCACATTAGGAGATTTGGTCCAGTGATGGCATCCTCATTCTCCGGAAACAACCAGATCATTGCGCCACTGCTCCAAGCGCGCAAACAATCAGCGACTCCACCATGATATAGCGGCGTAGCTGAGAAGGTAGCATTCGCGCTTCCATCTAGACGAGCTAAGACGCCGAGTCCTTGCCAGTGCGTCAGTGGTAGGGACTTGGGAAGACCAGAAGAAGTTCCAGAGGAGTGATGTATGTAAGCGATATCAGACGACTGAACGATTTTCTTTGATGCAACGTGTGGTTCATCGGACAGCTCTGGTATTTGGCAACACAAGTCTGGAAATTCCTGAGTAACCCAAGCATGTGCGGAATCATGATAGAGGACTTTTACATTATTGTCTTTGCACAAATGACGAACAGCCACTGCGTTGCACTGAGGCGCAAGGAGCAGCACTGGCACTCCGTGTCTAATCAGGGACAACCAGACACGTACAAAATGGGGACCGCTCTTGCAAAGCAAAGCTGCGGACGGAAGCGGCTCCTCTGGTTTATGGTGAAGCCTCGTATGAAGTGGGAAAGCAATAGATAGCTCTTTAAGCTCAGCGTACGTCACATACGGCTTCCTCCACGGATGGCCATTGGAATTACGAGAACCGAGGCTTGGAAATCCAACCGCAGGAAAATGCGGTATCTGAGCTGCTTGCTGATCTAAGAGATCAACGATCGTCTCAAAGGCTTTTGCTCTATTTTTCTTCAGTAGGGATGCCTCCCCGAGCGTGCAAACAAAATAATTGGTACCAGTGACTCCCATGGTATTTGGGTCTCTATGGGTGCTATACTTCAAGGAAATGGAGGTACGAACACACCCATCACTCCAATAATAGAGAACATGGCAACTTGACCGCTAGCAGTTATTCGTCTCCAGGTCTTTGACAATGTGGAAACAGTGGAAGAAGATGTTCGATTATTGACAGAGAACGAGGATAATTTCCATGAAACCAAGATAAATACCTAGTATGCTTAGCATATAGGTGCCTACCTTGATTGGCATTAATGGAAGGATCTCCTCAATCTACAATTGAGATCCAGAAAACAGCTCATCGTCTCAAATTGTCCAATCGGTATGGATTCCTGAGGTGGAAACCAAAATCATGACGGCAGGATGGAAGAATTCTCCTCCGGTCTTATCGATAAAGGGGAATGGCGTCATGACGGGGATGGTCTGTGCTCAAAATTTTGGAGCTCACGAAGACGTGAAATAAACCCAACTTCAAGAAATTTCACCGCGAAGATTTGGATTACCCAACCGTGTCATGCGTCCGTGAGTGCAGCCGAAGCGTACAACATTTCGATATTGATAACTAACACAGGCACATCTCCCCACACCACGTGAGACTTCCAGACCATCTCCAACCTGCCTCCGTCCAGCAAAAGCTCCGCGAAGAGCGCGAACAGCAACAACAGCAAGGCCAAGAAGAGCTACAAGACTCATCAACAATGTCCTCCAAACTCAGTCTAAGATCCACAATTCCCCTGCCAAATTCCAACGTCCTGATGCCCCTCCTGGGGTTTGGCGTCTATCAGTCGACACCCGCTCAATGCGTACAGTCTTGTCTCAATGCTTTTCGGGCTGGCTATCGGCACATCGATTCTGCGCAGTATTACCGGAATGAAGCTCAGGTTGGTGACGCTACGAGAAAATCCGGCATTCCTCGATCCGAGATCTTCTTGACAACGAAGATCCTGGCGAGCGCTGGGAGTGTTGCGGAGAACCACAAGAAGTGCCTGGCGAGCATTGAGTCGATAGTAGGGAAAGACGGATACCTGGATCTGTTTCTCGTACACAGCCCGCACGGCGGCAAGAAAGCAAGGCAAGATATGTGGCAGGCACTAGAGCAACTGAAAGACGAAGAGAGGGTAAAGTCGATTGGCGTGTCAAATTTCGGGATCGGACATATCGAAGAGATGAAGTCATATGCTAAAGTCTGGCCGCCACAAGTAAATCAGATAGAGCTTCATCCATGGTGTCAGCAGCGGGAGATCGTCAAGTACTGCCAGGACAAGGGGATCGTGGTTCAAGCGTACTGCCCATTAGTGAGGAATCAGAAAGCGTATGATCCAACTTTGCTGAAGATTGCGGATGGACTTGGGAAGACTACGGCACAGGTCTTGATACGATATTGCTTGCAGAAAGGGTGGGTGCCATTACCGAAGAGTGATAATCCGGAGAGGATTGCGAAGAACGCGGAGGTCTATGATTTTGAGCTTGGTCCGAAAGATATGGAGACGCTGGATTCGGTGGATGAAGGGGCTGCGGGAGCGATTGTGGAGGCTGTGTCGAATAAATGATGGGGAAATACCTCTCACAAGCGTACCTCAAATGTCATGCCAACGTACATGATCCAACATGCTGTTCGGAATCCCAGTCTAAGCTCTGCAAGCTGTAAGACCATCCATTCTAGCCATCATACCACTTGTGGACGGATCGTATATCCGAGAATCTCGAGCAAAGGTATCTCTGCTCATAGTTTGCAGTACACAGAACGCGGTCGCATTCGTGGCGCAAGAAAGGTTGAACAGCGAAAATCTTATTTGCCGCTGCTCTTCCAGCCTGAGGTTCGACTGTATGTGATCGCCAAGCAGAGGTACCCAAAGCGGAAAACAACGGAATTTAAACACCCTTATTGGTATGCACACCCCTGTGATTCATGCTTTGAGAGTAACGGCTTCGTGCCTTAAGTGCACGGAGCCCTATCACCATTGCCTTTTTCAAGCGACGTTTCCCGTAAACAGTAATTTCCGCTCTTGACTAGACCAAAAGCTGAGTACTGGAGCAGTATCGGCCTTCGAAGATAAACTCGCTGCGAATCCGGTTTGAATCCGATCAGGAGTATAGTTTGGGAAATTTAGTAACCTATTCTGTTAGACTGAATAATCTGTGACAGTGAGTGACGGGAGGGTTTTGGCGTTCAGTAGATCGCACAACAATCCGTTCACGCATCGATGCTGTACTAAATTGGTCATGGAACTGTTTTTCGTGTGTCTTGACATGCAGGACCAGGTTCGGCTGCAGTATGGTCGGTGTCGCAAGGGACTTTACGTTCGGAAAGTGTGCCATTTTTCGCGAGAGGTTTTTCTCTGTATGACAAGCGCATACAATCGCTAGTTTTCAAGAAGCTACAGTATGAGTCAGCATCTGTACCTTGTAGACCAGCCAGGAAGTACGAATCACCTAGGCTTTTTGCTCGTCCTGTTCAATTGCATTCGTCTCAACAATTTCGTAAAGCACACACAGCCGTCGTGCTTTCACAACATCTTGTCATGTTCTTCAAGATCCCAACCATTCGAAGGGAACCGTTGCATGTTAATCACTCGTCCTGAGGACGTGAAAGACTGGCTCGTCATCGTAAACCTTTTCCGGGAAGTTTGTTAGCGCCAGGTTAAGTAGGTGACTAAGAAGAGAATTTAAGTCTTTGACGAATACGTCTCGACATGAAATTCATCACTGTAAAATTGTAAGGTGGAGAAACTCAGCAACGAAGCAAATGAGGAAGACCCATTCGTTGTTGTCAAAGAGATACTGCGGTCTAAGGTTATGGTAAAGTAGATTATTAACAGAACACGAGCGCTCGATCAGCGATGGTCCGTAGCTTTAGCTTGTCCAGAGATGCTGCGCTATTTTGAACTTTCAAGAGTTCGATAATTGATGAAGCCCTGATCTCTGCTGAAGATTGTGTTCGAGACTGCGATGAAAGAAATAAACTTCCACGAAGAAAGTCACCGCCCGTTCACAGATGCTTGCACGTTAGCATGAATACAGATTCGCTCCACGACACTGTCAATGTGATTGAAAGTCTGACAACGCGGTTTAAGAAGGTCCTGGTCTGAAGTGAGGTCAGAGGACCAAGGTCCTCCACTAAGGACAACAGAGAAGAAAAGTGTGAAAAAACGGAACTCGAGATGTGAACGGAGTTTGGCATACAAGGCTGCGCTAGACCCTTCTCAGATAGGAGAGCCTAGCCTTGCGTTCGCGCTCGCTTCGCTTTAGACATCCCACAGGAGCACGCTCGTAATAAAATCGTTCCTTTGCCTTCCTTCAACCTTTGTACAATATCGTTCATTGAATTTCCGAGTAATTTGGACAAGACAGTTGCTACTATGCGCTCCCTGACATGCGGCAGGCAGGAATCTTCCGAGGCCAAGGCGAGTAGATCGTCGGTCAGAATTGGCAGTACCGTCGTTCAGAATCTCCTGCTAGCTACCACGATAGTGTCATCGTCGAGGCCTTCTAGTTCCTCTTCAATCATATCCCAATGAGCGTCAGCATCCTCAGCCTCAGCCTCGCCTCCAGAGCTTCCTGCTTGATCTGCCAAGCCATCGGTATTTGGTCGACTGCGACCTATCGGCCTGCTCTCAGTCTCCGAGAATGATTCGTCTTCGACAACGGCTGCACTGTGTCAACTTCTCGAAGATCACAAGATTTGGAGTTTCAGACCTGTAACAGCCCCCTCTCCGGCCACGTGATTCAAAGTTGAGAGAGATCCTGGACGAATTATCTCTTGTCCTAGGACAGAATCTGGTCGACTTTTCGTGCCTTTAGGCTGCTTCCCTACATCCTTCCGATCAGCGCACACGTGCTTAGCGCTCTCTTTCCCAGCCATCCGTGCCTTCTTGTCCCGTGGCCAGCGGGCCAATTTTTGCGATTGGACGAACCGACGGCGGCGCACATCGACCGTGTGTCTTTGCATGGGTTCAAGCCTTCCCTCTCTTCCGCTTTTGGGTAGCATCCTCTGAATGAAGTCATAGGCGTCGATTCGGCCATCCATGCGCAATGTTTGTTCCATACGCCATCCTTCAATCTGTCTGGACACTTTGATGGGCATAATGTTTGGGTCAAAGTAACGCAGTGGCTTGGATTTGGCCACATCAATGACAATCCTTGGAACGATCTTGACCTCCAGAGTACTCTGCTGTAACAGGACGCTGTTATTCCCCTGGATGCAGTGAACGCCAACTACCCACTCTGGAACCTTTCCAGGTTTAATCCAATTTGCAGGAGGGGCATCTTGGAGAAGAATCGGTGCCCAATCTGCTTTCTTTTTCCCCCCAGCTCTTCTGACTTTCAACATAAGCCGTAAAATCTTCAGAATCGTTATCGTCGCTTTTGGCCGCATGGTCTAGATATCACGTCAATCTCAAACAAAAAAGTCAGATGCTTTATGCACACCATAGTTACTATCATCGAAGAATTCAGGGTTGACTGCACAAACACTGATCCAGTATTCTCGAATGTCTATGGCGGCGTCTGAAAGAGTTCAGCTCAACGACAAACTTAATTCACGAGCCACTGCTTACAATAGAAGCGTCCATGAAGGACCATTGTGCCCATCCCAGGATCATCGATCACATTTGACTCCTGATCGGTTTCTGTCCTAGGTAGGCAAGGAACGTCATTGAGGGTGTACTGAGGACTGGGATTCTGTGCCTGCATTTTCCACGGCCGCAGGATTGCTCGAGAACCAAATGGCTTTGAAAAGTTCGGAAAGAAAATCCGAAGATTTGTGTCTCAAGATTGGTGGCCGCGTCAATCAGCTGCGTTTGGAGATGATCCAAGACAGTGAAGCACGGGTGTTGTGAGTTTGGCAACATAACGACACTACAACACCTGAGAGCTTCCGACTGAGGACGGCTAGCCCTAACGTGAAATAGCAAATAGCCGCGTTTCAGCAAGCGTCACCACCCAAACTGCACCTACAGCACGTGATCGATACGAGTATTCCCCAAGGTGGCAAAATTTAGACGGGGAGATGTTTGAAATGCCAAGTGCACAGGCAAAAACATTGTGAAGCCTTTCTTGACAAATGGTGGTTTCTAAAAGGAGATCTACCTCGCTGGAAGGTAGAAGGCACCTAAAGAAGCAGCTCTACGCAGCAAGTAGCTTCTACAAAATGGCAAAAAACATGTCTCTATCGCCAGATATTCCAGTAATCTCGCATTCGGTCTCTGGCTGATAGTGTCGAAAAAGCTAATGAAGGCTTCCCGTCTTCAATACAAGACCAGGGAAACCAGGCGATTGCTGCTCTGATTGTCCAACAGAACTCAAGCAATATGTGCCCCGTTGCTTGATACAAAGATTCGCTGTCAACTCCGGGCGAAAATGGATATTCAGCATCCTGCACACCTATTGATAGCCATGACAGTCTCGCGGTTCCAAGTTGCAGAGGAAACGCGTCGAGCTCCTCAGAGAGCTGCTTTGTACTGATATTAGTCCCGGCTCTTCTATCTTCGCGTCACCTAGTCCTGCCGTCTCCAATCTCATTAGACATAACGTCCTTATGCTCGCCATTTCTTCTCTGCCTTGTTCTCAGGACCCTCTACGCTTCAAGAATCTTCCCACCCAGCAGAAAAACCGATGTATTGAGCCATAGCCCGCCTCATCAGGAGAGCTCTTGCTCTGGGAACGGTTGATGGCCTATGCCTTCAACAAGCTGTCTGGCCCGTAGCTCATCGATGCCCAAGATATCCTGCATAGTATGCGTATCAGCCGCAATGGGGTCGTCATTCGATTCAGGATTGAGATGAGATTCTTGAATATGTTGTGGCATTTGGCGATCCTCCATTCCTTGCCACTGATATCCGCCATGTTGCTGTGCGTGAAATTGGTCATCTCTTTCCTCGAGCGCAATGCTCTCAGATGAGATGTATTGACGGCTATCGACCACAGACGGGCGTTGACCAACGTTTCTGAAGTTCTCATTGGTGTGTTAACCCACAAATTCTTGTGGCTCAGCACGGAGATTTTGTACTTGTGTATGAGGCAGTCTTTGAAGTTGACTTAGCGGATTCACAAGCCTTGTTCGATATTCTTGACGAGGGGCCTCTCGAGCCAGCTCATTGCTTTCCCATATGCCCCCTGTGCAGCCTTGTCTAACTTGCTCTTGCTCACTAGAATGTTCTGTTCTCTGTCTCTTCCATTGATCCTCGACATTCTCATTGTTGTTGGATTGATCGGATCGGAGGCGCTTGGTAAGGACTCTGTCTTCAGGATGCATACGAGTCTCTACAAGAGGGAGACTTCGGCCACCGGCACACGGAAAAGAGTATGACCCATCATTGTCTATGACAATGAATCAGTAAACCGTCAAGTAGGAGATTTGAAACTCACTTGTCAGGCTCCCCGGGGCCTGGAACTGAGAAGGCGAGTCCATGTATATGGGAAAGCCTGCGACACTGCTTGATCCACGACGTCTAGCATCTGGAGTATCCACTGCCCCGTGGCAGCTCATCTCGTTCGCATTAGGAAGTCGACTAGGATCTGAGCTACGCAACAGAAAAGACTGGTTAGAGCTCATTTGAGGTACACGATTGTCGAAAAAAGCGTATTCTGTCAGATTGGATGCGTGCTGGGGGCGACGCGCGCCCCCGGCGACCATTGTGCCACTACCATGATCTCTTTTAGCAGATCTTTCAATCGTCTGTGTCTGCCTTCCACTGAATTGTCCTCGCCCTCCTGCTCCAGGGTCTCCAAAAATGGCGTCGCTCCGAGCTTGGTGTGTGCGTCGAGCGTCCGCAAGATTCTTATTTATCCCAGCCTCGTAGTTTGGATATTGACGATTCTGGGCGCTGGCCTCAGCAATTTGCCTTGTGAATGCGTCATTGCGGCCCATATCCCAGGCTCTCGCATCAGGACCTGGGTACGGGGGATAGCCACTTCCAAACGGCGCTGAAGCATATGGATTGTGACCCACATAGCGACGCTGATCAAAACCATAGTGTTGATAGTTTTGCTGAGTTGGGACGGACGAAAACCCTTGATGACTCGGGTTGTACGGACGATGATCTTTTATGCTCATACCAGATGAGCTCTCGGCTGGGTAAATTTCCTTCCTTGCACCATGCCCGTCAGATGTTGCCATGCCTGGTGATGTTTCTGTGTTGGTCTGCTGATGTACTTCAGCATGGTCTTCTTGAAATGATGAAGGCGGAGTTTGTGCAACAAAGCTGGACGCAGCAAGTGTATCGCTAGGTGGGGAGGGAGCCTCCAAAAGACTAGCAAGTTCATCGTATCGAGTTCGGTGGTTGACATTCAAGGCTTGTCGCCTTCTTTGGGATTGAATTAGAGTATCACTGGATATGCGATCCTGGTCCCATTCGCCAGCAGTGGCGTGATACGATAGAAAAGGGTATTTTTCTTTGTGGGCCTCACCAAATTGTGTCATCTGCTGAGCATAGGGCTGGGGAAGCTTGGTGCTCGATGAGACAAGGTGACTTAGCAGATGAACTTGACTAGTGGCAGGGACGTTGTTGCAGTCGAACTCTGGATACATTGGATTCAACGGCTGGACCGGTCGTCTTGGGTTGACTGACGCGCATTGACACTCGGCCATCTCTTCGTTGAAAGACTTCCAGAACGTATCAAAATCCCTGGCTAAAGGATATCCTGTTTTTTCAAGTAAATGCAGGCTTGATCCTAACAAACTCTTCAAAGTCCTCGTCGTCTAGACTCAGGCTGTATTCAAATTATGGCGTCCAGAGCGTGTTTCGTCAAATTTTCTTCGGCGTGGTCGTTCCAACAGCTCTCAAACGCGAAAAATGATCGATTTAGTATCGTTAGCACCGACTTTCAATTCTTTGACGATGGCAAATGTGAGCAAAGGGGTGCTGACATGAGCACCTAGTCACTATATGCGAAATAGTCGATGAGGAAGCTGGAAAAGGTCGATCTAGAAAACCCTGTTTTGAATCATGAATATGCTAGTATCAGGACATACAAATGCAGTGCTTTTGGATCTTGATGTGGTTTCAAGAGTTGAGGCTGCCAAATTTTCTCTCTCTCGAAGGTGGGTACCACTCGCGGAGGAACGGTGATAAGACACCCAGCAAGCACCGACGCACCCCGTCCACTTTGAGGCTTTAGTGAAGTGACATCTCCCCGGTGGGGCAGCAAGATAGCCTGTCCATTTGCCTGACCAAGCCAACGTTGTCAGACCTGCTCACGGTCCACTATGGATCCATTTTCTTCATTTTGCGTCTAGCAAAAGCGTTCTACCTCTCAGAAATGTCTGATGTCCCAGGACCGATCTCTTCATTCATACCACTCTTGAGTACGTCCCTAGTGCTGGGAATCTTGTTTTCAGACTTTACAACTTATCATGCGCAGTATATTCTAGACTGATATGAAAGCGAAGTTGGTGGGATTGTCTGCAAAATTTCACGAAATCCCACAGAAGATGATCGAAATTAGAGAGTGCGACTTTAGGGATTGAGGGACTCGAGTAAGGGGCTTGTCTTCGCTTAGAAAATGTTTATGCTCGTCTAGCTGGAAGGCAATGATCCTCTGACTGTAGCTCGGCTGAGCATGCCATAACGAAGAAGCCAGACTAAGCTAGACATCTCGCGTTGTGACTAAAGTCTGTCAAGATCGAGCTGAGCTTGAACAGTCCATGTCTCGGCCAAAAAGGGAGATCAATGTTACAAAGGGACAGTCCCGCCATGATGTCTGACAGAGAGGGTGTTCTGCCAATTACCAGATATTACTTGTGAATGAGAATCTTGCCCTCGTCCGGCCTACTCTTTGTCTTCCTTAAAATCATTATCTTCTTTATCGCTGCTGACGTCGTCTTCGACCGTGTATTCTTTGTCCCTGTGAATCTGAATGTCGTCGGGCTCTTCAGTGGCAACAAAGGAAGTGTTAGTATCAGATCTAGGAAGAGCTTCGTCTAGGTTGCTGGATCTCCTGCTAGCTTCGAGCGGCACCTGCTGTTCGGGGTTCTTCTCTGCATCGTCGTTGTTTGAAGGTGCCTTTTTCTTCCCTAGATCACGTCAGCGGTTTCTTGAAAGTCTTCCAAAAAGCCAGATTTACCTTTCCGCCTCGATTTCTTTATATTTGCCATCTCTGCAGCAGACAACAGTTTCAGCGCGGCCGTTGTATTGTTCGCTTCTGTGTTTGGATCTTTGGTTTCCAGTTCTTTCCAAAGCCAAGCGTCGAAACGCGTCATCTCGTCGCCTTCTTTCAAAGGCCATGCTAAGAGACGCCCTTGCTCCCGGAAACGCCGATACCGCATGTTCAATGCATGCACTAGATTCTCCATATGCGTATTGAATCGCACCCATTCGCCAACTCTCATCTCCCTGTGCACAGGAATCATCCGCTGCACGAAATCTTCCGCGTTTATCCTGCTGTCAGATCTCATGATCTGCGCGATCCGATAGCCTTCAATCTTTCTAGACACCTTTATAGGCATCAGGTTCAAATCGAAGAAGTTAAGCATGTCCTGGTTGAAAGCGTCGACAATGACCCTGCATACCCCATCGACACGGACGACCCATTTAGGTACAGGCTCATGCTGGTGTTTCTCGAAATCGTTAATAGTAGGCTTAAGCTGGAGACAGATGGGTGCGTAGGTTTCGCGATTCTTTCCGCCTCCAAATGCATGCTGGCTAGGTACATAGGAAGTAGCGTCAAAGGGGTCCTCCTTGTCGCGTTTTATTGGGCTGAACTCTGTGCTTTGTTAGGACCAGAGAAGTTGATCTTTGTGGGGGAACGTACTGTACTGAGTCGAATCAAAAACGCTCGGATGTTGGTGTGCGAGGCACTGCCAATAGGTCATCGTCTCGATTGCTGCATCTAGAGGTAGCAGTAAGCATCAAGGACTTCTACCATGCCTTCTTGCTCACAGTAACGGTCTTTCCTGCGGGAGAGCACTGCCAACCCAATGTCAGGATCATTGACGGTTTGAGGTAGAGAGCTGTCAAGTGGGTGAGTGACTGCTGCTTCTTTTAATTTGAATGGTACGTCGCCAAGGGTGTACAATGGTGCGCCAGGATGCAAGAAGGCCATTTTCTAAGCGCTAGTCAGTCTTCTTCCATTTGAAAATTATCACTTAAGAAATCCACGTCGGTTGAAAGACTGACCAGCAGCTCTTGGTGAGATCCAGATGTGGCCTAATTGCCTGAAATGTTTGGTAGAAGAATCAGAATCTCACGCTTGAACAGATGGCTAACCAGATGTTTGGCAATACTGTTGTGGAGCTGTCCCGGATATCGAGAAGTGGAGGGCTAACTCCGGTACTTTCGTGTCAGACCGGCACGAGCCGCCTACCTTAATAGCGGCTGAGGAGACCCACCACCGGGATGGCGATAAGAGCTCGAGTTCTTGACCCGGAAGCATACCAGTCTTCCCTCTGAACGCTGCAGAAGATCCTATTCAGCCGATATTATTTAGTTGATGCCTGTCAAGGCCTGTTCTTTACCACACTAGAACCTCTCTTCTATCTCAGATGTCAGGAGTCACTCTTTCAATCACCTTGCACAATGATAGACGCTTCTTAAAGGTGAATGCTCCCCCTTGAGACTTCCATGGACACAAAAGAACAGACTACAAGCCTCATGCATCCTCCGCTGGTTGAAATGGATCCTCAGAATCTCACCAAGGAAAACAGTCATCATGGAAAACTACAGACGTTGCACGCTTTCTTCCAAGAGAATGCTCTTCGCCTCGAAGCTTACACAACCACCAACATCAGAGACCCATTGTCATAGGTTTCATCTTATCAAAATAGCGCTCGGAGCTCGGCCTTGAGACGCAGTCACGGCAGACAATTTACAAATTACACATCTCAAGATGATTGGAGAGGCAGGAGATAGAGTGACGGTCAAAGAGTTAAGGAACGAAGCTGGAACCTACGCCACAGTTTCGACGAATTGGCTATCTCATACGGTAGCTTGCACGGTCAGGGAGCATGACGTGCCGGAAGGCCAGAAGTCCTTCAGCGTCAAGCAATATGAGGACTTGATAAGCTCACTGCGCTCGAGTTCCATATTTTGTCAGCAGCAGAAAAGAAAAGCTTCGACATAGAGAATCCTGTCAAGGAGCGCGGAGAATCAGGAATTTGATTTACGGCTAGTGCAATAGATGCCTCGAGTTTCCTTGCTTATTCCTTCTTCTAATTTAGTGCCCAACATTCAAAATTCGTCTCAATGCTTGAAGTTGTTAGTAAGAGCAAGGACCTGAGGAAAACAGTCACACACCATATGGACCTTATCGATAAATCTCATACCGGATCTGGGCGCGAGGTGTCGATACAAACAGGAAAGAAGCAACGTCTCGGTTCAGGAGGACTTGGGCGCGCTTTCCAGGCTCCCCTACAGGCAGCATCGAATATGTGCTGTACTACCGATAGCAACGACACCCAATACCATCCCATTATATCCTACAGCGAAGCAGGTACCAGTTGGTGAGGCACAACTGCAAGCACTAGAATTCTTGATATACTTTATGGAATTAAAGTCACAACGAGAACCGACAGGAATGGTGTTTACTCTTCAAGCTTGCTATACATAGAGATGTAGAATCTCGCCCATCTATTCTAGCAAAAATCAACAGGAAGAAGGGGTTGGAACTCCATAGACAAATGACATCTTCTCTCTCCTACTTTCCACCCTCCTCCAGATTTCTAAGAAACCATCTTCCAGGCGCGATTCTGTAGCAAGAATCATACAAATTTTCAATACCCAGTCCCACTTCCAATCTCGATGAAACACAATTTCTCAAACCATCTGAAAGACCTCCTTAGAGTCAGGTATCATCGAGCCAAACCAAGTCTCAAACTGAATGTCTCCGTATTTCAATATTTGCCCTCACTCGCTCGATCATTCAAAGTCCACATTCCAGTCCTGAGTATTACCAGAACCAATCAAGTAGTCCAGAGGAAGGTCAGTATTAGATCCCATTAGGCTTGGATCCATAGTGTACTGTGAAGTATTTGTCTCCGGCATGACGGGCCAAGAGGTATACTCATTGGAGTTATCACAATATGGTGTAGCCATCTGATCCCAATGCTGTGTATTGTTCGGCACGAAAGTCTGGGGAGACATGCCGACTACTTCACCACCACTCACAGGTGGCACACAGGAGGTGCGACTCTGGTAGCCGCTGTCGTTTAGGTTTTCGTTCTGCGGTGTTGGAAATGTGTCAGATTGGAAATGGCTGACACCTGTGCCTGGGAGCTGCCAACTTTGAGCAGTATTTTCATTGATATTGGCCCCATTAGGTTTTGAAGCTCTTGAATCGTCGAAATTTGGTTCGGTGGACTGCGATGACAACAGAGATGCGTTGGGAAGCGGCTGGTGATCACTTCCATTCCCATGATACCGCTGGTCGACGGCCGCAGGTTGCGTCAATTCTTCATCCGTCAGCCGAACTGTCTCATTAGTACCTTGGCCTGACTGATATCTCGTATTTGGCTGAGTGTTTCGGTTCTTGTCTTGATTACGTCGCCGAGCGTTGGCTCTGTCTGCGCCTACAGGCGTCGACAGCACCCTTGTCGTGTTTTGGCCCCTAGCATTGGCGCGGCTTTGCAGATGCGGAGTATTATGACGGCGACTAGTGCGAGGATCTCCCTCAAAACGAGGCGAAGACCGAGCATGGTTAGCAGCCTTAGACTTTCGTCTCGGCGTCTTTTGACGCGATCCTTGCTGTTTCGATGGCTCCACTCGAGGAACCAATGGCAAAGTATGGCCGGTGATACCTATCTCAGGGTTCATTGGATAGAAGTGGACCAAGGGTTTACCCCATGGATCAAAGATCAGGTGACGATGGTATTGATCTGGTGGGAAAAGGGGGAAGGAAACATCGTCGTTAACAGGACGTCCCCGTAGTATGTCGACGTACTTCTCCAAACCGCTCCAGTGGGGAGGGGGTTGAAAGTGAGTCCTTCGACGTTGCTGAAGCCCGGAATTGGGCTCTTGAAGGCCATTGTCACTAGCTGGACCGTGTATTTTGATTGACGTGTCCTTGTGATCGGTCTTCAATTTTTTGGCTCGACGAACCGGTTGCGGCTGAGAAGCTTCTCTACCGCGGAAGGAAGGAGTCGAGTCGTCAATGTTGCAGCCAGGCCCATCATCAAGATCCGATGAAGAGCCTGTTGAGTCATAGCTCCTCTTCTTCCTCTTGTCATGTTTTTGTTGCTGCACTTGATGGCTTGGTTTCAGAGCTTGGGAATGTGCAAGTTTGTATGAAGGCCAAAGGCTTTCTTCGTCTTCTTCATCGATGTCTCTGGCACTTCTATTGGGACTATCAATCTTAGAGCGATGTTGCGAGGGAATCGGAACCTGTGCACTGTGGGGAGAGCGTTGTCCAACTCTGTTGTCATTCCTCTGTGTCTGCTGCAGATATGGTCCGAGATATGTGGTGCTGTTGATTAGTGCGGCGATGTCGGTGTCCTCTCTGCCATTACGTGTCTGCGGCGCTCTGAACTCCTTTTGATGATTGCCTGGATTTTTGTCGTGCCTGCATCCCTCCCCAATATTTGAATGGTTCTTTTGCTTCTGAGAGGTTGGATAGAAAGGTTCTTGTAGAATTGGTTTTGCTCCATTTTCATATCTCTCTGGGAAGACGGACGTCGACCTATCCTTGATGGGATTTAACAGTCCTCGTTGCTCAGGAATACCAATTTCAAACTCTGAATGACGACTGTTAGGCCGAACACTGGATTGACTCCGACCGTACGATCGATTGTCGGGAACCGAGTTCATTACGTCGAAATAATGTCCATCATAGCCTGAAAGGCTGTCGAAATCAGGAACCGCTTCACCATTGAACCGATTTTCCTGCACAAGATCGGCGGTCTCCGAGTGGACACTCTCAGTCATGATAGGATCTGTGCCCATTGCTAAAAGGCCACCATCGTTGGTGGGATGGAGCATATTATCATGAGACTGAATGTTGTGGGTATCGATTTCTTGGGAGCTTCCGTTGCTTGTGCTTTCCGTGCTTGATCTTGGAGACATTTCCATTAAACGCGGGTCTTGAAAGGAGCTAGAAGCGTCTACAGCACTGGATGCTGTATCGATATTCAGGGTTTGGGAGACAATAATGTTCAAGATAACTTCATAGTAGTGCAAGGGACGGGCCCAATTCTTGTTCTCTTTGATGGCTCTGAAATTTCTGGCACAGTTTGGAGAAAATGGAGGGACAATAGGTGATTGTTGAAGAGATTGGGATTGAAGAAGTCTTATAGAATGGACTTCGGTACCAGATGTGTCTCACAAAATTGAAAGGGCTAAAGGAAGCGCAAATGGAGTTGGAATTTAAGCTAACGATGTTTAAAGTGAGTCTAGGTCCGGGAAGAGGCCTCTAAAAGCCTGCCTACTGAGTATGGTGAAGCCAAGATTCACCAGGTGATAAGAGTAACCCCAAATGGTACCAGTAATTGAGACGCGTCCCTCACTGGTGGGATGCCTGCTACCCTTATCTCCCATTATTTCACTGTCATGGAAGGAGCGGAGTTTATGCCCTGCAAGGAAAGGGACAGGGCTGTCAAAACCGATCCTCATATCGACATAGCGGACTTATGCCAGCTCAAACTTCGTACACTGATGAAGACAAGGTGGATATAGAATTGATGTGATCATCTAAAAATGTTCATGCCGTATAACCAGCAACTAATATTTGTGCTATGGATTGTAAGCACACGTTGGGATGTTCATTCCTTTTGTCTGAAAAGAGAGATGTTGAAAGCCGAAAATTTCGAGCTATATACATACCGACCGTTTCTGCGCACGAAAATCTTCATATCGACAATTAGGTGAACGTTGGAAAAATTGCCCGTGCATTTCATTGCAGCAGGATGTTCGTGTACGTCGACAGAGATGATATGCTGGCGTATAGAATGTATGTTAACGCAGACGGTTGTATGTTATGAGGGTTCGATATGGCAAATCTTTGAGCGTTGACTGACCTGCTTACTCTTCTTCGGCGAGTGTATCTATGGAAAGCTTGATTTGGATAGATTGTTGGCTCGTAGGCTTCCATCAAAGCTTTGATCTTGACTCTTTGCAATGAGTAGCTCCTCCAGCCCTTTTCCAACAATTTCATGGAGCCTTAATCTGGTCTAGCCTATGAAACTAGAGCAACGATCAATTTTATAGTTCCAATCGCTAGGTCTGAAGGCAATAGCTTCATAAATTAACTTTTCGATAGCCTCAGCCAGAGAATGACGGCTCAATTATTGACTTCAGAATTTTGGGAAGACATTTCTTCATGGAAACGAAGTGCGTAGCAGTTTCTGGAATCATATCAATTAAATTTTAAAACGAAGTTTGTACCAAAGCACCACCTTCAAAGATACAAAATTGTTGTATGAATAATTTTTCAGCGCATCTGTATCTACTTGTCCGCAAAACAACCCTTTTTCAGGCAAGAAGTCGTCCTAATTACCTATCGTGGTCTTTGACACTCACAGGAAATCTTTGCTGTAGGCTTTCAGCCCCGCTTCCAGGCTTGAACATAGTTCGGCACATCCACTATGCGAGGCCATGCAAGGTCCCATAGCACCCTACCTCTACCCGAAGAATTGCTTGAACAGCTCTTGATCATCAAGCTGAGCCTGGAAAGCTGCATCCATAGCTGCATCCTCTTCGGCTGTAGGCCCAACAACCGGTCCGAGAGTAGTCTCCTTTGAGTGTTGGTGCGTGAGACTAACGTCATCCTGCTTCGAAAGCGTCCTTTGATCTCCTTTGTGCACCATTAAATTACCTACGAGAGGTTTGAGTATTCCTGCTGATGACCGTGTAGCTGTTGGTGATGGAAGGGAATCGTTTATTTCATTTGTCTGATGATTCGGCTCAAGGTTTGCATCAGTCTTCCTCTTACTGACACATTCTGAAAGCTTTCCGCTGGTCGTGCCCTCGGTGGAGTCTGGGTGCTTTTCAATTTCCTGTTCTCGCGCGTCAGCATTGTTAGGGCTCGATTCTTCTTCAACGGACTTGGAGGCTTTGTTTCTTGAAACTCTTGAGATGCGTCGTTGATTGCTTCTGCGCCACTCTAAGACCTTCTCAAGATCTCTCTCTGGAGCTGGACCAAGGGATCGAAGTGCTCGGCGACTACTTCTCCTTGTTCTAAAGTCAAGCATTATCGGAAGTGGCTGTTGCAAGAATGACTCTCCAAAAAAGGTCTCGTGTGCTGCCACAAGGGATATCTTCCCTCAAGATTTGGACGATTGTTAAACAAAAATGTTTCAACAGCGTCGGGAGATCACATTTCTCGGTATATATTTATTTCAGGAAAGAAGTCCTGAAAAGGCAAACACCCATGGCTTCTAAGCTTGACTGCGGGAGTGCATTCAATTGTCACCTGCTAGATTCCGTGAAAGTACACCATAAAAATCCAGAACATGACTGATGCAAAATAAGATCGCTCACCATAAGGGTCGCCCTGTTGATGAAAAGCAATACTTTCACCTATTTTCATTTTCACCGATACTCATCACAGAGTTAATTAGGCTCAAGCGAATTAAACTAGTGATAATATCATTAGATACATTTATCTATGCTAGACAAGACTAGCGGCGTTGACTGGACTCACTATTTTGTCTCTTCCTGCACAGCAGTCCGGAATTTCAAACGAGAACCTAGATCGCGTCAGGAGAACCTCAAGCATCGGCGATTGCCACTCACAGTCATGGACCCATCGCATTTCTTTCGGCATGATCATGGATCCCCTCAAGATTCTAATTCTAGATACCCTCAAGCTCCTCAATACTCCTCTTTGTCCCGTGAAGGAGGTCGCACTCAGCAGAGATACTATCCTTCGTACAACCCACCCGTCGGACAATCTCAGCTGCCTTCAAATGATTGGAACCGAGCTGGTTTCCATCCAAGTCCTGCATCCAGGTTGAGAAATCCTTCGTTAAGACAGACTAGTCGACCTTTGCGTCCCCTTGGATCTTCTAGTCGAGACTCGAGAATAGCGGAATTCCGCAGCGCTGAAGATTTTCCTCATACCCCTCTAGCAGATCCTTCGAATAGGTCATCAATCAGCAGTGACCGACCTCACAGGCTAGAACACAGAACCGGTTCGACAGCTCCGGACAATTTGTCTAGTCAACAGGATACTAAAGGCGTTCCTTTAGGGCAACGAGCACCCCAAACAAACAAAGCTCTCCTGTCTACCCACCGCGGTACCAAGCGTGGATTTGTCGAAGAGGGCGATTCCATGACAGGTTCATTGAGCCGCAACGACAAGGAGAAGATTCTAGAATTTCTTAAGGCTTGGTGCATGGATAAATTTCAAAAAGATATCGATCAGGTCCCTTATGCCGCGGTCAAGGGATGGCAAGAGCACCTCGAAGACAAGGCTGCAAAGCGCAAGCAAGATGGAAGAATACAATATTTACCAAGCTTCGAAACACTTCAGGAGAATCGGCACCAGCAAGTCCCACAAAACACTAACAGGGATCGCGATCCCCCGACAGGCTCTTCAAAGAAGCAAAAGAGATCTCACGCAGATCAAGCCGATGTCACAAGGGTAGGGGATGGCGCCTCATACCATCATTCGATCAGTGAGCAAGATAAGCCAAACAGCACACAAAACTTTGGTTCCAAGCCAGCAACCTCCGCCTCTTCAAGAGATTTCTCAGACCCTCGGGACGGCGCAACGAAAGAGCGCAGCATCATCAATCCTACACCAGCATTGGCAAGAAAACGAAAAAGTGATGGTCAAATGTCTCATATTCTGGAGTATCATCATTCAGGACAGGAAAACACCATGAGAAAATATCAATCGTCGCAAGGAGCACCTACATCGACCTCGCTTCATCAACCTGAAAGCCTGATACCTAGTGCGGGACCTCCCATTATTAGAAACTCTGCCAGTGTCCGTGGAACACAACCTCAAGATAGCAGAAAGCGACATGCCGACGACTCATCAGAATATTCACGAAAACGCGCTAGGAAGGAGCAAGACTCGAGAGACAGATCCAACGAGCCGCCCATTTCACATCCTTCCCCACCGTCAGCCCCGAGTGATGGCGCCAAGGCATCTACGCAGCGTAGTGAAGGCAATGCAGATCTGGTATCATTCGGATTCGAAGCACATGATCCTCCCACCTCCCAGTCGCAATCGCAACCACCCTCTGCACAGAAAGCTAGCAGCGGACCAGCTATAACATCCACCATGGGCTCAGTCCAGCAACATCCTTCTTCTTCTCTCGATGGCATTCCCTACCCACTTCCCAAGATCTATATACCAGGTGAACGCGTCCCACAGTGGTACATCGACACAACGAAAGAATGGGTAGTAAAAAACCTCACCTTCCAACCCAACGGCCCAGCCATTGCCCCAAATGGAGGTTCCAGACTCGACGCACAAGCCTTCACACAGTCCCTCCGGACCCCAGACGAAATATCCGAGCCCATAACCAGCAAGGCAGATCCAAATCTCGTCATGACCGAGGACCTTGACCGTAGTCTGCACGGCGCAATCATGAAAGCTGCCGTCGAAGACCCCAACAGCCACGTCCATCGCGGGAAGAACGGTGCTGCAAAGACGATGCAGACGCTCGACCCGAATACGGAAGGCGGGTATTATGTCCTAGGCGCCATCCGTAGGGTCAGTGTGGATCAGTGGGTCGACTGGGCAGCCCTGAAGCGGAGGCAGTTCCAGCTTTATTACAGGGATTTCGAGTGCATTCATGAAGCGTGGGCTTGGTGTCCACAGCTTTCGTTGTTGAGAGGGCCGAGTGCGGCCGGTGGGGGACGGTTTGGGTTCATCGATGGTATTCCACAGTATGGTGAGGATGGAGCTGTCGTACAGAGTCAATCGTGGGTGATGAATCAGGATAGATTCGTTGATGATGGGAAGATCTGGATGGACCTGGAGTTGAGCAAAGCTGGAGGGTGGTGTGTGAGCTTCTACAAGGGCGTGCACTGATGATGTCGATCTCTTTGGCCAGCCTGAGGAGAATCATTCCTTGGACTAGAATGAGAATAAAATATTAATTGTTGGATGAAGATTGCTCAACCTTCTCGATCCAATCCTCAATCCAATGGTTCAGCTCGGACTGTGTACGACCACGTTGCTCCTGAGCCTTCATCAATGTACCAGGGAATAGTCCTTCGTAGATAGTTACTGTCCATTCACCATTCTGACCCATCACCGGCTGCATCCAAATTTTATCCTCCTGTACAAAACACGTGGAGACAAGTCCATGCAAAGACTTGTCTCCCGTCAAACGGCTCCATTGAAGCCTCTTTAACAAAGTCTCAGACCACTCTCCAATGGTACATCCTTTAAGAAGGGGTAAAGGCGGGCACCATGCCCATGCTTCACGAGTGCATCTGAAGGAGCGGAAAAATGGCATGAATTGCTGTCTTTTAAGAGCAGACCACATTTGGTAGTAGCTGATCGCGGTATCTGTCGATGGTATCAGAGTAGCGTCAGGGGTGCTTAGCCGCAAGTGTCGAATGGTTGTATCAAGAGCTATTTTAAGATTTTTCGTGGCCGTGAGGGATTTTCGGGCATTCATCGAAGGATGGCCTGGAGTCTTTATGTCTTTCTCGTCGAAGTTCCATATATTAGGCGTTTTATTGGACCCAAGAAAAGAGTGAAGGGCATAATAGCCTCCTTCTGTGTCTGGGTCAAGGGTTTCCAGCGTCACATCAGCCTCATCCTGGCCGACTTGCAAATGACTATTGGGGTCCTTCATGGCCACTCCGGCCAAAATGCGATCAATCGCCTCGTCAAGCTTTCTATTTTGTACCAAGTTGATTTTATTCCCCCACTTTTCATCAAAAGCATTCAGTTCTTCCTGACTCCTCAAGGATATTGTGTATAATCGAGCATCGTGCTGGTTTTTTCCGCCAATGCCAATTGCTTTGCCGTCAGGCATGTCGAAAATCATACGCTTCCGTATAAAATTTTTGGTGGTAGCAATGAATTCTGCCGAGGCACAGGGGTAACCAGGATCTTCGGATGGCGTCTCCTAGATGCATCTATCACTGACATCTTCTTCGCCTAGGCTCTCAAGAGGCCGCATGGCTGCTTCTTCGGAGGCGCTTGCTTGAGTAGGAATATCGGGATCAACGACTGGCTCTTTCTCAGAGGAATGATAGCTCATATCGATCTTAGTAAAAAATGCTAACAGAAAATTTTCGGACCTCTTTTCCTCCTTTAAAGAAACACAAATGCTGTTAGTGCGTCAAAACGATGCTTAAGCGAGGTAGCGGTCAAAGAACAGCAGCCTTGGGTCTCTGCCGCGATGTATTGGTCGCCGCTTCTCCGTTTTCACTCCGAGACGGGAAGGATTAATCCAATCCGCCGTCCACCTTCCGTTTTCTAGCACTTCATCCCTGCGTGTACTACTGAAAATAAGTATAGTGCAGCTAGACAGTCTCGTCATTGTCATTACCATCTCAAGTCACCTACTGGGAAGAAACTAGCTCCTGATGGAACAGTGAGTCCGGCAGTAAGTGTGCTTATGCATTCACGAACGCTTGGCTTCTGTACTTGGAGTACTCCAACAACCAAGGAAACAGAATCTGAGAGCAGAGTTATTAGCCTCATGGCTGTCTTCTACTCTTCTAGCGAGCATGGCGTATATTTATTTGAGGCAGGTAAGGTGGTACTGATGGCCTCGTGAGGTGCGAGGAGGAAATTATAGGGATGCGTGGCCGCAAAGTGCGTACTTACATTTAGCAGTGGTTTACTTCATTAATTATTTCGCGGAATAGTCAAAAATCCACGCACTTTGCAGCCAATACCTTTAAGAGTGCTGCACGAATTTTGTTTGCTCTCTTATAAACTATCGTGATGATACTCTTCAAAGGCTACAAATTTCCACCGATCTCAAGGCCATGTTACTGTTGAATTCTTCATACAGGACGTGGATATGCTTTTTTCTACTTCACTCTTCATATGAAGACTTATTTCCGCTGTTCCTGATCATCGCACGAGGCATCTGCTGATGTCGCGTAATTAGAAGCGGCGACCTACTCACCCGTATAATTTAACCCATCTCTAGAATTGGGACGAAATATCATTCTGGTACTCTTATTTGCTTTGAAATTCCGGCTGCCTACCTTCGTGACACCAACTTGGTATCATTTCTGCTCAGACTGACATTCTGCGACGCCAGCAAGTATCCGAATCCGAGAGCCTTGATCCTTCCCATCCATCGGATGCCAGCCATCCTCTCATAGCCCGCCTGTTCCTTCTGCTCCAGCATGTATCCCTTCATGTCATCTACCTCAATGCCAATCTCGCACGCGTGGTGGGTGTAGCGCGCTCCATATGTTCTGTCAGCCCGCTCGTTGACCACTGCTTCAGACAGCTTGCGAGCAGCCTGCTCGGCGGGCATTAGATCAATACGGCCCTCCCAGCCGTCAAGATCCGGTGTCAGTTTGGACACGTCCGTAAACCGAGCGAATTCTTCGAGCACCGAATGAACCGCATCTTGATCCTGCAGCTGTCCTGTATTTGATGGCACGAACCGGTGAATCGACACAGGTAGTCCTAGCGTCTCGGCTGCGCGCTCGAGGACCCTCTCGCTGACCCACTTGCTTGCGACATACCCATTTGAGCCGTCAGCAGGAGGCACGTTCGCTGCTGCTGTGCCGGCGCCGCTCTCAGGTGCTTGCAACACGCCGGCTGAAGAGGTGTAGAGGATTGGTATGCGCCGGGTAGCGGCCAGCTTCACGAGTTCTTTCGTCGCGTTCACATTCGTGGGCCGCAGAGTGTGATAGCTGTCCCAAAAGGAGCGCGCGGCCCCCATGTGGAGCACCACATCCACCTCGCCCGAAAGAGTCGCAAATTTCGATTCCGAGAGCCCGAGGCGGGGCAATGATAGATCGCCCTCATATGAGATGATTTTCGCTCCCGTGATGGCTCGCTTCGAGAGTGTATCGGTGTCTCGCACGGCAACGCAATAGACCTTGCTTACACTTGGATTGTTAACGAAAAGCGGCAGGAGGTACTTCGCGAGGAAACCAGTGGCGCCCGTCAGCAGCACCGTCTTCTGATCATCGCGTACTGGCCGAGCCTTCCCATACGCGTCGAACGCTGGTACGTCCAGATCAGGCAGCTCTATTTCCCTATCCCAATCGATCATCTCGACAACGCTGCTCTCCTCAATCTTCTGTGCCATCTCGCCCAGCGTATTTGCACCGAGCAGCTCCACAATGCGAACCACAACATGGAAAACGCCACGGATCCGAGATTGTAAGCGTACAATTAGAAGAGAGTTGCCTCCAACAGCGAAGAAGCTGGTCTTGGGAGTAATGTTGAATTTGAACTGATTCCCCAGAACATCCTCCCAGACTCGCTTGAGCAGGACCATTGTTTCGCTGAGTTCGAGTCCTGAATTTCTTTCGATGCTATGCGTTCGACGGGGTAGTGGCAAGTCTTGGATTGCTTTGCGGTCCACTTTAGAATGGTTACTAAGGGGGAAACGTTCAAGGGGAACCGCCATGACTGGAATCATGTATTGGGGAATGGGTAGCCGGCTTAGCAAATGATGAAGGAAATCTTCTTTGTTTGTGTGACCATTCTGTGAAGCGAACACTACGTGCGCGACCAGAATGTCGCCTTCGCGAAGAGTAACGACTGCTTCCCTGAGAACACCACCGGCTGCGCAGAGGATATTACTCTCGATGTCGCTGAGCTCTATGCGGAGTCCTCGTATCTTAACCTGCGTGTCGCCTGCAACACGGCTATGGAAAACAAGAGCGCCATCTTCAGTGAGGTGTCCGATATCACCCGTACGATACATTCGCGTCCAGCCATTGGCAATGTATCCGGGATGTCTCGCGGCGTATGGGTCCGGCATAAAAGCTTTCTCGCTGAGCTCCTCGTTAAGATAGCCCTCGGCGACACCAGCCCCGCCAATAAAGACTGCTCCGGGCATCCCAGGAGGCAAAGGCTGGAGCTGGTCGTCTAGGATGTATGTCACATAGTTCGGAAGCGAGTATCCACATGGAATACGTCCCTCTCGAAGGTCATCACGGTATGCAATTTCCATCTTGTGTGAGGAGATAGAGATCTCGGTCGGACCGTAAGAGTTGAAGAATCGGAGCCGTGGAAGATTGAGAGCCCCAAAATCTCGCAAGACGGTGCTTGTCAGCGTCTCACCTCCACCAAAGGCGAATTGCCAATTAGAAGCATGCCGGAGGTTGTTGATCCCATACTGTAACCAAAGCGAGTATTCCGATGGCGTCGCTTTGGTATATGTGATGTTGTACCGCCAGATGATGTTAGTGATCTCAAGTGGGTCGCCTCGCTTGCTCCAAGGAACGATGTACACCATTCCGCCATTAACCTTGAGAGTCTCGGTGTTAGCGATTTTCCATCTGGAATAAAAAGAACCCTTCCCTCATGAGATAAGAGAAAGGATGTAGCTTACTAATCCCGTATACATCTGATCGGAAGAGTGATTGAAGGTAAATGAACTCTGCTGCAGAACGCGTTCTGCACCAAGCTTCCAGGTCTTTGTATATCCTTCAATTTCGTTTCGTAGCCCCGAGTGCTTGATGAGTATTCCCTTTGGGGTGCCTGTCGACCCACTCGTGTAGAGAATCGCGCCAATCGAACCGGCCTGAGCACGATTGGGCACGGGAGCTGATGGCTTGGCGGCCACGTTGCTGACGTTAATGACTTTGGCGAGAACATTCAATTGCGTCGCGTCATTTACTGTGGTAGCATCCACAAGGATCCCACTTGGTTGACAGTCTTGAGCAATACTTGCAAGACGTTGTAGAGGGTTCCGAAGATCCAGAGGGACGTAAATGCCCCCGATACGCATAATTGCAAGCATGGAACATACCCAGTCCGAAGCAGCTTGCTGGAAAACAAGTACCCTGGAATCGGTGCCGAGTCCGGCGTTGACCAATGTCTCTCCGATTGCTTCTATGCGTTGGACCAAGCCAGCGTAGGTAACAACACTGCCCATGCCATCTACAACAGCAATCTTGTCCTTATTTGATGACATGTCCGCAACCTGATCGATGCGATGGGGAAGGGTTTCGGGCCAATCGGATTCTAAGTTCGGACCTGAAGACGTAGTCAGTAAGCGCCAATGATGAGAGAGCACGAAACAACTCACCACGGCCAAGCTTGAATGCGTCGGTCAGCTTTTTAGAACTGAATAAGGGAGCGTTCTCCCATGGTAAAGAGACATCTCTACAGAGCGCCTCCAACAGTCCCATGTAGGTGTCCAACAACAAGTCTGTGGCCGCCTGATTATATAGGCTCGTCTGCGTCCTGATGGCAAGAATTGTGCCCTCAACACTCTCCGCCACGTCCAATGTGATATCGTAGGCGGTTCTTCCGGGGAGGGCATCCATCATTTTGAATTTGCAGTTGTCGAAAACATGCATATCTTGCCCTCCTTGCCGATAGTCGAAAAAGGCTTGGAACAAGGGGCTGGACTGGGAATACCGCGGCACATTGAGCTCCTTCAGGAGCACATCAAAAGGCAGACTTGAAGCAAGTGCTGCATAGGCTGTGTTACGACCCTCGATGATAGCATCAGCAAATGTTTGGCCTGATATGCGACGAAAGCGAAGCGGAAGGAGGTTGAGAAAGAGACCGATAGTGCTCATTGCGTCACCGCCCCGACCGGCATCGGCGATACCAATAGTCAAGTCCTGGGTTCCAGTAAATTTGAAGAGCATGACATTAAAAATGGCCAGATATAAGTGAAAAGGAGTGGACCGTTGTGCCTTGGACATTTGCTTAATACGGGGAGTCAATGCGGGGTCCAGCCGGCAGTGTACCTGGTGAACGTTGAACGCGTTCATTGGTACACGAGAACTGACTCTTGCTATGGGTAGTAATGGCAGAACTGGTGGATCTTCTGAGAACACGCTCCTCCAGAATGCAAGAGCCTCGTTCATCTTCCCATCTTCGTAAGCTTCGCGCTGCATCTTCGAATGAGAGGTAAGTTGACGCGGAAGAGGGCCAAGAGAGTGGTTCTTGTACGCTTTTTCCAGGTCGCTTAAGAAAATTTGTACGCTGATTCCGTCCATGACTATGTGATGATAACCAACAAGAAGATAATGCGTGGACGGGCTAAGTGAAAGCAGAATCAGACGCATAAGATCTCCACTCTCAATTTCGAACTGATAGTCCTTAAGCTTTGCATAGTCGACTTTAACATCTTGGACGCAGTCGATTTGCTTCTGCTCTAATCTTAATTTAGAAAATTCCATGATCTTCTGATAGGCCGTATCGCTCTCAATCTCGTCCCCGACGAAGCACGTGCGGAGTGCTTCGTGTCTGGAGCCAACGGCGCGAACCGCTTTCTCCAAATCGTCGAGGCGCAGGTCTCCTGTGACTTCGTAATAAAACGTCACGTTGAAAGTAGCCTGATTCTGGATCAATAGCCTCAGGAACCAGAATCGAGATTGGGCGAAAGACACTAGCTCGCTTTTTAGGAAGTTAGGTGGAGGCTGGATAGCTGTGAGTAGCAGCGCCTTCTCCGGCTTAGCCGGTTCTGCCAGGCTGGTAGATGAAGCTGCTGAGCAAATTTCATTCGAAACGTCATCAGGTGATGAGCTCTCTAGTGGCGTGGATGCAGAGTCCGTGCTGGAAAGCGAAGGCTCGGGCTTTGGCTGCGACATGGGGATGGGGATTGGTTTGACGGAGGGCTTGGCGTTGCCTCCCTTTTTTATGTCAGCAAGAACATTTTCCGGCATTTGATTCAATGCTTGCTCGCTGAGATCAGCGATTGATCCACCTCCAAGAATCTTGAGAACTGGTAAATCGACCTTCAGCTCCTTTACAAACCATGATCGTACCTCGACAGCGATTAATGAATCTATACCGTGGTCGATGAGTGGCACATATTGGTCGAGATGCTGTTCGGTGATTTGTAGTATCACTTTTAACTCGGCAGTGAATGATGCTACAATGACTTTAGCAGAGGACTCTGTCAAGTGTTTGCCATCCAGTTCAATAACGCACCTTTTAAAATCTCCAATGCCTCGTCCATGTTCGTCGCGCTCGAGAGTTGGTCGAAGACGGAGAGACTGTTATTTCTGTCATCTCGCTGTTCCCGTGTGCCTTTAGGATCAGCAACAATGCAATGCGAGAAGCGAGGGTCATCTGCCCAGCGTGGTCTATACTCGTCGTCTATCGCGGAAAAAATGGCTGTTGTGAGCACAGGGGACGATTCACTGTCCGGATGGCTAGCCAGGATCGTTTCGGCGAAGAGCTGATGAAAGTCAGCTTCGGAGATGGGCAGGTATTTTTGTTTGATAAGCTGCTCCTTGACCATTGGGTCGGCTCGTTCAACATATCCAATTCCAACCACACGGCCAATATCGAAAGTAGATGCGGCCAAGCCACGTTTGCGCCTCTGCTTCGCGAGGCTTTGCATGTAGGCATTAGCCGCGGCATAGTTGGATTGTCCTGGATTGCCGACGACGGCCGAAAGAGATGAGAACATAACAAAGAAGTCAAGCTGATCGTCATGAAAAGCCTCAGCCAGGTGATTGCTCCCGTCAATCTTAGGCTTCAGGACCCTTTCCATCTGATCATGCGACATGTCGGAGAACAGAACATCATTCAGAACCATGGCCCCATTAGCAACACCTGCGACGGGTGGACATGTGGCTCTAACTTCCTCTACAATCTCTTTGACTGCCTGTCTATCAGAAACGTCCCTAACAGCCATCAGTGAGTGACTACTTTGATCACAAAGAGCTTTGTGATAGACTTACATGGCGAAAACCCTCACGATGGTGTTGAGAGCCTTAAAAGAGTCCAGCCACTGCGCGCTTACGTTGGGATGGCGACTCGTTAAGCAGATACATCCTGCACCGTTCCGTGCCATCCACTCACAAATGGACTGTCCAATCTGCCCAGTCAGACCCACAAGGAGATATGTCTTGTGTTTGGAGAAGAGGCGTTTGGCGTCGATAGGGGCCATTTGAAGAGTTAGAAAGTCGCTCGACGTCCAGTCGATAATAGTCATAGGGTCACTTGCGTGGCTAATCTGACCAAGTGGGATGAGCAGATAAGGCGGGATTTGGTGGGCGGCATGGGTTTCTACGTGTGCGTGGGAAACAGCATCCTCAAGCAGACCTAACAGGTCGGCTTGACCACAGAGTGGTGGGCGGCTTTGGCGACGGAAGAGATCAGAAACATCAAAATGCCTGCAATCCAGTGGTAGAGCTTCGGCAAGGCTATTACTGACAGCACTAGACGCAGCATTCGTGCTGAGATCCAGGAAATGCGTCACATCTGCAGGCAGCTTCCTCCGGATTGCATGCTTTGGTGTCCATGCCTCAATTCTTGTCCAGTCAGGATTGTCCCCGTCTGCGGATGCGGTACTGAAGTTGACGAGGACTTCTTTGGCAGCCGCTCGTCGCGTCAGTGCCATCGCGAAGGACTGGATTACGGCAGGCTCATGAACGAGCAATTTGCTCCCAAACGGCAACGTAGATATCAAAGATGCTGCTAAGAGCTCGCCTACAACGGCGGTGAGTATACTGGGAGACTCGTAGTCAAGGGATACTGCCACGAGGGGGTTTATTCTCGATGACATGTCGTTAGAAAGAGCAATCTTTTTTTCCTTCGTCGCCTCGTTTAGACCGATGCTTAGGAATGAGAAAACGTTAGGAGCTACATGGAGAGCTACAAGGACCGATTTCTCCACTCGAATAACGCCTCGGCCACCTTTTTTGGGGAGCAGAATGTCTTCCTGCAGAACCGGAGGCCATTCGGAAAGCTGTGAGATGCTGACAGTCGAATGTGACGGTGGTACAGTCTTGGTGATAGACCGTACTTGAGAGTTGAATCTATCATTTTGGCCGTGATTAGCGACCAAACGAGGTATCATTAGCTGCCCGTTCTCCAAGAGATACTCCAGCTCCTGAGACCAAAGCAAGTCCGGTGACTGCCACTCGTTTAGAGCGCATTGGCGGAGAAGACACTCCGTGATAACTTTGGCGGTATTGTGGTTCGAATGTGAAAGGTCGAGATATCCTAAGGTCAGATATGGTATCTCATGCCGTAAGGCGCGACCGAGACCAATGCTGGCCATTTGATACGGGTCCTCGTCCTGGGCGCTACGGGTGACCCAGACAAGATTTTTTGCAACCTCATAGATTCGTTTCAGCCCGGCCATCTTCTCCTGAGACAGGTTCCTGAAGACTGCTTCGTCGAGGTCAATAAGACTAATCATTGTATTCATAGGCGAAGGGGCATCTGACTCGGTTGGTAGGCCAGGCAAGATGGTCACCTTGTCGCAGAAGCGTCCCACAAGGTCCGCTATCTCTTCGGCGATGCGTGAGGTCTCAAGAGATGCAGCTCCGAGTATCACAATCTCTTTGAAATGCAACGCGAGTGGCGAAGGCGAAAGTGGGCGACGCAAAAAGTCGACTTGATTGTTAACAGCCTGTGTAGCTATGGCAGAAAGCGGCCATGTCAGGTTGTCTAGCGGTCGCGTAATGGCATCGACGCCCGAGAAGCCAGCTTTGCGCAACAAGCTGTGCCATGCTTCGGGTGTGACGAGCGGGCCATTCTCGCGGCCGTCTTGATAACTCCACCAGCCTGAGAGACCGGCCGCCATATTTGAGAATCGCAGCGCGGTAGGCTGTGTAATTTCGACGAGTATAAGATGGCCACCCGGCTTGAGAAGTTTTCGCGTGTTTTCTAGCGTTCTTTGCAGAGATGAAGTAGCGTGTACGACATTGGCTGCAATTATCATGTCATAAGAATGAGCTTCAAACCCTTGGGCCGCTGGAGAGTGCTCAATGTCAAGCACCTTGAATGCCATCTTGCTGCTATATGCCTTGAACGTCTCCTCGGCTTTTTCGAAAAAGCTTTCTGATATATCAGTGAAAGTGTAAGATAAGAAGGCGTTATCAATTGTTTGTAAGACCTCCTTTGTCGTTCCACCGGTCCCAGCACCTGGAAGATACCAGATTGTATCAGTCAGTTCAATTTTCCAAGACTGGGAGGAAAGATGATTGCAACAAGGTCTTACCTATTTCGAGAATCCTAGCGTTCGGATACCGATGCACAAGCTGCTGTACCATCCCAGCCAAGTACGCACTATATTTCGAGAATCCGAGGGCATTGACGTACATTTCTTCCATCATGCCGGCCAAGTGCTCGACCATAGTTACCTCCCCCCTCACAACAGCCGGGATGTGCTCTCCAACGGTCTTGATGACTTTGACATCAATAGTATCCGAGTATCTTTTCGTGAGTTTAGTGCAAAGGCTACATGGTAGTCAAGGCTTATGTGCATACCTCCTAATCAAAGGCTCGATATCACCGAAAGTATCATTAGACCATTTCTCCTCCACCCAAGGGTGCTCTCTCCGGGCTATGATCGACAGCGCGTGGTTCATGTAATCATGAAGACGGTGATGATGCGGTTGACCGTTGGCCCATTCCTCGTCGCTGATTTCTGATTTCCACTTTCGGAGGTAGAAGTACGACATTCTCTCGCAAAGAGTGGCGATCTCAATTTCCTCTACGGAAGGATGATCATCACCTATGACGAAATTCGCATTCGGTATGTCAAAGCCCCATTTCACATAGGTGAACGGGCGACGATCATCATCGGCGGTGGCTGAGTACAAAGGCTTCATCTCCAAGCCTTCCGCCTGTATAAGCGTCTGCTGGCCGTCCTCACTGAAAACCTCGATGCTACTACTGAAGGCGTTGGCTTGTCCCCTGTGTATGTTGGCGCATATTGGCAGCAGGGTCTTAAATTTGGGTATCGCAGAACAGAGCTTTGGATTAATCCGGATGCGTCCGATTAATGTGGGAACTGATAGTGTCCGGAAGTTCTCGTCTTCTGGATGAGAGCCAGCCACTAGTGATGCTTGGATGGCTACGTCGAGCCACGTAGGATGCACCATAAGAATAGCCGCATCGTCCGGGTAGGTGTAAGTTGACACTAGTGCCGACGTCTGGTCTAACTTCCGTTTGATGGACGACATGCCTCTGAATGCTCCCGTATATCCGTATCCAAGTTCGGAGATAGATGAATAGAAAAGATCTTCATCAATATCATTCATATTTGAAGTCTCGAGTGGCGTAGACGCCAATGTGGTTGAGGAAGGAGTGCTGTACACAATCATAACCTTCCCGCTAGTCACAAGATCCAAGCTGGTCGGTCCGTTGTTGGCGCATGAGTGACATGAGAAGTCGGCAGTCTGAATCTTGTCATGTTTCCCGATAGTACTAATTGCCGAGAGCGTGACGAGGGTCTCGACGGCAAAGTTGGAGTCGTCTTCGAATGAAATAGCCTTGCCGATAAGGAGGTCTCGAATTTCATAGAGCTTGACATCTTGGTCGCCAGCCAGCTTCTTGGCAGCTTCGAGAACCATGGCAATGTAGCCCGCTGCTGGAAAGACCATTTGATTCTGCAGTCTGTGTCCGTCCAGCCAGGGTATCTCAGACGCCTTTAGTAGGTTCTTCCAGCGTCTGCTGATGTCGGTAGAGTCTGGAGAGACCGTGCCAAGTAGGTCATGGAAAGGTTCACTCCTTGACCGTATCATCTTGGACTGACGAGATTCATGCCAATGCCTTCTCTCGTGGTTCCACTGATACAATGGAAGTCCCGCCACAAACCTAGGCGGTGCTCCGGTCGACATCAAGTCCTCATAGGACCGAAAATTGACGGCGTCAGAGCCAAGTTGGGCCCAGACGAAGCCTAAAGCATCTGCGAAAGCCTCAATATCGTCTACGCCCCGGCTCAAGACCCCACAGTAAGCGAGTGGCGATCTAACCTCCAGAATGTTCTGGGTTGCTGGACCTTGGAGAGCTGGATGGGGCCCAACTTCAAGCGCAAAGTTCAGCTTATCACTTGCGGCAATCTTGATCGCATCCGCGAAAAGGACAGGCTTGACCATATTATCTCTCCAGTATACATCCTGGAGCGCTTCTGTGGGTTGCATGGGTGTCTCCCCTGGGGTAACGCTTGAAAACCAGGAGCAAGAAACGTGTCGTTCCCGATTTACTCGGATTCCACATGCCCGAAGCGATTGGATATAGGGATCTCCACAGGGAAGCATCTGATGAGAATGATATGCTGTGTCGACTTTGAGCGCCCTAGCGAATTTCTTTTCCTCGTGAAAGATTTTTTCCGCGTGGATAATAGCATCAACGTCTCCAGAGAGAGTTACACTCGCAGAAGAGTTGTGCGCAGCAATGGAAATGCGTCCTTTAAATGCAGGGAGCTCAACCAAATCCAGCGCATCTTCCCAGGATGTCCCTACCGCAAGCATGGCGCCTTTCTGCCCATAGCCATTAGGGTGTCCTGCAAGATGAACATGTAGTCCCCGATAGTATGCAATACGAATTGCATCGCGGGCCGATATGAAATCGGCAGCGTATGCAGCAGCAATCTCTCCAGAAGAATGGCCTACAACTGCTTCGAAAGAGATACCAGCCTCTTTTAAGAGATCGATAAGAACGACCTGGATAGCTGTACATAGTGGCTGCGATAATTCGGCCTCGCCAATCCGTGAAGTCTCTGTGCCAGCTAGAATTTCATCTTGTAAACGCCAATTTGGACGATCCAAAACGGGTAGACCAGCCAATGATTTTTCGAGGTACTCCAATCTACCGCGAACAAAAGCAGAGGATCGGATCAGACAACCCCCCATAGCTACCCACTGGGCGCCTTGACCGGTAAAAACTCCTAGGATACGAGGTTTTCCGGGAGGTGATCCCACCTTGTGGATATTCATATCGTTTTGTTTCATTGTTGAGACAACATCGTTCATCTTGGAGACAAGTCTGTCGATGGTCCTCGCCGAGAAAGTCATTTTGATGGGGAGCGCTGATTTGCGAGTCTGCAATGTCCAGGCCAGATCGAAAAGGTTGATGTCTGCCCGAGCCTTCAAATGTTCCGAGCAGGCTTCAAGATGTGCAAAGAGGCTACTTTCGGACACGGCGGAGAATGTGAAAGGAGTAAAAGGGGCAGCCCTGCGCTCAGTAGACTTGACGCTTGTGGTGATTGGAGGCTGGTAGCTCTCCACAATAGCATGTGCATTGGCGCCGCCGAAACCTGTTCAGAACTCTTAATCAGTACACAAAATAGCTCACATAGAGAATTGATCACTACAAACCGAAGCTATTGATGCTGACTCGTCGAGGGACCCCCTCAGGCAACTTCGGCCATGCCACGGCGCTGGTGGGGACATGCAACCCATGATAGAAAGGCTCGATGGCCGGATTCAGACGGTTGAAATGTAAGTTAGCCGGAATGAAGCCGTGCTGGACAGCAAGAGATCCCTTAATAAGACCTGCGAGACCAGCAGCGCCCTCAGTATGGCCAATGACAGTTTTGATGGATCCAACATAGAGAGGATGTTCAGAAGCACCATTTGAAGCCACGCCGAAGCATTGCTGGATAGCCTCGGCTTCACGAGGATCTCCAGCTTTCGTGCCTGTACCATGCGCCTCAAAGAACTGAGGTCGGTCTTGGGGATTGCGAGGATCCAATCCAGCCTTGGAGTACGTCTGCCGGATCAAGGTCGCTTGTGCTGCAGAGCTTGGAACTGTTAGGCCCGCGGAGTGGCCGTCTTGGTTGGATCCCGTCTCACGAATCAAACATTCAATGTGATCACCGTTGGCAAGAGCGTCGCTAAGTCGCTTCAGTATGACGACTGCAACGCCTTCGCCCCGTGCGTATCCATCTGCGTCAGCATCCCACACTACGATACCCAAAGTCAGCCTTCAGAGGGAAATAAGAATAGAGCTCAGGTCCTTACTGCGGGATCGACCGTTAGGAGACAGCATGTTCAACCTGTTCTCAGTCATAAACGGATCTGCATGATGCTATCAATCAGCTCAATTCTTTCGGAGCTGAATCATGCTCAGAACGGAGAAGCTCGCACCTGCTCCCAGGATCGTCGTCGTACCGCAAGCCACGGCTACATGAGACTCGCCTGTGCGTAGTGCCTGAACCCCCTGGTGAACAGCGATCAAACTCGAAGAGCACGCGGTGTCAATAGTTAAACTTGGGCCGTGCCAATCGAAGAAATATGATATTCGATTCGAGAGAATAGCTCGCGAGATACCAGTGGCAGCATACGTAGGAACGCTGTCCAGGTCCCGCATCAGGATATTTTCGTAGTCGAGGCCCATAACTCCGACGTAAACAGCAGTATCACTATTACGCAAAGCCTCGATGGTATGGCCACCTGATTCTAAGGCCTCGTATACTGTCTCCATTAGCATCCGCTGCTGTGGGTCAATCGAGTCTGCCTCTTTCCGGCTAATGTTGAAGAATCCGGCGTCAAAGGCGCGCACATCTTCGAGAAGATATGAATGTCGGACATTAGTAGTACCATGGTGAGCGGCATCTGGGTGATAGTACCCTCGTACATCAAATCGATCGGAAGGTATATCTTTGCGTATGTCGCGAGGGTTCTGAAGCAGCTCCCACAAGGACGAAGGTGAAGATGAACCACCAGGAAAGCGACAGCCGCTGCCTACGATGGCAATTGGCTCTCGTCGTTGCGAAGCCATCATCACTTCGTTGACTAGTTGCAGAGGTAGGTGATAAGAATGTAGGCTTTTCAAGTCACCGTCTTGTCGTCCGTCATAATAGCCAAGTAATGAACCCGCAATGTAGCGAAGCTGTCGTTCTATACCCGGTGCATTTCCCTCAAGTATTTCGAGTTTCTCAAGGTTCTGAGCCTCTCGCCGCTTTCACCTCGGCGCGGTACCCATGATGGCAGACGCACATTTCCGCGACAGATGCCGAAATCAGATTCAGTATGCTCCAAGCAGTCAATCCATCCCAGAGCCTCGCAACCATGCACCAAACACCACCGAACGAGGTGGAGTACCGTGACATATCGCCGTAGATTTTCGGCGAGTTGCTACTGCTGCCAATTTGAAATACACCGATCAATTCAACGGGTACATACGATTATTGGTCAATGTAGATATTCCGCTCAAATGTTGCTCCATATCTTGCTCGCGATCCCATGTGGTGTGTCTACTTGCTTCTCTCTTCCGTAATAGGTCGTGAGCCTGGGAAAGGATCCATTAAAGGAAGCGGAAGGGACGCTCTCGAATTGTCTCCTCAAGGCTTGTGTGCGCCACTGTCGTACACGATGATCCCTATCTAAGTTAGGAGCTGGGGCGCTTCATTCCATGCCAACCTGTAATCACGTTGGCGTGGCGAAAATGCTGTCACCATAATCAAGCGTCCCTGTTCGAGTAAGCGGTTGGCTGTACTGGCTGGTCTAAACTCGGCTAAGAGGCGTTTGCAGACCGTCATTTTGTTCGTTCCAAGGTATTCGAAGGGAACGTGCAGCACGGCACGAACCGTGCCGCTCCGGATGGCGTAGAATAGTCTCGCTGATCAGAATTCTTGTTTCTGTATTGACCGCCACTTACCCTCTTGGGCTGCTTACATACCTAATAAGCTTTATGCCATACCCCCTTCTGGCCAACGAGGCATCGATCGAGGTCCCAGGGAACGGGAAGCGAATGATGCAGACCCTGCTGAGATTTTGTTTTTTCTTTTATTGACAGGGGCCCCATGTGGGAGGGTCGATTGTGTGCATGCGTGAGGCATGTCGGTCCGAAAGATGGCAAGATTGACTTCGCGCCGGTTATCAGCTGTGGTGCAACACCGCTCGCATTCTGCGCTGTCTGGTGCTGCGCGCAGACGCCCTTCCCCGCACCATCTCTCGTTTGTTGAATCGCACCGCGCCCCCCCAGATTGACCCCCATCGCACGATCTCATTCAAGTACCCTGCCGCGGTGTTCACATGAGAAGCAATTCTTGTATAGGAGAAACTCACCATCATTATAACCATCGTCGTCGTGTCCGCGGTCGTGCTAAAAACCCCCCAGCCATGATTTCCAGATAAACCTTTCGCCAGGTTCCTCCCTGTTTTGACATCGAGTCAAGCGTCAGCCATGGCCCATCGTGATCACCCGGCGCAGAGGCTGGCTTGTGACCGTTGCCATGGCCAAAAGCTTCGCTGCACTCGGGGGTCTTATCCGAACGGCGCGTGTCAAAGGTGTTTCAAAGCAAGGGAAACATGCCAGTACGGCCCGCCTCTTCGTCTGGGCAGGCCTGCTAACAAAACGGAACCCAAATGTGCTGATGAGGGCAAGGGGGGAGGCGTGGCGCCCGCGAGCATGATCAATAATTGGCCTACCAAGCCCCCTACAGCCACCGACGCTGTGGAGCGGCCGCTAATGGACGACGATGCCCATATAAATGTCCCACCGCTCGAGATCGAGGCAAACCGTACGTTCATCTCATTTTGTTTGTATGCCACAGATTAGACGGTCGCTAGTGCCTTCCCGCCATATGAACTGCTTTACATATCCCAAGCTTGCGAGTGGTGATTCGACCAGCTCGCTAAAATTATGATTTAGTGTTTGCTGCAAGAACTCCAGTCCTTCAGGGACTCCCTGGGATGAACCAGACCCAAAATGGAGTTCCCACGGACTCATCCAATCCGGAATCGTCAGACTTCATCTTAGATGACGACAAGACTCATTTCATACAAGACTGGGCACACATTCTGGACGCACAAGTGGCCAACGTAGCTAATTCCTCCAATACCACTATGACCAACTCCGGGGGGGGCCTGTCGATGGGCACGTTTCCGGCCCATCAACCCATCGGAACAGAGCCAACACTCCAGCCGAATGCTCAAAATGATGCACAACGCCAATTGAGCGAGCTGCTAAAGGGTGTGTACGAGAACCCGTGTCCAATGACGTCCAACACCAGCCATGCTAGCAACTCCAATCTGCAAATGATGGTCGAGACTGTCAAAGCTGCGAACACGTTGCTTAGCATCATCGACTCGCTCAAAGTCTCGGAGAAAATAGCATCTAATCCCAGCGCTCTCCCAGATATTGCTGATGCTGCAGACAGCGACATCGACGCTGACACTGTTTTCCTCATCGCGGCGTGCTATTCCCGCATCTTTCGCAATAGCAATGCGCTAGCGATAGTCTTGCACAATGCAGTCTCTGTTAACAACATGGGCGCTTTACAATCGATGCCTAGCATAGAAATCGGGTCGCTAGCACCCTTCCTAACGATATCTCCGACCATTCAACCAACCCTCTGGGTTCAGCTTCTACAACAGTCGCTGCGGGAGCTCAAGAAGCGACTCCTAGCGCTTTCCCGTCCTACCCTACAAAGCCCCCCCGCGCCGCAACTTTCCTTCCGACCACTGAACAAATCACATGTCGCCGATTTGGCCAGGTCCATCGACGCGGATGTTGCAGGGCTAGAGGTCAGCGTTAGTCATTTGCTCAAAGCCACGTTGGACATGCTGCGCTAGAAAAGCATCTGACGCCTTGTCTGGCGTACCAATGCGATGGGCAGCGGATTGATTGAGCCTTTGGTACACCACGACTAGACGTCTAAATGTGAGTTTTAGCCTGCCGCTTCCTTATTCTTTTTATTTCTTCTTTCTCCCTCTTTTAACAGACAAGGGTTTGTCTTTGCTCATCACGATTAGGGATGCTTGAGAAAATGTTTAATTTAACTGAATTGAATTCATCACTTTATCGCTGTAAGAGCCGTGTCAGATACAAGGGGAACACAGGGAATGAGCATTTGCATAGATAGAGCCATTGATTTATTGAAGTGGTCTTCAAGGATTGCCAGAATCGTTAGATAGAACAATACGACAGTACTTGACCCCAGATTAAATGAAAAGATGCATGTATTTAACATTTAGAAGGCTAGTTGTGCGATAAGTGTGTGATGATTGTGACTTCAGTCTGAGACCATGCCTTCTGCTGTGACAGAGGACTGATACAACGGGAGTCAATAAACGGCTCCTTGACAGTGAGATCAAGGGCTCCACTTAGTCGAAAATGGTTCTCGCCAACGTATCATAACTTTTAAAAAGTGCGCCGACTGTCCATAAAGCCATTCTCGCTATAGGCCATCTCGAACGAGCCAATAGCTTGATTAATGCCATGGTATGCTATCTAACGTATTAGGCAGCATATGAAGGCTATAGAAGTCCATGGGCTCGAAGGCAAACGGCTCCTCGGAGGCACCCGGCATTCCTGGCCCTTGGCTTGCACTCTGCCCTCTCTCTTGTGGTCTTAATTCGCTCTGCCAGGCCGTCTTAAGGGCTTGAAATTTCTTGATGGCCAAGCATACGGCTGGATCGTCTCCATCATCCGGAGCCTGTGTTACTGATGCAGCCTTCACTTGTTCAAAGGTGTAGATTATTCTGTCTACTGTTTGCAACAGATTCACAACAGATTGTGCTGCATCTGGACTCCAAGTGGCATCCCTGATCGTTGCGATTTGGTGCAGAAAAACCACAACATAGCACAATTGTGAGTAAGTGCTGCAGGATACGCTGCTGAACATGTCCAAGGGCATTGAAAAAAAAAGATCAAGCCATGCCTTGATGGAGTCGGCACAGCGTTGATACACCTCATATCGCCTTAAGTCTGGTTCATTCCGTGGAATGGATGGTTTGACCATTATCCACTCACGTATAGTAAGTGTTGTATAATGGTAGAACCCCAGCATTGTTGCTGAAGCCAAAAAGTAAGTTCAAGATCAATGCGAAAAATCAGTCACTCACACTCGCTTCCAAATCCTAAGCTTTTTCCATTCACGACACCGATCAATTCATCAAGTTGTGACTGTAATATATCCACCCAAGCTATTGGAATCTCCATATTACTCGTCCTCCAAGAAGATTGGCGGGCCTGGTTGCTAATAAGCTGCATTTTTACTTGTCTCACAAGAATCTTGTCCTGTGCTACCGTGCTGTGATGAGAAACATAGGCGAGGTATTCGTCAAGATACGGCGACCAGCGGAGCCCATCAGCCACCTTGAAGGTTTGCGACACCCTGTGCCTTTAGTCAGTAACCAGGAACGAGGAGGTCAATCTTTAGGACAGAGATAGAGAGGAATAGGATACGGACATAGAAGTGATGACAAACGCTCCCAGCACAGCGCGTTTTTCTTCGATAGTGCGTTGCTTCCCAATCGACTGTTGTATTATGTATGTAGCCTGAACAGGGGGGAATCTAGTAGGCTGCTCCGGTGGCGGCATCTGAAGACCTAAGTCCCAGACTAAGGCGACGGCAAGCTGTGATGCTAGAGATGCAAATTGCTTGTCCATTGGGAATAGATGAACCCTGGTTCAAAATTAATCAGCAGCCTTCCAAATACTTGGGAGATCCGTGACTTACCAATTGACAAAAGTGAGTATCCCAAAGAGTAAATCAAGGCTCCTCTCGCCACCAGCAACAACTTTCTCGATCATGATGCGCCTTGCCTGGAAGCTAAGAGAGTTCCGCGTCTTAGCCGATTTTGATGTGACACCCATAATGTTCAACCACAGGAATGGATACGTCTGTCGAACCTGAACAGATGTCATATCCATAGGAAGGTAAAGATATGGAGTAAACAACTAAACTGGTGTCAGCGAAGAGTGCCAAAACAATTAACACAAATTGACTCACTATCATTTCCTCTCGAAATCTCTGAAGGGATCGGTCGGCCTCCACGAGTGACGGTTCAGTAGGGTCATCCTGGTCGGTCGACGGAGTCAAGAGGAGACTCGTTGATGGCGAATTTGCGGGGTCGTCCAATTCCAAGTCATCACATCCGGAATCACGGTCGCCATTGTTGTCTTGATCGGGCTGTCGAGCTCTAAGAAGAGCAACGAGATCGTCCAGTTTCTCCTCCAGCCTCGCTGACCGTGAGGCTGAGCCACGCTTGGGTCCACGTTGTTTTGCTGGGGTTGCGGCCATACAAGTCTTGCTTAGACGGTGACACCTAAATTTCACGCATGATGTGAGCTCTCCATGAAACGTACCACATTAGAGAGGATAAGCCACAGACCTCTCGCAACTGGCGCCATTTGCTCGTGGGACACACTTGCACTTGACACGAGCGCAATTGGTGCAAGCTTTGCTGCTGGGATTTTGATTTTGATTTCTGGGCAATGCCGACAATTCTTCCATGTCAAAGTTCCGTCTCCGCTGGCTTCTAGCAGTTATCGGCGTTCGTAGTGTGGAACCGACTGAGGACGAGCAGAAGTCTCTGCAGCAAGCAGTTGAACGACAATAAATAGTCCGGCGGAGGCGGACGTTTCTATTCACCCGTTACCCGGCTCAACCATCACTGAAACCTGCAGTACCTATAGATCGGCACATTCCGACCAAGCACCCACTAGTCCTAAGGTAAAGCAAACAGCCAGGTACGTTCCCTCCCTTGGTACGTTAGATAGGCAAACCGGAACTTAGAAGCGGCTTGTTTTCCGGGTCCGTTTCGCGATTAGGGAGTCTCCCTGCATCGTTTCTCGATTATCTCCCTGCAAGATTATCTTCCTGCGTCGTTTCTCGATTATCTCTCTGCATCGTTTCTACAGTCCTTCTTCACGTCCTTTTGTGCTAGCATACGATCCATTATTTAACGCGTTGTTCCACCTTGAACCGAGATGCATACGACTTAAGTTGCTGTGTCTTCATGTTTGAGTCGCCAAGGTCTGAACAAACGGTCATGGATATCCCAAAAGTGTCCTCCTCAGACCTCGAGGATAGAACCGAGAAACCAACAGCGGCGGACAATACGGAGCCAGTCACTGGAGTCAAGTTTACTTGGATGATGCTCAGCCTGACCCTCGCAGGTCTTTTGGTCTTTCTAGATACCTCCATTATCTCTACGGTAAACGACACTAATGCGAAGAAAAATTCTAATTTCCGCCGGACTAATTATATCCTTTGTTAGGCCGTTCCAAAAATCACGGACGAGTTTCACTCTCTCAAAGATGTTGGCTGGTATGGAAGTGCTTACCAACTTGGGAGGTATTACTTTCGGTTTATCGCACTACGTGAGGTGTGAATACTAAGATGGCTATCATAGTGCGGCTTCCGGCCCGTTGTCAGGAGGTCTTTTCCACCATTTCAGTTTGAAGGTAGGTGGACCATAGAGACTGTCTACATATTCAAGCTCATTAGAGCCACACAGTGGTTGTACTTGGTATTCTTCGCTGTGTTCGAGCTGGGATCTGCCATCTGTGGTGCGGCGCAATCATCTAGCATGCTGATCGTCGGCCGCGCCATTGCTGGCGTTGGGGCAGCTGGTATAAGCAGTGGCGCATATAACATCTTGTCGGCTACGATGCCCCTTGAGAAGCGGCCTGGTAAGTTCTCCCACACGAAAGGCAAGCTCGAGGCTGACAAGTATGAAATAGCAACTCTAGGATTGCTCATGGGAAGTGAGGATCCTCTATTTAACGCAGCTAGAGCTTTGTCTAATGTGAGCACTTCCAGTTGCCCAGCTAGGTACGATTAGTGGTCCTCTTGTTGGAGGTGCGTTCACGACAGGATACACTTGGCGATGGTGTAGGTGAATTCACGTAAATTAAATAAAGTGAGATATTGACGATTGCTAAAAGGCTTTTACGTTAACCTTCCCCTTGGTGTCTTGGTCGCAGTGCCTCTCCTCTTCCTGCACATTCCTGAACAAGTCGTGAAGAAAAATCCTGGCATGATCCTTCGAAATCTCCATCGCCACCTCGACTTGCTCGGCTTCGCTCTATTCGCTCCAGCCGTTGTCCAACTTCTTCTTGCTTTGCAATTTGGCGGCAACCAATTTGCTTGGTCATCCTCGCAGGTCATTGGTTTGTTCTGTGGTGCCGGCGCTACCTTCATCGTCTGGGCATTCTGGAACTATTACAAGGCTAACGATGCTCTACTCCCGTTCCCTATCATCAAGCGCAGAGCAGTTTGGACAAGCGGTATCAACTACGCATTCATGATGTCAACCGTCTTTGGATCTACATACTTTCTCCCCATTTACTTTCAGGCTGTGAAGGGAGTCAGCGCTATAATGAGTGGCGTGTATCTCTTACCAATAGTCGTGCCCCAACTATTGACAGCGGTCATTAGTGGTGCATTCGGTGAGGACCTCCGCAATGCCCTCTTGCTAAGCACTCAGCATACTAAAGTAAAGCAAAGTAACAAAAGTCGGCTATATACCCCCTTTCGCTCTGGTAGGAGGAGCACTCGGATGCATTGGAAGTGGCTTGTTCTCTTTATTTCAGCCACACACGAGAACTGGTGAATGGGTCGGCTACTTAATTATTGCCGGGCTCGGCCGTGGTGCTAGTCTCCAGATGGTAAGATATTGGCTGTCTCGCCAATATGGTCCCTGAGCTAACAAGCTGCTAGCCCCTCATTGCCATACAGTCAGCTGTCTCGCCAGAAGAGATGTCTCCAGCGATGGCCTTCAGCGTATGGTGTCAGTATATTGGACCTACCATTTTTTTGACCTTATACAACACCGTATTCGATTCAAGTCTTCGATCACAGCTCCCTAAATTCGCGTCAAGCGTTAATGCCGAAGCAATAATTGCTGCTGGTGCTACCAGGTTTCGTAACGTTGTGAGTGCGCAGGATCTGCCCGGGGTATTGGTGGCGTTCTCAACGAGCTTGGACAATACATTCTATCTTCAGGCTGCAGCCGGTGTTGTGGCTTGGGTTGCCGCTTGGGGCATGGGTTGGAAGGATATCCGAAAGAAAAAGGAGACGCCGCTTGAGGAGCCTGCAGAGTCGAGCTCAAAGGCCTAGCATGACGACAGGGCGGGAGGCTCAGAGGAGGAGAACTTTTCAAACTAGCCCTTCTTCACTAGACGACTTAAGATATAGAGTCAGAGGTAGGCCCCTCTGAGGACAAAGGGCCTTCTTAGAGAGGAAGGACTGTTCTTGTGCAAATAAGGCTCCTTGAGAGCCTTGAGGTAGCTCTGGGTTTTAGCACAATAATAACGCTATGTTGAGATTCCCATCTGGTGTTCTAGTAGAACTTGCCCTTAGAGAATCTTCTAACTCAGGGACGTATCACCGTATACTCATAAGATCGTGATCGGAATTTAGACTCATCCGAAGCGACAGGCTTCGTTGGTCAGATCAAGCCAACTATTAGGTCCTTGATAGCCTCCGGCTCATGTCACTTTTCGACTTGTAGAAATAGAAGTTTGTCCTACAATTTCATAGTCTCTTTATTACAATACGGGTGTTCTTTAGATATCACGAAGTCTACAAATTCTTTTCGGGGCATAGCGATAGTTCCTACGCCTAACCTGTACTTTGAAGCACTGCTAGCTTTAAATCAAGGATAGACAATTTCAGACAAAATAATCAGTATAGCTGCAGATATGTCTGTTCAGATATGCTCGTCCTCGAAGATCGATCGTTAGATCGATGTTGATGATTCTGTGGAAAAATGCCCTGGTCACTACCGACATCTAAACGCGCGTACGACGTAACAGCCTCTTCGCCAGAATAGGTTAGCGTGGTGAGAGGATGGCAGAACCGGAGTTATTATTTTTTCCGCCGGAATGAAGTTTTTCTGCAGTCCTTTTGCGGCTCTGGTCTCAACTGTCGAGGTTGTTGAATTCGGCGACACCATCGTTCGGCTATTCAATCGCTCGGAGGGGCTTGGATTGATCTTTGGTAGAGGCTAATGCAAGTAAACAGCACTCAGCAGATCTCGATCGGCGAATTTTGCCACCTTGAATTCCTCAAGGAAACCCGACCCATTTTTTTCACCACTTTCATGCCTACAGCCATGGGACCGCGGCGCTCAGTATCAGCTTGGATCGCATCGTACCATTTCACCTGGGTGCCTTGTTTCCCTTTCCACGGTTGTGAGTGAGACATAGCTGTATGGACATGGACCTCATCCCTACCGAGATCGACGAATCGAGTGTGTGCCATGCATGAATAACATACCGGTTGAAAAGCGGTAAATGACAGGAAAATGTATGTAAAGAGGAATTCTAGTGATATAGCATATTGTCTCTGGGCGAATTCGGCGACTTTGCAGCAATTATGCTTATCAATTAATTCCTGTATGGTAAACTCCAAGAGCGTACTCACTCTAGTAGTCTCGGAATGGCCATCATTTTATCCTCATTCTAACCTGTCTTTGTTTGGGTCCTATCCTCTCTACACATCATCTTATTATCGTCACAGCATCGCTTTCCCTCTATCTCTAAGTGTGTAGCCATGGAGTGTCCCATCAAGCATGCCCAATTTAGCATCGATCGGTCCAAGCTGGAGAAGATACCTAAACCGCCAACGAAGTATTTCGGCCTGTTGGGGCATCTACCTGAAATCGATCCGAGCTTTCCAGTCAGTTCGCTCTGGGGGCTCATGGACAAACATGGCCCAATATTCGAGGTCGACTTACACGGGCGCAGAGTTCTCGTCGGCAATCACGAGCTATTCGGGGAGCTCTTAGACGAGAACACTTGGCTCAAACAGCCATCTCCAGCACAAATACAATTACGAGACATGGGTCGTGATGGCATGGTGACGGCTTATTCTGGAGAAAAGAATTGGGGAATTGCTCGGCGGTTGTTAAATCCGTCGTTTGGTATGTCTTGGAGATCATACTTAGACGTATACCAAAATAGCACTGCTGACAACCGTACAGGCCCTCTTGGGCTCCGGAATATGTTTGATGACATGTGTGTTGACCAATTCAAGTAAGCTGGAAACCACTAGCTAATATAGCTGGCTTTATAGGCTAGAAATTAGCTCCCAACTGGTTCTAATGTGGGATCGTTACGGTCCTGACAATGAGATTGAATGTGTCGAGGACTTTACACGGCTTACCTTCGACACGATTGGGCTCTGTGCCTTCAATATGCGGCTCAACCAGTTCTACATGCCAAATACTCACCCTTTTGCAGAGCTGCTCGCGCGGACTCTCATCGAATGTGGCAAGAGGGCTAATCGTCCGAAATTCGTCAACAACTGGCTCTTCTTTCGAGCGGAGCAGAAGCGACAGCGCGACATGGTCGAGATCACGGAATTTTGCGATAAAGTTATTCGTGATCGAGAGGTGAACCCGAACCCTCAGGCCACTGATATACTGAATGTCTTGCTACATGGTGTCGACAAGGAAACGGGAGAGAAGTTGCCAAGGGAGAACGTAACATGCCAGGTAGGGACCTTCCTTGCCGCTGGATACGATACCACAGCCTCGTCGTTGAGCTTTGTCTACTACTACTTGTGCGATAGTCCAGACGCTCTCCTGAAGGCGCAACAGGAGGTAGATGAAGTCGTCGGCGACAAGGTCGTTACTATGGATATGCTGCCAAGACTCGTCTTTCTGAGTGCCTGCATCAAAGAAGCGCTACGCCTCAACTCGCCGGTCAACATTCTCAACAGAGATGCGACCAAAGATGCAATTCTTGGGGGCAAGTACTTCATCAGCGAGGGCGTTCCCGTTTCGACTGTTCTACGCCATCTGCACCGCGACCCCAAAATTTGGGGAGATGACGCTGACGTATTTCGCCCGGAGCGCATGTTGGATGGTGAATTCGAGGCTCTACCTCCCAATGCTTGGAAACCAGTATGTCTTCTAACCTAGGATTCCTGTTCTATTCAAGTATTCCCAACTCATTGACTCCAGTTTGGTAATGGCTCCCGAGCATGTATCGGCCAAGGATTTGCGGAGCAAGAAATGCTCATCAATCTTAGCCAAGTGTTACAACGCTTCCAGATCCAGAAAGCAGACCCGAGCTATAAGCTTGTCTTGAGGGCCACGATTACGACCAAGCCGGATGATTTCAAAATAAAGGTTCGTCGCCGGCCCGGCAGGACCATCACTTTTGGCATTCCTGGTGGCGCTCTAGTCGAGAGCACGCAGGTTCAGCCCCGCCAGCACGGAAGGATCATCCACAAAGAAGGAAAGGCAAAGGCTGTCTCTGTATTAGTTGGTGGCAATATGGGTACCTGTGAAGGTTTGGCTCATAACTTGGCTGAGAAGGCACCAGAATTTGGGCTGGAGGTTGACATCCGAGATTTGGATTGTGCGGTTGAGAACTTACCTCCTGACAGACCCTACGTTGTCATCACAGCCTCCTATGAGGGCAAACCACCAGATAACGCCAGGAAATTTGTGGCATGGATTGAGGAGCTGTCTCGCAAATCCTCTAAATTGCCCAAGGGCATTCAGTATGCAGTATTCGGCGCAGGGAACAGCGACTGGTTCAGCACATTTCACCGAATCCCGAAGCTGGTCGACGAGACACTGGCTAAGCTTGGTGCCGATCGAATCATCGAGGCATGCCACAGCAACGTCAAGCTAGGTGTCATGGGGCCATGGGAAGAATGGAGTGAACAGCTTTGTGTGAGCTTGTCCGACAGCAAGAGCACGAGCCAGGCGTCGGTCGGGGTCGAAGTCAGCATCGACGACGCCAAAATTCGCCGTCCGACGCAAGGCAGCGAGGAGATGGACAACGCGACGGTGCTATCCAGTACTGAGCTGGCCGACACTTCCGTTGGCGCTGCAAAGCGACATGTAGACATTCGCCTTGCTCCAGGTTGTGAGTTCGCCTCGGGCGACTACTTGGTGATCCAGGGCCGCAATCCGGAGGAGACTGTGCGTCGAGTGATGAAAAGATTCGGCCTTTTGCGACACGACATGATGACTGTCAAAGCCTGCAAGAAATCATTCCTCCCAACGCAACCAACCCCAGTCGGTCACTTCCTATCCACCAGCGTTGAACTCGCCACGCCCGTCACAAGGCGACAACTTTCGGTGCTTCTTCACTGGGCGCAGGAAGGGAGTGAGGAGTACAAGAGGCTGGAGACAATGCAGGAGGATGGGGTTTACGAGACACTTCTGGAGAAAAAATATTCTATCATTGATATCCTCGAAGATGTCCCTAGGCTCCGCCTTCCATTTGGTGTCTATCTGGACCTTCTCTTGCCTCTGACTCCCCGCCAGTATTCCATCTCTTCATCACCACTAGAAGAGAGTGCTGACGAGGGATATGGCCCCATCTCAAGTGTCACTTTCGATGTCCTCGAGGCCCCAGCGATGAGTGGTCATGGCACTTTCCGCGGCGTCGTGAGCAATTACCTCTCCGCCTGCCGGCCGGGAGACCGTATCCAGTGTTTTGTGCGCCCAAACAATCTCGGCTTTTGCCTGCCGCCCAAGATTGAAACGCCCATGATAATGGTGGCAGCAGGCACAGGTATCGCGCCGGTCCGTATCTCCCGCTTCCCAAGCTTCATTCGTCTTTACTCTAGTGGGTTATGCTTCAGTTACTGACAATTCAGCACAGATGCGTGCCTTCATCGCGGAACGTGCCGCTGTCAAACAAGCAAGTGTGCACAATCTGGGACCTGCTGTGCTCTACTTTGGTTGCCGCAACCCAGAGAGAGACTACATCTACCGCTCCGAACTCGAGAAATGGGAAGACGAAGGTGTTGTGGAAGTCATCCCGTGCTTTTCGAGGCCCGATGGTGCACAGAAAGGGCGACACGTGCCTGAGGCGCTTTGGGAAGATCGAGACCGTGTATGGGACACTTTTCACAAGGGTGGGAAGATCTATGTATGCGGTAGTGCGGCTAAGCTGGGACAGAGCTCGGCGGACATGTTCAAACGCATCTGCATGGACAAGACCGGAAAGGGCGAGCTTGAAGCAGACCAGTGGTTGGATGAGATGAAAACCAAAGGGATGTATGTGAGGGATGTCTACTAGCACCGGGCATACACAACTGGGACAAGGTTTGGAGGCCGTGGCTTAATCTCTACCAAATTGATTCTCTACATCAAACAGATACGATGCTAAGCCCTCCTCCTGTGCTACCTATGAATAAAGCTTGATTCCTCGATGCGTGTAATTTTAGCCTCTCTGCGTCTTCAAGGATGTCAGGTGTATTGAAAGCTGGTCTCTCGCAATCAAGCTATCCATCTCATCATCATAGGGGGAAACCTCTAGACACCGAAAAGGTCGGCGTAATACGTGCGTCACGAGATAAGACCGAATAGCCCATGCAATCTTTCGGCGTCTTTCTTGAGCTCGTTCACAAGGACTCGTTCGGCAATTCGAATATGTGCCACGCAGACGCATCTTGCGCATTATCAAAAAGAAACCGAGGGGGAGGGGGTCATCTATCGACATGTGAGCCTCCCAGTCCACGACCATTCCTCCTTCAGAACAGGCAGCAAGAAAGAAACATAAGATGTCAGAGATAGACTAATTGTGGCAGTATCTCAACGAGCAGTTGAACATCCAAAGATCTTGAACATAGCACCATCCTCGACCTACACAACGTGTCATTATTATGCATATCGCCCCGGTACCCACCTCCCAGACGGCCCTTGTGGTTCAAGGGCCCGGGAAGCTTGCGATTCAACGTGATATCCCGGTGCTACCAGTGAGCGATGCCGGTGCCATCATCAAAGTCGCTGCCGTGGCAATCAACCCAGTGGACGCGAAGATCCTCGACCTCAGCCCGGCTGTAGGAGCGGTCCACGGGCACGATCTCGCCGGCACCATTGTGGCCCTGGGCCCGCACGCACCTAATCATCTCGCGGTGGGAGACCGTGTGGCCGGCACAGTGCATGGCAATAACTCCTTGGAACCCGGCGTCGGGGCCTTTTGCGAGTACGCGGCGGCCGATGGAGACTTGCTAGTCAAGCTGCCCGAGAGAATGAGCTTCGAGGATGGCGCGACCATCGGTATCGGCTTGGGCACGGCTCTGCTGTGCATCTTCAGCGAGTTGAAGCTTCCGGGCCCTCTGCACCCACGCAAATCGTCCACCGATGGCGACTTCGTGCTTGTCGCGGGCGGAAGCACGGCCACAGGCACTCGCACCATCCAGTTGTTGAAATTGTAAGATATAGAAGACTCCTCAGGGACTCATGAGACGCTGACCGCACCTACCAGTATGGGACTGCGCGTAATCGCGACCTGTTCTCCGTCCAGTTCCGACCTTGTCCTCAGATTCGGGGCCCATAAGGTTTTCGATTACCGTAGCTCAGCCTGTGCGGCCGACATCCGCGCCTACACGCGCAACACCCTGGCGTACGCGATCGATTGCGTTTCCCAGGCCGATACCACCCAGATGTGCTATGGAGCCATCGGTAGGGCGGGAGGCCGCTACATCTCGCTTGAACCCTACCGCGAGATCATCACTTCGACCCGGCCAACCGTGACACCTTCCTTTGTCATGGGGCTGACCTTGTTCGGCAAAAAGGTAGCTCTCGAGGGAGTCTACGGGAGAGAGGCACAACCTCAGGATCGAAAGATGGCCGTAGAGATGTTCCCTCAGATCCAAAAGCTCATGGACAACGGGCAGTTTTGGACGCATCCGGTAAAGTCTATGCCAGGGGGATGGGCAGGGATATTGGAGGGGGTTAATATCATCCGTACCCAGAAGATGTCGGCTCAGAAACTGGTCTATACCGTGTAATCATCCGGATACAGTTACGTGAATGGTTGCCTGGGTCTAGAGAGCGGGAGAGATGTTAGCTGGTGCACGGCTGAAAGTGAGAAAGTCATCATTAGTCATAGACATCTCAGGTTTTAGCTCTTCCACCAAGTAAATCAAGACCGCCCGTAATAAGAGAAAGGTCTCGCTAGAATGCAGCTTCGTAGGCAGGTATTTCTGCTGATTCTTTGTCCACGTTAGCATCAGGATTCTCGTCATTTGAAAGCTTTGCAGCATATTATATTCCTCAATGTCATCATGAACCACGCTGAAGGCTCTATCTTGCCAGCCGTTTATAAGTTGTGGAAGACTTGGTCGCTTGTAAACGTGAAGTCTTTTACGTGTTGTTGGACATAGAGCAGGATGGAAATAAGCCCAGGGTTCCAGCCAGGTACGCACTCAGAAGGGCCAAAACGGAATGATATAGGTAACATCCATCAACAACTAAAATTTGGAACCCGACGAAGGCAGCTCCTACCAAAATTTATAGATCAGCGAGGATTTTTTGTGCGAAGCTTTAACCCTTGACCTCTTCAAGCTCTCGCTTTAGATCATCGATCTCAGCCGCCAATACTAGCAGCAGCTCCACCGCATTGCTCAGCATATCCATAGTTTCTTGCGACTGTCGACATCTATCGACCCAAAATGTATCAATCTCGTCTTGTTCTTCCTCTGGGCTTTGCGCGAATTGGCCAGGGTTTCGCATATTCACAAGTAGAGAATGATAGCCCGCGACCCACTCCACACTCTCTTCGATTGGGTCCGGAATATCAGAATAAAGACTGACAAGTGACAGATTGACATCTCGACAAGCGTCATGATACTCTTGCTGTGCAACCGCATATTCCCAATCCGTTTCAGAGGGAAGCTTGGATGTAGTATAAGTCGGTGCACAGTAAGAAGAGATATGTGAGATATCAACGAGCGTCGAAGCGTGACTTGAAGGCAGTGTCCAATGTTTGAATATTTGGTTTCTGATTCGAATTCGTGACGCCTGTTTCCGTAGCTTTTGAAGTAGTGTCTAATTCTTCGTTAGTAATCAAATTCCAGTAGTTCTTGCAAAATCAATACACTGGCGCTGACCAGGCCATCTTGGCAGTCATCCTCAATGTCTAGTCGTGCCCTCATCGCCTTTGGCTGAAGAGTAGCCTCATCCCCATTTATCTGCGAGTAAGCGGCGTTATCCTCGTAAGCATTCCTATGTTGTCCGTTGCACAGTATTTTTTTGACGAAGACCTTTTCTGACTTTAGTTCTATACAAGTCTCGTTCTGATGCCATTCATTTGCGTTTTGAATTGATTGCAATACAGGGAAGAGCGTTGTGTGAAGCATCGCCATAGCTCTGTGAAAAGATCTCAACCAGAAATTCTCTTATCATAGATTCAGAACATACGTTATGAAGCAATGGTAGGACCCTTTTGAAGTATGGACGAAGGGCTAAGAAGACAAACGCGCGGTAATCGTCCGAGGCTATGAGTCTTAAGGCGAAATGGCAATCAGCGCTAGGTAGGAATTTCTAAAATCCGTGAGCTAACGTAGTTCCGCATCCTCGATACAAGAGTCCTTTCACTGTCACCTAACGCTACAGAAGGTGAAAATTCGGAATGGTTGCTGGGGCGGCAGGTGGTGACCTTCAGCAACATTAAGCACGATTGATGATAATCATGACGGTTCGAAGCCTTAAATCACCAAAAAGATCTCACAATGAATGAGCCAGGCAAAAAGCAGACGATTTCCCGTGAGGAAACGAACAGAACAGTGAAATAGATTGCTCATTAGTTGCGTAGAACCGGACATAGTAGAGTTCCCTGGGTATTCTTCAGCCACATAAATTGATCTATTTGGCTTCTTTCGATCTAAGTTCCACTTAGAGCTATGTGGGCGGTTTGTGAGAATTTTGAACAAGTACGGCGTCACGGTCAACATAGCAAAGGCGACGGCCATGAGGATCGTGAATACAGAAAAACTATCTGAATAGAGAGAACGTAGATGCTTTCGCAGACACCATACGGCAAAAATAGATCGATTCGACAGAGGAGCTTAGGATGAATGGTCCCATACAGCTCAAAATATGTCCCGATATTTTCCTTATGAAAGAAACGGACAGTATCGTGAGCATCGGTAGTACGTTTTTCGGCTGCGTAAGACAATGAGCTCATCCGCTTGCAGTGTAGGACCGGGAGCCAGTCGTTGAACATTTAACTTCATGCTGTCAGATATTCAATCCTCCTCAACTACGATTGCCAGAATCTGCTGCTCATGCTGTGTTGTGGCCGACCACGCCCTAAGCCCTAAGTTACAAAAGTAGATACCCGATGGTTTGAGGAACTGCTCGCCGTCAAGTTTCAAGATCTCAATTACGCTCTACACCGGCCTTCCAAGGGTGATTTCAACTCCACAATTTCTCGTCCGAGGCATGATTTTTTTCTGTCATGAATTCGACGGAAAGATCTAAGCCGAGGCCAAGGCTCCAAGCTTTCTGACTGTCGCTGCCTCAGCATGTAAACGGTCGTTTCTGCTTGGCAGTTTCAGCAAAACATGCAACACTTCCCGTCTCTAGCGATCTGTTCTCATGTTCGAAACGCCGGGATCTCAGCTTCCTACGTACCAAGCATGGTGGCTTGAGAGCCAAAAAGCTTAGCACCATCCTCCGGATTCGTTGCGTTGTAGGGTCAGAGCTACGCTGTACAGAAATCATAGTCCCTCATGAAACAAAATTCCGGTCCCTGCTGAACGCTTTCCACGCTGCCCGTGCCGAGCGTGATCAAGCGCTCGATGTTCGGTTGACGGTTTAAAATATGATTACTTGCTCAAATCACGCCAGCTTCAGCGTAGCTTTTCTGTGTAGCCGTTGTTCTCAAAGTTCTTTGCTTCTCTGTGCTGGTCACCTTCGCTTACTACCGCTCCACCTCACGTTCGTCTTCTCAACCAATCTTCTTTCATCATGCGATTCACCATTAGCATCTTCGCTGCCCTTGGGCTCCTTTCTGGCGCTGTCTTGGCCCAGGGTAAGCTATAAGCAATTTCATATTATCGGTTGAGACTACGTGTCAAAGTGACTTGATACTAATCATATATTCAGACGATGTCAACTCCATCCTCTCCGCGCTTGCCTCTGAGAGCCCCGATGATGCCAGTGCTGCAAGCTCCCTCATGAACGGTCAGCAGCCAGCTCAAAAGCGACAAGACGATGTCAATTCTATCCTGTCGGCGCTTGCTTCTGAGAGCCCCGATGATGCCAGCGCTGCAAGCTCCCTCATGAACGGTCAGCAATCAGCTCAAAAGCGCCAGGATGATATCAACTCGATTCTGTCCGCCTTAGCCTCTGAATCACCCGACGACGCTAATGCAGCGAGCTCCCTCACGAATGGTCAGCAATCAACTCAAAAGCGTCAGGATGATCTGAACTCCATCCTCCAGGCTCTCGGCCAGACTTCTCCAGATGATGCCAGCGCTGCCAGCGCTGCTGCAAACGGACAACAGCAGAAGCGCCAGGACGATATTAATTCCATTCTTGACGCTCTTGCCCAAGAAAACCCGGATGATGCGAATGCCGCCAAGGGAGCAATGGGCGGGTCGGCATAAGCTGCGAGATCAGCGTTGAGTCATGGCAGGTGGGGTTAGTGGATGGAGTGGCGTGCTCGAATCTGTTGTAGTCAATCCTTCTTGTCTCCATGGAGCAGTGGAACTGTTCTTTGCGAGATCCCTCGCATATCTATGTGAGGTTTGCATTTTTACAGTGGTTTCGTTGAAATTGCATAGCGAGAGAAAATACCATCACGGATCACTGTCTTTATATGTTTTGTTTACGTGATGCCGTAAAGACGGTGATCAGGATAAATGGCAAATTAGATTGCATCTAGACAGTCGGCTCAATCAAACTCGCTTAGCGACTGGCTTTCGAGACTTCTTGCTCGAAATAACCAATGCCCTCTCCTGGCACAAAAGTCTGGTAGGCAGAAAGTGGTCTTTTAGGGGCTATGGTGTGTGCGGAAGCATTCCGCAGCAAGCACCGCCCAGCCAGCCACTCCCCCCAGCCACAATCTTCCGACCTCGTCGCGTCCACACGCGCAACTGAGATAGCCCTTGCCAACCTTTTATGAGCCAGTGAAGACGGGTTCGAAGCGCAGCCCACGTAATATGATTCGACAAGGCCTGATGCTGCTCTTCGGCTTTGTCGAAAGCATTCGCTGCTACTGCAAGCACAAGTAGCAACCTCTTTCCTTTGTATTTCGTATCCCTTCCTCTACTATTTAGTCTTCATTGTTGGCCTATAACTTCTTTGCAGGTTATTCACAATTTACACAATGCCATTCATCGGCCGAACACCAGAAGCCTTACTTCCTCGATCTGACTCAAAGAATCCGGCAACCACATGCAAAGGAATAACGTCCAACGGACGACCTTGTCGAAGAGCTCTGGCAGCTTCCCCTCGAGCCTCGCCCAGAACATCACCTGAACCACCTTCGAGTAATAGCGCAGGTGTCCTAGCAATTCTCCATGATGCAGAAGATTCGAGTAGCGATGCAGCTGCTTTTTATTGCTGGCAACACAAGGACCAAGCTGACCACTTAGTTGCGGGGAACTTAAATGAGACCGAGATCATGCCGCTCAAAGAGAGGACAAGTATTGATACGTTGGTGGAAAGGGTAGGGATATTGGACTTAGACGAAAGTCAGGAAAATCGAAAGACGAGCAACTCCAGACGGCAGCACGGAACACGCGTCAAGAAAAGGGACACGTTGCCGCCCTCCTGGCATGATGTGCCTGGTCCATTAATGACTGTGCCAGAAGAAATTGTTCGCCCGAGGCCTCCACAGGGAAGACCAAAACCTGTAATGTCAAGGCCAACGCCACGAACGCAACATGTCAGCATCTTTTGTTGCACAAAGGCTCCGGATAACGAGACCACCCCTCCACCTCGACGTTATCACAATGTTGAAAATGGTAGAGCTGACAGAACGCCGTTCGCGAACTCATCTCCAGCTAATGGCCAATCTATCAGCATTCCCTCGCAAGGTTCTCCAACGCCGCGCCGAAGCGCACAGATGTCGGAGATTCATCGCAGACCAGTTCCTACAACGCCCCAGCGTACAAGCCTAGTCCCATCTCCAGCACCTACATCACAACGAAATTCATTGTCAACGCCAACGAGGCCCAGTTTACATGAGACACCAAATTCCTCCAAATCGCAAACGCAAACACTGTTATCGCTTATACCAGCGACTCTACCACCACAGACAACGTCTCTCTTACTCACGGAGCTTTCCAAGCCAATTTCATCTGCGGATGAGCAAGGCTTCATCTATATGTTCTGGCTAACTCCAGACGATGGGCAGGCCAAGCCTCCAGACGAAGATGCCAGTGGTCTTTTGGCTCCACCAACAGCTTCTCGGGCAGGCAGACGCAGTAGCGATGTTTTGCAGCGTTACGGATCTGTCTCCCAAAGATCCAGAGAAAAGACTGTCTTACTCAAAATTGGAAGAGCTGCGAATGTTCATCGACGGCTTACACAATGGACGAAGCAGTGCTCGCATAACCTCACGCTGATCCGATACTATCCTTACGTCGCGTCAGATGGTACTAGCTCGCCTCGAACCCCGCGTAAGGTACCTCACGTTCACCGCGTAGAGCGACTGATCCACATTGAGCTAGCAGAAAAGCGGGTCAAGGACCAAGGTGCATGCCAAACTTGCGGAAGAGAACATCGAGAATGGTTCGAGATAGATGCTAGAGCTCAAGGATTAAGAAGTGTCGATGAGACCATTCGAAGGTGGATCGGATGGGCTGAACGACAGTGACGAAATTATGAATCAATATCGATCAAGATCGCTAGAACAAAAGATTACTTTTCTATAACTTTTTTTGCTCAAATTGATTCCGCCCATGCTACCATAGTATCCAATTATCATTAGAGATGCTGACCAACACCATGGTCTAGCCAACTGAGCTAACCGACCCGAGACTCATGATTCATATCAATGAGCAACCAATATCAGTATTTGTCACCGAATTACAAAGATCCTCCTATCTGTGTTGTGATTGATTTAAGAGCAACTCGACGCTCTCATCAAGGCAGCCTTAAAAAACTAAAGGAATGCTCTATCGATTGTTTGGGGACATGAAGTCAGATTTATACCCCGAAGGATCACGCAGGTCGCGTAACACTCAAGCAAGAGTGCCAAATGACTGTGGGGTGGAATCCCTCCGATCTGATCCCGGGGTAGACAAGGCTCTTGAGGCTCTTTATCTTAGCGAGAGAGGAGCCCCGAGCGGGATCCAGGATGGGCAACAGGTGAACGTGCCGTGCCCTGGGACAAATAGACCAAAAGCGGACTCACGGGAATGCCCAAGCCAGAATGCCACCCACCAGCGGGTAGATATGCCAAGATGTGAGCCCTCATAGCAGGAATTAGACTAACATCCGGGGCTTGCCGTCAGAACAACCTCAAGTATCTTGCGGGACAGCAACCTATGATAAAACTTTCTCACCACTGTCGGTCTGCGTTTGTGGGGTCTCATCGGCGCGGTCCTTGACGGCCATGTCGCTCTACAATCTAAATCCAGATCCAAAGTGAGAACGATGGGAAACTTGCATAGGAATGATGTGTAATCATTTCTCACCTATGCTGCGGCAAAGCTCTGGTCTGTATTTGGGATCGAAGAAATTCTAGCCGAGTTGACCATCCTAATTAGGACTGGTGTAAATAGCAATATCATTTCTACGGCCGCTCGTACCCGACTTTGAAAAGTACCATTCAATTCATCTCCATCATCCACTATGGAAGGCCGTTGCCAGTATGGAGCCATGAAAGCTACTACGAAATGCCCTATTCCACGCCCTACGCCCCTACTAAGTGTAGAGATCATGATAGTTTGATGCATGCTTCGCATTTCTCATCACAGGTGCATCCTTAGTTCCACCTCCATCAGCCAAGCCAAGGCTCAATAGCCTTCTCAGAAGTAATTTTTCATTTAATTATTATTCTAAGTTCTACAATTCATCCGTCTCACCAAGTGCAGGAATGCATGCTTCAACCACAAGCTCGAGGCAAGACGTTGTCCTCCTTGTTTTCTTCTGCATATGATCTTCTTCAAAGAGACTAAGATGCTGAGATGCGAGATCTGTATATCCAACCCCAACATTATTTGTCACCACGAGCTCGGCACTTGCTTTCTGTCTTAACAAAGCTGCAGCCACTGACCAGATTCGCATCACACCATCCAATTCCACGAAAGTCTGCTTATTGCCCCTTTAAGAACGAGCGAAGTCCTGATGGACGAAGAATTACCACATCTTGATGCTCGTTGGTTTACAAAAGAGCAAGGTTTGTCTTCAATGAATGTCTAAATCGCAAAATCTGCAAAGGAAAATTCGAAGTCCTTCACCACATTCAACGCTTAAACTTGCTAGCAACCCTAAAATACCATCAAGCCACGTATTTCCACTCTAAACTTTCGTTATCCCTCTTTCCACTCTTGCTTCTTTCTACGGTCTTCGCAGACGTTCCCTGTACCCCAACTGGTCCCGGTGTCTGCAACTTCGGCTTTGTGGGCAATCTCGATCCCAGTCGTAGCAATGTGCAGTGGACTGGTGTCGATATCTACGATCGCAATTACAACAAAATCGGCGGGAAGGCAAACCCCCACCAAGGTGATGCCATTACCTCGCCATTGCCATACACGGCCGTTATCACGCTCTTGCGGACTAGCGGGGATTACAATCGTATCGAATTTTGTTATGCTGGGCAGTGATATCAAGGAGGCTTCGCGTGCAGCATTCTAAATTCTCGCTTTCGGCCTGTCATTCTGGGAAAGCTATTGATTTACTTAGCAGCACCTTGAGCTTGTTTGCAAGATGCGACTTTGCCCTACTCTCATTAGCCATGGTAAGCATTTGCCACGTTCTCAGCGCCTGGTATCATCCCAAAAACGCATGTTCGGGCTTCAGGTTCGAGGGAGCTTGCATCGTTGGGTACACATTCCAAGCTTAAGACCATGTACTGGAACTGCAAAAACTTGGCAAAGTGATCATGGAATGGATTCATCTTCTGGTTCTCTTTCTCTGTGCCAATTCTTGGTGTGTATGTCCAACGCGTGTTTAGCTCCCTGTATACGCATGGCTACCACATCATCACGCCAAGTTGCGTCTTAAGGGACAAAGACGCTCGTTTCAACTTCATCTCCCAGCAACAGACTCTCCTTAACAAAGCTGTCAAGAACCTCAAGCCAGCCTCTCCTACACCCCTTTCCACCCCCTAACGCCCCCACAAACCATGCACTTCCCACCCCTCCCACCCCTCCTCCTCCCCCTCCTCCTCCCCACCATCCACTCCCTCCCAACCGACCCCCCCATCCCCTGCACCCCCACCGGCCCCGACAGCTGCAACCTGGGCTTCATCGACCTCGCCCGCGTCGACATCTACGACAGCGCCTGCCAGAGCCTCGGCGGCAAAGACAGCCCCCAGCCCGGCGACGCCATCACCTCCTCCCTGCCGTGGACAGTCGACCTGCAGCTGTCGCAGGGGCCGTGGTGGCCGTACACGGAGAGGATTGAGGGGTTTTGCTATGCGGGGCGGTGTTTTGAGGGGGGGTTTGGGTGTAGGGAGGTTGGGGGGCGGGGGTTTTGTCAGCGTGCTTTTGGGTGTCCTTGAGGTTGGGGGATGGGGGACGGGTGCGGCGATGTTGTGGACTATGCTGGGGAGGTGGGGTGTGGCAAGGCTGATGGCGGGCATGTTTTCACGTTGCAGATTGCGGGAACGGATGTAACGAGCTCATGACGATGGTTCAGACTGCCAACACTGGTACTGTGCAAGGTTGGCGAATGAAACATGGTGTTTGATAGGGAAACCTGCTTCCTGTCGAATTTGTATGCTCACTCTGCATATATCGTGAATAGATCCAGAAAAAGCAACAGCAAGATAGCTCGCCAGGCAGAGCAGCTGGTTGCCACTTGCATGCCTGCGCCAAGATTTTGTTAAAGAGCCCACTCTTCGTCACACAAACCATAGCCAAGGCAAACATATCCCTGCCACAGCCAATAAAATCCGCATTTGCCTTCTCACTTGCCTTGCTCCTTACCCAATACGTTTTCCAGTGCATATCCCGCACCTCCGCTCGCACCTCACCAATGGTTGACTCCAGCGATCACGCCATCCCCATTTGGCGTGACCAGATCAAAACTCGCTTCCCAAGCATTTCCTCCGTGTCGGGCAAAGTCGCTCCCTCGGGCATTGGGGTTTTGCCTAGGATGTGTGTAGAGGTGCAAGTTACTGCTTCGATTTACAGCGACATTGGGAGCAAAGGGGTGAAAAGCTACGGAGGGAGTAGTGCATTAGGTTGATGATATGGGCTACAAGATGGTCGACAACGTTCATGGTAGGAGTGTAGAAGGCTCGGAATTGAATCATTGTGGTCAGAGATAAACAAAGTAGAGCTTTATTGGCGATAACGACAGTGATAGTAACATGTATCGAATGTCAAAGCACGGTCAGCGAAGGTATAGGAAACACTTGAAAGGAAAGTCCGAGAATTCTCTCCGCCTCGCTTTGACTAGTAAGGTTCCTTGTTTCTCAAAGTCAGTTAGCTGTACCCTGTGCTCCGGCTTGTCCATTCCCTCCGCCTTGCGTCGAGGTCGGCATCATCGCACCCCGAGAGCCGGCGATGAATTTAGCAGAATCTTTATCGAAACGATGGACCGCTTGAAAGTGCGAAACGAGATTGTCGCGACGATTGAAGCCGTTGCCGATAACGCTGCGGGGGCATCCTTCGATGTGGCAATGGAAGGATGGGAGGGCCTCGTGGAGCCTCGTATGGCGTGCGAGGTCGCCTTTACGTTTGTAGGATTTACCACAGGTGAGACAATAATGCACACTCTGCGGCTGGAGCGCTTCTCGATCCAATAGGGATCCCTGAAATCTGAGATTTTACGTTAGTAAAAAAAAAAATTCTTACCGGTCTCTCAAGCTGTCAGTCAATGGCGAGCAATGGCCCCCAAACATAGCCGCGGAAGTAGAGGAGGGGTGTTTATGTCCATTGCAGCCTTTGGAAAATGAGATCTGTCTAGTATCCATGTCGAAAACGCCGCTTCGAGTTTAGCACAAGGCAAAGCTGTCGACGTGGCAAGGCAGACAGGGCAAGTGGCTTGCCAAGAAATGCAAGGGAAGCAGCGAATAGTAGAGGATGAAAGCAACGATCAGAGATGAAATCACCAAAGTTTATATGAGAAAGAGGTCCGGGGGGAGGGACGATTATGTGCTTTTGCTCAGCTCGAGCTCGGGCCATTAGGATTAGTCTTTGCCTTGCTGCACGGGACTACGCTAGCTCTTGCCCGTAGGGCAAGACAATGGTCATGGTGAGTGGGAAGGCAAAGCTGGGGCTGAGATCATACAACACTCTGAGGCGGCTACCTGATGGAGTTGCGTGAAGAGGTACTTGAGTTTCGAGGTCTCTCGAATCCCGAAGTAAGGTGGGCAAGGTCAAAATCGAAGTTTGAGAAGCGCGATTCGGTTTGCGCGACGCACCACGCTAGCCACAAATGGAAGTCATATTTAGCTAATAAAGGCTATGGCATAGCCTCCACGAACGATGAAATGCTGCTTCACGCAAACACGTGGGTCTAAAATTATTATGAGAAAATGCACGCCAATATATGGACAATCTACCAAAAGCAATGCATAATCACGCTCTTTAACTCATGCAGTAATCAGTCTAAATTGTCCTCAAACCATTCGCTCTCGCCTCAAGTCTCCAAGCCGATCCCACTTACTGAAGTATTCTTGTCATCCATGCCTCTACCTAAGCGGTAAATTCAACCTCTTTCCTACGCTCAACCAAACCACCTGCCCCCGCCGAACCTCTCTTTGCAATGTGCCTTGCCCGCCTCATTTTGTAGGCTTCCGTCGCCTCCCTAACCTGCCTCTCGTAAACAGCCCGCTCCTCTGCGATGTCGCGAGCAACTTGTCTCAACGCCTCAGCGTCCTCGGCACGAGGTGGCAACGGAACGGTCATGCCGTCAATGCTAATGGCGCGAGCGGCAGGGGCGGCACCACCAGCACCGCCCAACAAATCGCCTAATGGATTCGCATTGGCAGCACCAGCTCCCTTGCCAGCAGCACCGCCTGCACCACCACCAGCTCCGCCCAGCAAATCACCTAGTGGGTTTGCATTCGCACCACCCGCTCCTCCCGCTCCAGCGCCGCCGAGCAAACCGGCAAGTGGGTCCGCCTTGCCTGCTTTACCTTGAGCATCACCAGCGCCGGTTAGCTCTCCGAGTAAGCCAGCGAGGGGATCGTTGTTCGCAGCGCCAGTTGCACCCTGACCTTTGCCCTTTTCACCTTTGCCGCCAGCAGTCCCGGATGACGAAGCAGTTCCCGCTCCTTGTGTACCAGTACCTTTACCGCCCTTCGCAGTTCCAGACGAAGACGCAGTTCCCGCTCCTTGAGTACCAGTTCCTTTGCCGCCTTTCGCCGTGCCAGATGAGGAGGCAGCACCTGCCCCGGTTCCCGTGCCTTTTCCTCCTTTTGCTGTACCGGAAGAGGATGCAGTGCCTGCTCCAGTTCCAGTACCTTTGCCGCCCTTGCCTCCAGCAGTGCCTGACGAAGAGGCCGTCCCAGCTCCTTGAGTTCCAGTTCCCTTTCCTCCCTTACCCCCGGCAGTCCCTGAAGACGAAGCGGTTCCGGCTCCTTGAGTTCCTGATCCTTTTCCACCCTTTCCAGTTCCACTCGCGGAGGCGGCACCAGCGCCTTCTGTACCAGTCCCCTTCCCTTTTCCACCTTTTCCAGTACCGCTAGCAGAAGCTGCACCCGCTCCATTCGTCCCAGTGGCACATTCAGCGGCATTTGCACCAGCCTCGCGTTCTCTCAGGTTCGGAAAAATGCCCTGTCCTGCCGCTGGCTGCTTGCCTGATCCGGCAGCAGCGCCAGAAGCGGCGGCAGCACCACCCTGGCAATTGGTCCCAGAAGGAGAGGCTGCTCCCTGTCCTTTGCCCCCTTTTGTGGTCCCGCTTGCGGCTGCGACACCGGCGCCCTCTGCCCCCGAAGCACCTTGTGCGCCCTGGCCTTTCTCGCCCTTCTGACGGCGGCTTAGTGTAGGTGTACCATCTGAATTAGGTGTTTTGTCGCCGATCACGAAAGCGTGAGTGGACGAAGTTAGGAGCGAAATGGCGGAGATCGTAGTGAGAGAGAGGGAATTGCCATGCTTGGGTACCAACGCCGCTGAAGGTGACAGCAAAGCGGATGCAGTGAGAACCGCTGTGAAGACAGAAGAAGTTGAGGGGCGCATCGTGAAAAGATAATATGTGAAAAGAGAATACTAGGGCCTGCCTAGCACAAAGAACCTATGTTGAAATACAATGATATGGAAAGGAACGACACGAGGTCGGATCGAAATTTGGAAGTAGAGGGAAGGAAATCGGATCTACAGGTAGATCACGAGTGGCGTGGGAGAAGTAAAAGGAAAAGGGTCCAAAAGAGCCTCCAAGTTTATATCAAAGCACATTTCTGGATGAATGCAAGCGCACAAATCCAAATAAAGAGTCTGATCATCTCCAGGGGCCTCAAATCCATAAGGTTCAGGAGAAACCTGATGTCATTCGCAGGAATACGCTGCTGCACCCGGTTACTTTCTGAACAAGCTTAGGCATTAAAGCCGTTCTTGGTGCCAAGCCAAAACGTTGCCAGTGAGAAGCCACCTGACACTGCATAGCAGATGGAGAGACTGACAGATCCTGGAACTTCGAACGCATTGAGGTGTCGGTTCTGATTCAGAGCATGTTCCATAGAACAGACCGAAGGTATGCGATCTTGGTGATCTTCCCCAGTTTTTCTGAAACAAGTGCTGGCGTCAGTCAGGTTCGGAAACAGCCAAGCTCTGGCGTTTGAGAGCATCTCCATTTCTCAAACTACTCGTTAGCATATGCCGACTTCCATCCCTGTCATAGTCGCAAATTGTGTATAGAGCCACCGATAGACAATTAAATGTGACTTTCTCATCGTACCATCGGTGTTGACGTATGGATACGGGTGGTTCAGAGCCTCAAGACCACTAAATCAAGCCCAGCGTCGGCCGTCCAGTCGATCGAGCACAAGAAGAATGACGACGATGGGTCAAACAAACATGAAACTGCATCGGAAAGGAACAGGGATAGCCAAGCACCAGAATTTTCCCCGCCTTGAGCCGTGCGCTCGGAATACCTGCCGCTGCTCTTAGAAAAGTGGAAGATTGGCATCAAAAAGTCCCGCCCCGCGCTGAACTTGACTGGGTTTTAGCAAACATCTCTCGACACTTAGGTGGAGTCCGAGATTATTCTTGTCGAGGATGTGAGGTAGAGAAAAATCCCGGTCTTCGTTGTGGCATTACCGTCGGTTTTGGTCCACGATTACTCTCCCCTGCCTTTGAAACTTTCGGCGGATCGTACGACTCTTACTTCGCATACTGAAATTGCGTCCTTGAGATAGTGATCCTAAAGCTTGGCTTCGGGTTTCTCTCATTGATTCCGCGTTCTTCACTCTAAGGCTTCTCAATTACATTCTTTCGAGAAAGTCTCCTATCATGACCAAGGCTTGGACAATCATGGATCGATTCATCGGCTCAGCTTCAACCGCACCGGATCTCTCATGTCCAGACTACGGAAATTGACCGTCAATCCTAATCAGCTCGAGCTTTCCGAGCACGTGGTGACACGACTGAATCCGTGTGGCGATCTTTTTGCATCTTCTCCAAACTCAAAATTTGGAAAACCCAGAGCCAGTAGCTCCATCCATTCTTCGACACAAGTATCCGCAGGCGACTGCGGGAGAGGCCGACGTGCCTCGAGGCCGCGTAAGTTGATGGGAGCTTGAAGATCCGAGAGGCGGCTCAAGCATAGTTTGAAACACGCGGCTCCCCAGGTCCCGCCGTATGCTAACGAATCAATTCATTGGATTTCTTTGCGGAGTTTCTCTGATGCATCTCGAGCTCTAGGATTACCTTACACTTATGCTCAGCTAGAAGCATTATTCTACACCACGCACTCTACATTATTCTGTAGGCTCTTGCCGTGTTCTATCTTCCATACTGCTGCCTTTGTGGTCCGTCAGCTCCAGACGTTGAGCCCCGGCTCCCTCTTCCTGCGCACAAGCGAGACAACCCTTCGAACTGAGGTCTCTTCAACGTCACGAACCTTACAAGCTACCAAATTCTGAGCGACACCCTTGATCTAAGCTTCCAAATAGAAAGGAGCACTTATCAACACCATGATTAGTCACTCTGCCGCAGGTCTTTGCTTGACAGCGGCTAACCAAATGGTCGCCTTGGTCATCTTTAATCGGGCCGCAGAATAATTGTTTTAAAAGACCTCCGGTCGTGACTCAGGCCTCTTGTGAGATCGTGCACATCTACTGCTCGACTTCGTTGCCCAGCCCATTCGCAGTGGTCCTATCGCATCTTATGAGACCTAGAGCACCGCCTTTCCCCTACGCGCAGTATTCTCCCCAGAAACAAGCTAGATGAGTGGCCAGGCAAAACGCCTAACTGGGATTGCGGGAGCTGAATCTGGCTTCCCCGGAATGTGAAGAGCTCATACACAGGTGCTCAGATTAATTCATGACGTTATCAAAACACACTGGAGCGTCTCTTCTCTTTTGCTATTGCACGATTAATCAAGCAAATCTAAGTTCTGTGATCTACAAGGCGTGTACGAGAGCGTTAGGAGATCCGAGTGTGTTGTCCTTCATTCTTCCATTTACAATCTTGTCTAATGACGGATGTAGCGAGCTAAGCAATGGAGGAGCCCAATTCTAGCATTAGGCTTTTCTATAGTCCACAAAAGCCCGTACATTAGTAATCCTGACATCTATCAACTTTAAATTCAATTTCAAGGCCATTCACTCTTCTAATCTCAATGACATATGTCCACTGAGCCAAGTACCTCCCTTCACTTATCCTTCCTCTCCCTTCCCACTGGCCCTTTCCCTCCCACCTTCCAATCCCTCACCCAAATTCCCCCAAGCACCCAACACAACCACCCAAACCCCACCGCCACCGTGACCACAGTCCCAACCTCCACCCACGCCGCCCCCCAAGCCCCCGTCCTCAGCACCGGTACCTCAATCTCCTTCACCAAAACATCTCCCTCATTCCGCAGCTGAAAAAACATCGTCCTCGGCCCAAACGCCCCATCAAACCCCAAATTCGTCCGATCAAACGGATTCACCGGGAACTTCGTCCCATCCTCCGCCGTACAGGCCCAAAACACAAGCGGATCAGGCACACGCAGGATATGCTTGCCCTCCACGTTCGGCGCAAAGTAGCGGAGATGCAGGGGGACGGTGACGTTCCACGCCTCTTCACTAGCGTAGTCTGGCGGCGGGGCGGCGAGCTCGAGGAGGACGGTGGAGCCCCATTTCTTGATGATCCAGTCTGGGGCTTCGAGGTCGGTTTCGCCGGCGATGGAGCGGAGGGCGCGGAGGTTGTGGGTGGCGTAGAAGGGGTCTGTTGGGGAGGGGGGGGAGAGCTGGTATTTGTCTGCGAAGAGGCCGGAGGGGAGGGTTAGGTGGGTGTGTAAGGCGCAGATTGAGTCTGGGGGCTTGTTGCTCGGGGGTTGGAGAGACTGGGTACTCGGGAAGGTGAGTTGGAGGGTGGGGTGGAGGCCGGTTGGCGAGAGGAAGGTAAAGGTGAAGGGTTGGAGGGAGAGTGGCTGGTGGCGAGAAGGAAAGGAGAAGAGCGTTGGAGAGGGGTTTTTGAATTCTCCGAGGGTAATGAGGCGACCCGATAAGGTAAGCTCTGATGGTTCTGCGGTTGGGGAGTAGGCGTTGGATAGGATGCCAATTTCGATCGGGCCTATGTCCTTGCCGGTGACATATGAGCTGATCGTCTCTTCCCAGGTGGGTTGAGGATTTGATGCGTGAGCCCAGTACGCATTGATCGTTAATGTGTTGGATATGCGGTCGGCATCGATGTCGAAGCTGTCTGCCTTACTTAGAAAGCGAGCAGAGTCATTGCAGATTGCTGAGGAAGGAGGGCAGATATTGCCCTGGACGAAAGTGACCAAATCATTCAGCGTCGGCAGAAGGCTATGATATTGCCGAGCTGCCGTACTTGCAAAACGTTCGGAGAGGATTGTAGGAGTAATGAAGCTTTCCTAGAGGGTTTTAATTCAGAGACAAGTTCAAAGGTCGTACGGCATTGGACAGTAGAGTACCTCTGGAGTGCTGCATTTCAGGTCACCACTGAAGAGCGTTCGCAATAATTGACATAAATTGTAGCTATGACATTTAGCTTTAGAATTAAAATGTCATGACCGCACCATACCTAGAGAAATTTTCGACCGGCGAGTAAAAAACATGTAAACCAGGGGAGATTTTAGAAACAAACGGCACCACTGAATCGAACTGGTGTTCAGCAGCCCAGCGAAAATGGATCTCATGGAAGGGTTGAAGCGCTCCTAAAAGCTAGAGACACGCGGATTAGATTCATGTTCTCGCCTGAAAGACACGTGGAATGCTTTGCACCTCTTTAGGAAGCTCCTTGAAGCTGAATGTCAAGCGCTCCTCGCGCGCAGCTTCAAAATTACTAATTTGAAGCTCACTTTCCGAAAGTCGAACCTTCGACTCGTTAATAGTGTCTGAAGGGTCATGAATGAAGGTCAGGCGTCTTTTCATGATTTTTCGAGCGATTTATGTCACTGGGCCTTCTGCAGCCAATTCTGATGCGAAGCTGGAATATCTTCGTTTTCTTTGGGTTTTTAGCGTTCGGATCACCGGGCTCGAGAACGACGAAATTGAGACGAGTGTCGTAAAGTCCAACTTTCATAGCTAAGATCACACGTCATACCTTCAAAATCATTCAATCATCTTACAAGCTTCCCGGTGTCACAGGATTAGGTATACATGTCCTCAAATCCAGCGGATCTTGCAAGTTAAAGAGCGCTATCTAGTTGTGTCCATACATAAAGCAGCGTCGCTATCCTAAAAGGTAATACTATCTCAACGAAGTCAACAATCCCACCAGGGTATCCAGTACTCGTCAGAAGTCATGTCGCTGGTATTCCATAAGTCATCACAGAATCACCTCTTACCGACCAAACTCCGTCGACCCTATCTAGCCAATGCAGGAAGCCATGCCTCTCGTCTCTTCGGCGATGTTATGACAAACGTAACCTCTCCCAGTTGCATACCATTCCTCTGAAAGAAAGACACATGGTCGGGGTGAGACGATACAAGAAATCCTGAAAAATTCCTCAAGCTTCACCATCCGCAAAGACTGGATCACTTGAGTTAAGCAACCATCCCTTCTCTAAGTCTTTTGTATTCTTCATCGCTGATTCCGGTCCATCTGGAAATTCTATACCATCGCTAGTTAGGCTGACCCCGAGACCGGAATCATCCACGTCTCCGTTGCGAAATCTTAGACTCTTCCTTGTACTAGGTAAACCACGCCAGTTCTTAACTGGGCTCAGTCCGTCTTCTGTCTCTAAGGTGGGGAGCTTGTAGCGGTCCGCTATGCCATTGATAGTCTTGTTTGTCAAAGGCGTTGCTGATATCGTAGGTTGAGAATGAGTACGCCTTGACGCCGGGCGCACATGTTTACTTTCATCGGGCAGCCCATCTGCCTCGATAGAGGGAGTGGAGATTGGCTCGTCCTGTAAAGTTGGCGCTGCCGAGTGTGCGGTGCCAGGCCGAGACACGCGATCCTCGCCACCAACGTCTTCAGAACTTCGTTTTCGTTTAGCTAGAAAATTGCGTGTCTCAACGTCAGCGAAAGCAATCTCCGGCCTCGAAAAACCGCTATTCGCTGAAATTCTGCCTCTTCCATCGTCAAGAAACCCACCGGCTTCGACCTGCCAAATGAGCATAGCGGACAGAAAATTTTCCAATGCCCACCACGCCTGAAAAGTATGAGCCCCCTGCGCGCCAAGCTCGGTAAGAATTGATTTCCAGAAGAGATGATGATGATCCAAGATACATCTTACGCTATGACCGGAGAATCTCCTTGGCAAAGACTGTAGATACTTGGTCCACTGTTCCAGAATTGAAGTAGGTTTCATCTCCGGCGAAACAGCTTCGACAGATTTTGCAATAGTATTTCTAGCAGGGCTAGGGAGAGTTTCGTCAAAAAATGGAGTCCAAGCAGTATTTTCCCTTTCGTACTGTCTAGTTATATCCGATTCAGTTGGGTCGAGCAAGATTTTGAAGTCGCGACGTAATATATCTTTGGCAGCAGCCACGCCATCAGGCGCAAATCTGCCTTGCTCTACGAGCTGATCTGGATCTGTAAGCTGCAACAGATCAATCCACATGTGAGTTCTCGTGGAGGGATTGTCAACAAACGTGGCAGTACCGACCGCTGCTATATTCACCCTTGGTAATTGCTTCATAAGGTGCACAAATCGGGTTGCTGGTTTGACTTTGGCAGCAATTACATGAGGTGGCATCTTTTCAGAGCTTTCGACCACATGCTTTACCAGTCGAGATGCGATATTGGCAAACGTCTCGAATACTGGCTTTGGCACGCTCTGCATAGTTAAGCTGGAGACTATGCTGATCATCTTCCGGTACATCCTCGTGTCACACTCTTCAATCCATGGCGCGAGGGCGGGCTGGTATAGAAGTTTTTGAACTGGTACAGTCATCGTACCCGGAAAGGTAGTGTACTGCTGAAAAAAGGGTTTTGCCTTACAAAAACGGAACGCTTGTATGACGCATATACAAAAGCTGCGATAGATATTAGTAAGATTGCCTGCCGTAGATGGATCGTATGCAGTCGAAGATTGGCTTAGGTAACTGTGGATGTCAGGCAGCTCCACATTTTCGTCGCTGTTGGAGGACTTTAAGGGGTAGAATGCAGGCTTTGCCTTCAAATATGGTTCCCCTGAAGAATCCAGCGGCAGGTCATTGTGGAGAGCTTGCATAACGTTGACAGGAAGATCCCTCGTTTTCAAAGTGACTCTTAGCGGTTCCTCTGCATTGCAATCGGGGTGAGATCCAGCTGCTGGAATCTTCACTGGCGAGGGAAGAGTTGGCTGGCCAAAAATCGGATTTCTTCGTGGTGGAAGGTGACTTGGTGCCGGAAACTCAGCTGTGTCAGTCGGAGCCTGAGGCACCTGCGGTAGACTCAAGCTCCGATGCAGTTGATGTGGTCGAGAAGTCTGTTCGCTAGAGCTGTCTACGAGCTCGTTCTTCCCATACTCGGCAGTCACCACCGCATCATCATGGGGATTGCTAGCGCCGTCAAATTCAGGGACGAGGGATAATTCGACATAATGGTACTTGGATTCACCTCTGACGCCAAGTCGACGGGTCTGTACATTAGGGAATATGATCCGCACAAGTTTTCCAAAGGAAGCCGGGTTCAGGGCCGGGACTTTTTCGGTGCCACAACGATGGCTATACTGTGAGAAGACTTCATCTCGTCGTACCGAGGCACTGCTCTTTCTACAGCTTTGTTGAAGCCAAAGCATAGCGAATACTTGCTTCGTCTTTTCAGACCTTGACCCTGACCCATCGGTCTTCTGAACTTCTCTTTGCACCTCGCTCGCAACACTCTCTAGTGTGTGCCCTTGGTAAGCTTTGAGAAGTCTTCGTAGTTCGTTATCATTGGCTAAACTTGTTGCCGAACCCTTTTTCACCTTATTCTTTTCCGAGATATCTATCTCTTCTGGGATGGGAGATTGATTTTCGGTCCCGTCAAAATCCTGGTAGTGGGCAGACATCTGACGAGCATGGCCTTGGGGCAGGTTCTGAGGCGGCATATCATCCGGAAAACCATGACCGTGTGACGGATAGGGAGGCATCGGTTGATTGCCAAATGCATTCGGAACGGGTTGTTGCACATTGTAGTTTGCGTGCATTCCAATGCTCGGATCCAAGCCTTGCGATTGAGCCTGCGACATTTGCTGTCCAAAACTAACCAACATCTCTTCCGGGCTCTGCTGATACATTGGATCTGGCTGCCTTGGTTGCATTATGAAATTGCCCGAGGGCATACTAAGGCCATGTTCTGGAGGATATATCGTTGAAGCTGATTGTGTGCTTGCTGTGGAACCCCGTGATTTTGGTCGGCGATTGGCCTTTGCCGAGGAGGAAGTATTCGATCGGGATCTCATGAGTGTTGTCGCAACATTTGTAGAGTTCTGCTGCAAAGGCGGTGGTTGCGAAGGTGGTCTTGATTGCGGAAGGGTCGACACTGTGCATTGTTTACGTTAGTATTTGAGAAGTAGATCGGATATAATCACCAGTGCATCTGCGATACAATAGTGACCGACGATAAGCGTCGACTTACCGAGACTTGGTGAGCGGTGATCATCGTCCATATCTTGAATGCGACTTCCGTGTAGGTTGACTGAATGTTTTCGTTGTTCGTGCGTGTCGAATGCGCGGTATGCGCCCGGTTTTCAGCTTGTGGTCACCTGAAGGAGAATTTTTCTTCTCGTTATCATTCGACGTTCTCTGACTCTTTCCAGCTCTTCTAATTATTTTTGTCGACCGCACGCTTGCCTAAGAAGCGATGATGTTGAGATTGGGTGTTGACAGTGGGCTGGGTGGAAAACGTTGCCGCGGGGACAACAATTTGTTTTGGGGAGGCTGGAATGTGTCCCATCTCGGACTAGCGGGAGAATCTACGCGCTAGTCCCTAAGCAGCTACTTCATGATCTCAGGCCAATGCAAGCTGCGATCTTTGCTAATTGGCTGCACCAAGTCACGTGATTTATTACGTCGGTCGCTCTGATGATCTCTTCGTTTCCCTGATGCCTCCCTCCTGCACATCCCGTTTGTCACATTTTCCACATCTGCGATTATCATCCTGCTTGCTCACAGCAGCAACGCCTACACAAGCCTACGCATCCTTCTCGTAGATCTCATCTATTGCTCTTGATTTCTCTTATCGCTGCTTTCATCCTAGCACGACCATCATGTCTTTCCAAGACAAAGCACAGCATCAGATCTCTCAGATCGATAAGGAGGTATGTGCACCGTTATGGTTGCAGCTCCTATCCTCACGCATTGGATGGCTGGAAAGTGGAGAGACCGCATCTCCCGAGCTTTAATCCGCTATTCTACATCATAATCTCGATGACACCCTTGCTGACCATCATCTCGTAGCTTTCTAAATATCCCCTCCTTAACGACTTCGAGAAACAAACATCCGTGCCTAAAGTTTATGCCTTTCTGGGACTCCTTGGTCTATACTTCTTCTTGGTCTTCTTCAACATTGCGGGTGAATTCCTCGTGAATTTTGCCGGCTTCATTCTCCCTGGATACTACTCCCTCGAAGCGCTTTTCAGCGCCTCTAAAGTCGATGATACCCAAGTGAGTGCCATCGATTTCCCTTGTGTAATGTCTAGCGATTTTTAACACTAGCTGACTCGTCTTAGTGGTTGACAGTAAGCCTCTGGGGACTCGTCATACCCACCTTTGAGCACGTGACTGACCAGCTTGCCAGTACTGGGTGGTGTATGCCTTCTTGACAGTCATTGAGTCCGCAATTAGCGCCGTTTACTGGTTTCGTAAGCTGCACTTTTACTCAGACTTATCCTCGCTGCTAATTTGCTTCAGCCTTTTACTATACCTTCAAATTTGTCCTTATCCTGTGGATGGCCCTTCCTCCGACAGGCGGTGCACAAATCATCTTCCGATCCTTTATTCAACCTGTATTCGCTCGTTTCTTCTCCCACAGTGGTCAGACCTCGGCAGATCTCCGCGCGAAGGCAGACCAGGCCAAGCACCAATAGACGGTCTGAGACGAGCGTGGAGAGATCAAGATCTACTGCTATACTTTCGTCAACAAACTCTTAGCGTAGACAGAGAACGTGGTTCGTAAGGGCCAAATTCTTTTTGGTGAGGACTGGGGGAAGGGGACGTCTTTCGAGGTTGAAGATGCCGAAGTCTGTAGGAGCTTGAAGCTTGTCAAGGCGGACATACTGCAAGTTGATAGACCGATTACTTTTGGGGCTGTTTTATTGGTGACGAGGTTTCATTGCTCCTATCGTTCAAACCTAGGAATTCGGTGGTGCCAATTGATTCTAATTTTCACAGAGACCTAAGACTATTCATCCCTTGCGCTATGTACATGTCCGATATATGTCTGCTGTGAGACCGGAAAGGCGCGATATATTTGCCCCTGGAAAATTTTATCCAAATATAAAAGTCTATAAGTTAAGGCATTGTCTCCTATGCCCAAGCCCCACCAAATCTAGCATTCCGGCTCTCCTGCTTTGGATCCAAAATTATCTGATATGGGAAAGGGTTCTGATCGCTAGTTGTGATCGGCGGTATATGATCCCGGTCTCTATTCACAATGTTCACAATTTTCATTGCCGTCTTCTGTAGCGAGCTCTCCATCGCCTTGTGCACTTTTGCACGCTCTGCGTAACGGTCAGCCACATCCTACTCAGCTGAGGGCAACTGCATACCATTCTCCGTCTTTGGCGTAGCAATTGTGACCTCTAGAAGCCACTCCTCCCAACAGACATCCTCATCTCCTCTCCCACCCATCATGCCTCCTCCAAACCACCCAGAACTTTTCCGCCTCTTCTTCTCGAAAAATCTGACTGCAATTTGACCGCGAACCCCACCGTTCGCGGTCATGGACTGGAGCTGGTGGACCAGCGCGGAGGTGCGCGCTTCTATCAGAGTTTCGATCTCCTGAGGTTCAGCTATGTGTGGGAGAGTGATGTCAAGGGAGGGGAGCTCTTGGAAGGTCGGGCGGATATTAGGGAAGTAACGATGGAAGAAGATCGTATGGAGGACTCCTGGGCATGGTTTAGCTACTATCTGCGGTCATCGCGCGAAGCAGAATAACCTTTGACAATGTCCTTGACAGATAGTGAATCTGCGAATACCTCGAGCACGTATTCTGGCGGCTTGCGCGGCTCCATGGCCATGAGGTCTCACTTCCTATCCTTCGCAATGTGATCATAAGTGATTTAGGGTGCAGAGTCCGGTACTGATTGCAGGTGTGCAGAGACAGATTACGAGCACTCCGGCCCGATCCATGCCTAAATGCTCGTAGTCAACACACACATGACAAGCTTTTCTGTTAATCCAGATGAGGAAGTGCAGGCGTCTTGTTAATGGCATGACCATCTGTTGTTCTCACCCCCACTATCAACCGTCGCGCTGGCCCCCAAACTGCTGAGCATCATCTGCGCCCAGCGGCTGGGAATCGGGATCGACAAGCCCTGCCAAGCCCGGAGGTACCTCGGCGAGCCTTGATACCTGACCTGGATGGTTTCCAGCCTCCCGTAGTGTCGTAGGTGCCACAGCAAACCGAGACCCTCGGGCCTCGAGTTCTCAATACCAGTCTCATGGGCACTCGCCTGATCGAAATTTCACATCGTCGGCTGGCTTCCAAAATGGCACCGCAATTACTTTGCATGTGACGGTTTCGTTGCGTGTGTTCGAGACGCAGCAGAAAAGTTTCAACAACAGCGTCCACACCATGATAGCAGCCACCCGGCGATGGGTGAGGCGGAATCGCAATGGCCTGGCTATTGGAGTCGGCATCGTTGGAGCAGCCTACGTCGCTGGGCAGTACATTGTGGGCAAAATATCTGAGGCCAGAGAGCGCATGGCCCTAGACCGGATAGCCAAAGAGAAGTGAGTTACCCGACTGTTGTGTGCCTGTGCGACCTGTCCCTGATCGCTCATGTTTGCTCTAGTCTGAAGCGGAGATTTGAGCAGAACCAGATCGATTGTACTTTCACGGTCCTTGCCCTGCTTCCTACCGTCACCGAGAACGTCCTCGAAGCGCTACCTGTGGAACAATTGACACAGGAGCTGCAACAGCAAAAAGCAGAGAAACTCGCTAGATCTGGCGCGACAGCCTCTGATATTGGCAGCTCAGGGCCATCTAGTACGACAGACGGTGGAGACACGGCAAGTCTTTCGAGCTTCGTACATACGAGCCAGATGGCGGAGGCTCGTGGTGTGGAGAGCGCAAGGCCGCGACGCACAAAGCAGCAGCTGTGGGCAGAGGTTAAGATCAAATGTATGAAAGCTTTATCCCCTTGCGTACTTAGATCTCATCAAGCTTTACAGCAATAACCCGCGCACTCACACTCATCTACTCTCTCTCACTACTCACCTTCCTAACCCGCATCCAACTCAACCTTCTCGGCCGCCTCAATTACATCTCCTCCGTTCTCGCCATCTCCACTCCATCGTCTACCCCTCCCACAACTCAACCATCCCATAGCCGGGACCCTTCCACCTCCGAAAGGATCTCTTTAGTCGACTCCTCTAACACCTCCCCTTCTTCGCCACCAGCTGGGGCATTTGAAACAAACCGCCGCTACCTTACCTTCTCCTGGTGGCTTCTCCACCGGGGCTCCGCTGCTCTCAGAGAGCAAATTGCCTCCGTCGTGGCAGAGGTCTTCGGCCCTGTCCCCGTCACGGAATCTCTCACTCCCACCCGCCTCTCCTCTCTCATTCTTCAAGTCCGCCAACGAATCGAAGGCGCCACGGACACAGACCGCATGGCCAAGCGCTGGCTCCCATACCTACTTCCTCCCTCTGGTGAGGAAGAGCTCGTTCTCCGCGAGGCTGGTGTTCTGACTCCATCAACTACTGCCACCAACAGCAAGACCCCTAGCCCTAGCTCAGCGAGTAATATCACACCTGATCTCCAACATCTATTAGACGAAACCGCCGACCTAATCGATTCCCCACATTTCTCGCATATAATGACATTGCTACTGAACTCCGCTTACGGGACTCTTATCGACCGTACCGTCATTCCTCAAGCTTTCCCCCCACCGCCATCATCCGAAAGATCTGCTGTCGACGGACGATCAATGGAATTGCATTCAGTCCGGGATTCGACCGCAAAGCTGGCGAGTGTGCTAGCCGTAGTGACTAGGCAGGCGCACGCCATTGGACGAGGTGGGGATGGCGAGAACGAGTATTTAGCGCGAATAGAATCAGAGGTGAAGGAAGTAGAAGCATTTGCTGCGGTTGTGTTCACAAGGGAATTGGACAGAGATCCCGATAATCAAAACCCAGAGATCGATTCGACGGAAAGGAGTGCAAAGGAAGAATTGAGAGCTGAACTGGGGAAAGTGGAGGGAGAGCTGGAGGATGTCTGGGGAAAGATACGGGGGCAGGGGTAGTCCAAGGGTTTTTCTGCGGACGAATACAACAAGAGAAGGGAATGTCGATTTTCACATCTAAGATAACATTTCCAGGATAGTTATTCTAATTGTCAAGGATATTAAGAGAGTGATCGAGACTTCAGAATCCGAAATAGAATTAACACTCCAAAGAGCGTCAAACTTAAAAAGAAAAAAGCCTTCTTGCAATCGGAGCCCTTCCACCTTAGCATTTACATATAATCCTGATAATATATCTCCTTCTTCAACTTTTTGTTGTTCCCGAATCTCGGTCGAATATCGGTTCGGAAATGTCAGCGAGCCACGCCCGATCCAACTTTGTCCCCACCCACCCTCAGCCTTGCATGTTCTCTACAGAGTTACACGTTTGCGCCTCCTCGTCAACTTGGTCTTCGGATCAATAGTGTGGGCGAGTATCTTCTGTCACTAGCTTGCATGTTCCATTCATTCTTTTCAATTGTCCTGGGCTGCTGATCCAGTCTTTGCAGAGGCTCGGGACCAACAGGAGACTCCGCGTCTCAACCTCTGCTGTCCGCCGGATCCATACTTAACAATGATAGTGCGGTCGACATTAGTCGCGGCAACCGTTGTTGCCCTCATCGATAATGCTACCGCTCATGGAGGGCATATGGATAAGATCCCAGAGGGCGAGGGTATCTCGGACGACCCGATTGTAAGCAGACCTGCTTACCTACTATCTCTATCCCAAAACACCAATCTAATACATTCATCAGGATGCTACATTATGGATCCACATCCTACTCCAAACCCTCGCTTTCGGCCTCATCTTCCCCACAGGCATGGTCCTCGGGGTGTGTTTCTCCCCTTCTCATCCTCAACCGAATAGTACTCAAGATATCAAATAGATCATACGGTCCCGTTGGCACGTTCCTCTCCAAACCGTCGGCACGATCATCGCCATCCTAGGTTACTTCCTCGGACATCTTCACCGTGGTCGTCAATTCGCACACAACATCCACGCCTCCTTCGCCAATTCCCTGATGCTCGCTCTTGTACTCCAAATTTCCCTTGGCGTCTACCTCAAACTCCACCTCTCCAAGGGCATTCATACCCGGATCCGCAAACCTATCGTCACCGCGCATGGAATCCTCGGTAAAGCCATGCCGCTCATTTCCTGGATCCAGATGCTATTTGGCGGGATCGTTGCGCAGGGGTTCTGCCGCGGCGACCACCTCGGGCAGTGCCTCGCGCATTTCATTATGGGGTCTGCATTTATTGCGTACGGGATCATCCTCACCGTTCTTCTGCTCGTGGGCCAGTACTGGCTACGCCGCACGGGCAGGAGTCAAGAATTCTTCGACTCCCTTGTGATCGCCGCGTGGGGGTGCGTGAATACCTTCACCGAGCATAGATGGGGACACCCATGGGTCAAGAACGACCTGCAACATACAAGCATGGGGATTGTATGGTGGTGCGCCGGCCTCGTCGGGATCTGGCTCTCACGAAATAGGGGCGGGAGACCGAGAAGAAACCTGATCCCTGGAATCGTTATCCTGATGACGGGCTGGGCAATGAGCGCCCACCCGCAGGATCTAGAACTGAGCACTCACGTCCATGCCATCTTTGGGTATACGCTCATGGCTGCGGGCGCGGCACGGATCGTGGAGATCTCTTTCGTCCTCCGAGATCGAACGGCCTTCCCAGAACCAAACAGTTTTCAATATCTTCCCCCTTTCGTAAGTTCACACTCCCTTCCTCTCCCGAAATTCCTCACTAATGGCGATGGAATATCAGCTCCTCTATGCATCCGGCTTCCTCTTCATGGGCGCCACTGAGCAGCAAATCGCCCTCCTCGCCAGCGCAAACGTCACACACGTCTCCTACATCCTCATCCTCTACTCCGTCGCCTTCCTCCTCTTCCTCTTCGTCAACGTCCTCCTTCACCTCTACGCCATCCACGCATGGGACGGCCGGGATGATCCCCAACGAGACGCGCCTCGGGGCGCACCACCACGGCGACCCGGAATCCTAAAGCGCGGCCGGAGCGGGGAGAGCGTGAGTTTTGTCGGCAGCGAGGGACTCCCCTTTGCGCTGTTCGAAGACGAGGACGAAGAAGCGTCTCCGGCCGGGGTGAATGGGAAGGTCAATGGCGTCAATGGCGGGATATTGAATGGCAAGGTGAAGAAGCCACGCATGCCTCGGCATAAGCAGACGGATAGCCAGCAGATCAGGGATGCGGAGACGTTTGAGTTGGAAGGGTTGATTGGGAGGGATGAGGAGGGTGAAGGGAGTAGTGGGAGTGTAGCAGAGGATGAGGATGGGAAGAAAGTGGGGAGATAGGGGAAATGAGTCGCTTCGCATTGGGATTGGGAAAATGGGCGGCTGCGGGCGTTGAATGTTTTGCTCATTACGCTGTATAGTCTGGGTGGTGGGTAGTGTTCGCAATGAGGTGTATATATATAGAAGCGTGCATTCACAGCGCAAAATCTACGTGGTAATGTACCCTCAAAATGACATTCAGCATGTGACGGATCGCGCGGGTGTCTTATTAAAGGTTGTCAAACGTTTCTGAAATACCACGAGAAATCTTCTCCTCAAACTCAAAAAGCCAATAAGAATATTGAACAGTTAGAGTAAAGGTCGAGACTAGACAAAACTTCTCTATTGAGACGATATCTATCTAGGTATCTAGGTATCTAGGTACTCTTCTACCGCGCATGCTCTTCGAAACCATACTCTAATATCCTTATCTGCCCTCTACTAGCTATTTGGTATCTAATGCTGCCGTCCGCCGCGCCAAAGACCCAAGGGCCCAAAAAGCATTGTACTCCAAGCTATACTTCTCCCCACCCCACGCCATGCTCATGGAGTCGTATAATCATGCATAGATTGAAGTAGTACCGGTGAAAGAAAAGTTCCGAGGCGTCCGATCGGTATAAATATAGCCGTGAAACCCAAATTGAATGGGAAAAACCAATCGAAGGCGTCCAGCCAACGCCTCGCTAAAGTCGTAAACAAGAAGGAGAAAGTTAAGGTTGATAGTTTCGTTAAGAGCATGAAGAGTTGTAGGTCAAACAGATAAAGCGCAATCTCGCGTGTAGCGTGGTGAGAGGATCCGACAGGTCTATCAGGCGACCTGTACCGTGTTGGCTCGATTCCTTGATCCCTTGCCAAAGCCCAGAATATCGATCCATTTTCTCGACTTGCCGCGGGAGTGGCCGTTCTTTGGAGTCGGCGGAGGCACCTTCGATCCTATTTGTCTCTCGTCGGGCACACTCCGTCCCCTGGGAATGTTGACTTGGCCGATGGACTTTGGTGGCGGCACAGCAGAGAATGGGGACTTAGGAATTGAATTGGAAGACTTGTGCCTTCGATGGCTGCTGACTGGTTCTTGCTCGGGATGTGATTCATTCTTGAGTTCATCTGGCGGAGTGCCGGAGCTGACAGGTCTCGAGTTGTTGGCGGACTTGTCGCCAGACCCCATTGAACCGGTCGTCATCTTTTCCATTACAGCTCTTGCAAGGTCTTGCCGCCTTTGAACCTGCTCCTCAACGGTCATTACGCGTTCAAGACCATTACCGTCGATGACGACGTTGGTGGTGTCTCTTTTCGATCTCTTGGGAAGGGCTTTCTTCATCAACTCGCCAATGTGTCTTGGTTTGGAGTCCCACGTATCTAAGCCAGGTAAAGGCGGAAGATTCTTGTTTAGATCCACTTTGTCCACATCGATAAAGTATTCATCGCCATCGTCGTAGCCAGGTCTACTCCGACTGCTGCTTCGGCTTCTAGGCCGTAAAGACATATTGCTCACTTTCTTCCGCAAAGTCGTCCAACCGCCGCCAGATTCACCATTGCTACGAAAGCTTGAGCGGCTGCGCTGGCTTCGAAGACTGGGAGCCCGTGAACGACTTTGAGCACGAGAGCTGGACGTGCTTGGCCGACCTGGCCTGATGTACTCTCGGATACTGTTTGCAATATTCGAAGTGCGACCCGGCGGGTAATCTTGTTCATCAAGGCTCTGTCGGTTGCCGTGTGATGTTCCTGGACGTGTGTTCGTGACAGAATTAGCCGGAACGTTCGATGAGCCAAAGTAGGAAGTGTACGTAGGTTGTGCTGATTCGCCGTCGCGAGATTGGACCTTTTTAGTGATGGTAGGTAGACTTGGCATTTTCTTGAGCGAAGGGGGAGGGATATCAACGGATTGCTTTCGTGAATCGACGGCTTGCATTGGCAAATGAGAAACGGACTTGGTCTTGGAAGACAAGGGAGGTTCATTTGCGTCCTGTCCGTCCTGCATAGCTGAAGATTCGGCAGACAAGAGCTCCAAGCCATGGTCCTTGAACGCTGCGTCGACGCCGGAGATGCGAGCGCTCATCCGTTTGTTGTCAAAATAGTCCATGCCCTGCGATAATCTTTTGTTGCTTACTTGCCCGGGCGTGAGATTTGCAGATGTGATAGCAGTTGCACGGGAAGATTGCGACGACGAGCCAGAGGTATCATCACCGTGATAGTCAATGCAAGCGGCTGCGGACGTTTTGGGTCTGAGCTCGAGTTTGTTGCGGATCTCCCTCAAAGCATCGTCATCGCGAGTGGACGATTTACGCTGTTTCTGGGCTGCATTCCGCGTGGTCGTAGGTTCCAACGGCTCGAATCCCTCCCTAAGCTTTTCAATTTTTGGTGATTTTCTGCCTCGACTTGTTGTTTTGGCAAATGATGAAGCAGCAGTTTCTGGCATGAAGCCCCTGGCCTTTTGAAATGAGAAGGACGAATGTTTATCATGTTTCTCAAACTTGGTCTGCTTCGTGCTCTTGCTATTAGACTGCTTAGCAAGGCCTTCCTCATTGAGCTTGACGTCGGCAACTATATAGGCACAAGCTTTCTGTAGCGCTGCCTCGGTCTCAGATGAGAACTTTGAACGGCTGATGAGCGGGGAAGGAGGTTCAAAGTTCGGAGAATCTGGGTCTCCGGCATACTTAGGGTTGGTGTTTGTTGTGACCTAGCAGTGCGTTAGCATCACCGCACAAAATGCGCGATAGTCAAGCGACTTCTCACCAACTGGGGTAAGGCGGCTGCATTGAGTCGCGCTTTCATGTTGTCTAAAACCGAATATATATTTCTTTCAAAGTATGCTGGACCAAGGAAGCTAGATGTGAAGTGGGGCAACGCAATCAGGCAATCGAGAAAACGAGGATCAGTCAGTCCTCTGTGGATTGTACAGAGCTACCCAGGCAAGTCCATAACAAGATCGCGATCAACGTTGCGAAGGTGTCAGAAAAGTCGGGAGAGTGCAGGCTTGAATCGATCTTTGATCAGGTTGCGCGGTCGTTTAAAGTGAAGGAAGGTTACACCAAACCCAGGTCACGTCCAAGATGTAGGAATTAAGTTGACAAGGTCGAGTTCAAAGGAGTGGATGCTCGGTGGAGCGAAGGAAGTTTTTGTGAGGTAAAGTGATGCAGTAGTATGCAGCGCGTAGCCACGAAAAGAATCCGGGGTTGAAGTGGGTGGGAAGCGAAGTGGGCTGTGGGAGGGAGCCGGGGGGAAAGGTTTTTAGCTCTCAACGAGGCTGTGGCCCAAACAGAAACTACTGCGCAGGCGTCCCTGTCAAACGCTCAACCGGTGGCTGATTCGTTGGGAATCGCGACGAGATTTCCCAAGGAGAGCAAGATGGGCAGATGAGATTTCCTCTGAGAGCAGAAAAGTCGCACCGTGTCAAGTCTGTGCAACCACAACCCAGATGGCGCGCATTATCAATTTGAAGACCGGCGACTATCAGCGCGAGCGCGGGTTCTGCGGGCCAATTTCAGATCGGCGACAGCATCGGTGCAGGCGTGAATGCGTAGACGAATAGGACGAAGCGCTCTCACGCGTCCAGGCACTGCTAACTAAGGTAGTCAAGACTGCAAGCTTGGGCTAGTTGCAGACCGGGCCGAAGTGAGAAAAAGAAACCGTGAAAAAAGCCAGATTGAGGCCAACGATTCGACGCGGGTGTCGAGACTACCGCGGCGGTGCCGCTTCCAGTCCCTAATTCTGGTCTCTTCGCTCTTCCGCCCCACGATGGCCCGCGGTCAGCATCAAAGTGGCAAGACTGACCTTGAACGTGGACGTCCAGCAAAATTGCGAAGGGTTACTATGTACAGGCGCGGGCAAGGACAAGGGACATTCTCGTCGTGTTTGACAACTTGATAGTCCTCCCACCTTTCCAGGATGGTGTTTTCGGTCGGCGGCCGTAACGGCGCGGCGGTTGGATGGAAGGGTCAGGGATCAGATCTTGCGGATTCAGGGATCATTTCAGGGCCATCGACCAGTGAAGTTCCAGGCGAGCCCACGCCCGGAGGCCACGCCGGGACCGGGTTGCCCCAGGCTCAATCTAGCTAAAACACCGTCAGTCCCCCAGGCGCAGATCTGGAGCCGAGGCCACTCAGCCTCCTACAACGTCAGTTGTTCTCCGCCACTCATCTCGCAGCTTCGATCTTCCATCAGGCCTCCACGTTTGGTATTAAGCTTCGATCGTCAGCCAAATCCCTTAGGATACCCGGACTGTGCGTGCTTTTGCGGGGAAGGGAGACGATTGATCGTCGTCATGGCGCTGTCTGTGACCAGGAGTAGGTAAAGTCTTCAAGCTCGCACACGAGCTCCAGCAACTCAATTTGTCCCTATGTACCGGCTGACTGCTTGGACGGTGACAAAGCGTTGGATGGCTGACGCATCACATGAGTGCCGGACACCGCCCGTAGATCCTGTCACCCCCTGTTTGGGCAAGGAGTCTTGCGCTTCTCAATAATGCAAAGCGTATCATCATGCACCGCTCTTACCATGTCATGCGCAACAATCCATTAAGGAGGGGTCTGTCCCGAAAGGAAAGTGACGCTTCATTTCAGTTAGCAACGCATCGGATGAACTCTTTCACTTATACCACGCAAGCTTACTGCAATAAAGCCGCGATATAAGCCTCAAGGGCGTCGTCTTATCGAACACTCCTCTCACAGCTTAAACGGACTTACTCTAGCTGCTAGCTACCTCCTCTTAAGAAGTTCATATCTTGAACTACCTAAGGCAGTTGCTTATATGGAGGATTTGCTCTACCACGCAAGTCGAGCATGGAAGGGAATCTCGCCTAATGCATATATCGCTCCTATTTTCTGAGGGTTTGTTTGGGAACCCTTCGTATAATATGTTGTGCTCTATGCTAGCCTGCTCTTTCGCCGCTGAAAAAGATCCTTGGTATCCGTACTCATAGTACACTTCATTAAGACACCTACAGCAGTCTATGCCATGGTTCACGACGGGAATGCCAGGATCCTAATCTCAGGATACTCTTTCTCAAGCACCTCGACTTCCTCTGTCCACATCTGTCTCATGAGCTTCTCTTCCGAGGCGAGAGAGCCCATGCTGCCAAAATGTTATTGAGAAACTTTACGCAGATAGACGAACTTACGGATACAGCACATCATGCGACCAGAACTTTCCTGAGCTCTCCTGCTCTAACGTGGTTGCACTCACGAGCGTCCTGGAGCCTTCCTCCGCACTCCGCGCTAGCAGAGCCTGAAAGCCTGCCATGACAAGTTTCATGCCGAGACCCCAGTCACGGCCGAGGTCGGTCTTGCAGAGCGAGGGACAGCAGGCGTTGATGACGATTCTATCCGATCCGAACCCATGAGATGCAGCTTTTGCTACCCCCTGCATGACGGCCATGCCAAGCAGCTTGACGGATTTGTAACTCTTTTCTGGTTCGAACCAAGATTTATCATTGGCGGTTGTGAGGAGCGACTTGTTCCCATACCATTCTTGCTTGACTTCGGCGTGTGCAATGCTATTAACGAAAGTTAAGTGGATCAGACCGCGACCCGCCTGAGCCGTGACTCGTAGTTTTGGAAGGAGTAGCAGTGCCATGAGGGCGGTGGACAACACGTTGACCTGTACAGCCATTTCCCATCCCTCTTCAGACGTCGTGTAGCTTGGTGGTGCAATCCCTGCGTTGAGAAGTACAGTATCAATATGATCGAACGCTTTGTCTAGTTCCTTCACGAATTCATGCACGCTTTCGAAACTCCCAAGGTCTACCTGGAGGACTGAGATAGCGGCTGCTCTGCATTTTGTTTTCTCAACGATCTTTTCTTTAGCAGTTTTGCCCTTTTCCAAGGATCGGACACCGAGTACGAGTCTCTCAGCACCGAGAGCAGCGTACTTGATGGCTGCCTCGAAACCAAGGCCGGTGTTGGCTCCTGTGACCAGAACAGTCTTGCCATCGAAGCGAACGGTAGGGTCGAGCGGCGGGTGGCGAGCAGACCACCATAGAAGCTTTGGACCTTTCAGATCTCTGGGTGGGCCGTTTGGAGCTTCGGTGGTTGTGGATTTTGTCGTGGTAGCATCCATATGTGCGCGACGTAGTACTCTGTTTCCACAGTGCCAGAATGGTCTTTTGAATGATGTTAGAGAATACGGAGAGCGGGCACGGAAAACCAGAAGGAAAGGAAATTATATAGTAGTCCATTCTAGGTAGCATTTTTCCAAATACTGCCGCCTGCATCATAATGGAATCCGTCGTAAATGCTTAGTACCTGGCACATGGCGCCTCATTAGCGCTAAAGGGTCTACCAATAGCTCTGCTAATGGGGCAAAGGAACAAGTAAATAATCTAAATGAAGATTGGAAGCGCCTGCCCGCTGATAGCGAAAGGGCAGAACAGGCGCCCACATTCCAGCTTCAAAGAAACTTGCACAGAGATAAATTGCGTTAGCATACGCGGGTGGTTGCGCTACGCTCGCCCACTGCTAAATGCGATTTAATGCTTACCATATTTGTCACGAAGAATTCCTTTGAGAACAAGCGTAAGCTTTCGTGTAACTGGTATTTTGACATCTAACGAGGCCGTACCTCACGGTCGAATTTTTCCACCGAGTCTTTTTCCGCCCGGAAGTCATTGAATCCGCTCCTCCGTCTTGCTCGTTCTGCCTTAGGTACATAGTAGATGAAGGGTGGGGCGGGCCAGAAGGGCCAATGGCCCAACCCCACGCCGAATATAGCCATTAACCCCACACGGGCAGCTTGTGCCGAAGTTTACCCAGCCTAAGCTGCTGCATGCAAGAAATAGCTTGATGAATGTATTGCCAGCACGCTAGGGAAATTGCGGGTTTCAGCAGCCACTCCAATACATCTCGCAGAAGCCTCTTGATACTCCTTGTGCAATCGCCGGTAACCTCTGTACCCCACAGTCAAAAGTTAATATGTCTGGCCGCGGCAAAGGTCGTCCTCGACGGTTCGGCTCCCGAGATAAAAATGCACCAGTCCTTGATGCAGATCTCGACAGCGATGAAGACCTCAAATACAAGGTTCAGCAACCGACACCACTGTTTCCGGTCTGCCATTATGCCTCAATGATGAGCTGCCACTCACAACAAATCTAGGATGCCGTCATCCCTAAACCTGACCCTTTCACCGAACAAGAAAAAAGCGAAGTTGCACACTACCGCAGATTTCGCTCACGCATGCGCGATGGACCTTTCTTTACAGTCTTAGATCCCAGCATCATCACAGATGACAAGGGAAAAGCCAATCCTCGGGCCGGGGTTGATCCGTTTGAGAGCATGATAACATACACTAAGAAGATGTATACGAAACCTCAACGGACATTGCCCGACTTCTCGCACCGAACTTACAGTATGTGGCTAAATGCAAATTGCTTTCCTGCTTTCTAAGATTTTGCTGATGTGTCCTGAAGCCCTCAAGTTCTTTCCTCGCGAGCTCTGGTCTACTATCGATCCTCACCGCAAACAACCGGAATGGAGAACCTTGAAAAAACCCCGTACTTCGTCCACAAAGAAAGACAAAAGCACTCACAACATAGCGACTTTTGACTCTGATAATGAAGGCGATCAGACAGATGCCTCTGATCCCGATCTAGTCCCTCGGAAACGAAGGCGGCCCGAGGTTGACGAAGATGATGAAGGTTCGGATATTGATGCTGACAGGAGGAAGAGGAGACAGAAAGCAAAAATTCATGACCCGACGAAAAAGCGGCGGGATGAGAAGGATGGACTAGAGGCCGAGGATGAAATTGAAGAAGCGGAACCAGGGGACGGTGGCAAAGACGATGGAGAGGGGGAAGACGGAGACGGAGATGGAGGAGAAGATTCGGTGGTGGACTCGGCGTTTTCGGATGAGGAGGAAATGGACGGAGATTACGGAGACAATTTCTTCGATAATGGGGAGGGCGACGATGCTGATGACGGGTGGGGAGACGACGGTGGTGGAGACGAAGGAGGGACTTATTAGGTTGAGGTAAATGCTCGTCTTCTTGGGCTGAATACTTTAATGAAAGAGGTATCAAAAAATGTCCAAGATATGAAGCTTATGATAATAGGCAGCCAAGCAATGATAATTGAACTAAAACATGCAAGACCAAATTTCAGTAAACTTTATCCATTCACTTCCTTTTACACGTTTCTCAAACCGTTTCTTCTCCTTTGTTCAGAATCTTCGATCTTCGATCTGACTTTCTGCTAGTCGTCGCTGTCAGGTATCGGTTCATCATGTTCCCTTCGGGACATTCCCTCGGTCTTCGAGTAGTCAGCGGAACGTCTTTACCGCGCATAAGCCGACTTCAATCCTCTATGATTTAGCGGCCCTCACTAAAAAGTATCAATCTGTCATGAGCAGATACAAGTTTGAAAATAGTCTGCAGTCTTCATTGCAGGACCACGTCTTTTAAAGTCAAGGCAGTCGAGTTCGTATGCTACTTCTATGCCTTCTAATCAGACGGATGGCTAAGCTGTGGTTGTTTGGGCAAGGCCACAGAATGACTGTAATACACTTATCACATATACCTGTCTCAAATAGCATAATAGTACCCACCAGTGTAGTAATCATTGCCGTTTCTACAATCCGGTCCCGACGTTAGAACTATCGAGCGACCTTTATCCCTGCATTTTACACGATCATTCTAGATCTGACAACCTCCAACACTAAGATTCATCAGCTATGGACTCAGTGAGGAATATATCACAGTCAAATATTTTCAAGGAATATTTGGAAGCAGGATTGTTCATATCGAGCATTTCCTCCGAGAATCTCTGCGTTGAAGGTCTCTGTGTGATGTCATGCCCTTAACTTTAGCCCTAAATTCTTGTTCAAGACGCGTCGCCAAGAAGCTCCGAGGTTTAGAACTGAGAAGCGATCAGGCTGCATGAGGAGAAGCAGCAAGTGAGCAAAGAGAGAGTTGCGGGTGCTGATTTTGACTCACGTTTTGACTCATGCTTTGACTCATATTTGACTGCTCTTCGGTCATATGTTCTACAGCAGAATTTAGTTTAACAATGTGCTGTGTTCCTGACATTCATCTTGATTCACTTCCTGATGGCGACAAACGATGCATTCCGCGATAGGAGAGCGCAAGTGCTTTATGGCTCCGAGACTGGCAACTCCCAGGAGATCGCTGAGGAGATTGGGTGTTTGTTAGAGCGTTTGCATTTCAATATCAATGTTTCAGAACTTGATGCTGTGTCTCCAGTACATATTCTCATGGGTGATTCCAGACCATGTGCTAAAATGTGGTAGGAGAGTCTCTCTAACCACACCATTTCTGTTTTTGCGGTCTCTACAACTGGGCAGGGAGACTTCCCGAGTAATGGGCGACGCTTTTGGACCAGCTTATTGAGAAAGAAGCTCCCGGCCGACCATCTGACCCGTCTCAGATTTGCTGCTATTGGGCTGGGGGACAGTTCCTATCCCAAGTAATTTCAAGTATATAAATTCACATGAAAACTGCTGACGCCACTATAGATTCAATTGGGCAGCTCGGAAACTTCAAAAGCGGTTAAAGCAGCTCAGCGCGGACGAATTACTTGAATCATGTGAAGCTGATGAGCAGGGCGAAGAAGGGTAGGCACCGTTGGCGCAGATAGCTAGAATGAGGCTGACAAACTTAGGACTGATGGAGCTTTCCTAATATGGGCGCAGAAGCTACGTTCTAAGATTCTGGAAGCTTTCCCTCTGCCGACAGGGGTAGAGCCTATAGCAATCAATGAAAAGCTGCCAAGCAAATGGAGGCTGAAATTCCTACCTGGGAAAGTTCCACAGGATTGGCGCGGCGGATCAAGACGTGAATCTAGACTCGACTTTGATAATCTCGACTCTGATAATCTTGACTTCTTCACTCCCGACTTCTCGGAGGGTCTGCCAGATACAGACTGTCGGCCCATTCTCAAGAGCTTTTGGGTAAGCTTGGAGTCTAATCGACGGCTTACAGCAGAGAGCCATTTTCAAGATGTCCGACTTCTCACCCTGACCACCCCTCAGAAGCTATGCTACTTCCCCGGCGACGCACTTGCGATCACGCCCAAGAATTTTGCCGAGGATGTATCAACGTTAATTGCCTTGATGAGATGGGAGTCTATTGCGAGCAAACCGTTGTCGCTTGTTCCAACAGACCTAGCAGCAGATCTTACATCGTATACTAATTCACCTATCCCAGATCCTCTACCGGGAGAGCTTCTTACCCTAGAAACGCTACTCACGAATTATCTTGACATTACTGCAATACCACGTCGCTCATTTTTTGCCGCAATCGCTCAGTACACAAAAGATGCCTTCCAGCGCGATCGCCTCCTTGAATTCGCAGATCCCCAATATCTCGATGAATACTACGACTATGCTACCCGCCCTCGCCGTAGCATTCTTGAAGTTCTGCAGGAATTTGATTCCGTCAGAATTCCGTGGAAGGAGGCTGCTAACGTCTTTCCGATCATGCGTCCCCGTCAGTTCAGTATAGCTAGTGGGGGTCAACTCAAGCGTAGGAGCGATGAGAAGGGTACTCAATTCGAACTACTAGTCGCAGTCGTGAAATATCAGACTGTAATTAAGAAAATTCGCCAAGGTGTCTGTACTAGGTATCTGGCAGCTCTTCCAGAAGTCAGCACACTCAACGTGGTCTTGAAGAACGAAGGACGCTTTCAAAAGAAGACAGAAGAACAAGGCAGTCATGTCCTTATCGGTGCTGGAACCGGCCTTGCTCCTCTTCGAGCACTCATCTACGAAAAGGAACGAATAATTCAAGAAGGTGGTCACGCAGGCTCAACATATCTCTTCTTTGGATGCCGGAATCAGGAGTCGGACTACTTTTTCGCTGATGCATGGAATAGTGGCGAATTCAAGCAGGACCTTCGAGTCTTTACTGCATTCTCGAGAGATCAGAAGCAGAAAGTATATGTTCAAGATATTTTGAGGGAACAGGCTGAGCTAGTATTTGATCGAATATACAAGGACCAAGCTCTGGTTGTGGTGTGTGGCTCGTCAGGGGCGATGCCCAAGGCGGTGCGCGAGGCCTTAGTGGATATTCTCTCACGAGATGGACCAAAAGGTAATGAAGAACCTGCTTCGATGGACCGGGAAAAGGCTCAGGCGTATCTGGCTGGTATGGAGAAATCAGGAAGGTTTAAGCAGGAGACCTGGTAGAAAGCCTTTCTGACGTAATATTTGTTCAAAATTATAAACGACTAGTATCTGACGACCCAACTGATCAGGTTCAATGGACAAGCTGTGGCAACGTGGCATATAGTGTGGCCTTCTTGTCCCAAGGAATGGGACCAATGCCAAGAACGCCAAGTAATTTCTGCTTAAAAGATTTTAACGCCCCTTAACGCTCTAATCTTTGTAAATGGCGTCTCGGCCTCCATAAACATCCTCATAAACAGCATTTTTCTTTGTTAGTGGGCTTATAACTTTAAGTGCTCGATCCGTGAAAAATACTCCCAAGTGCGGTAATTATCGAAAGTAGCATCTTTCTGGAGCAGGTTTCTAGTTTTGGCAACCGGTCAGGGAACAAGAAGGGTAAATGAAGATGACCTCAATTAAGCTTGGAGTTGTACTAGGAGTCGTCCCGTATTCCCATTTGTCGCATTGGTTCTTTTCATGATACAGCTCCGCAATGTCCAGCTCATGCAGATGTCAAGTGCGATCCAGGCCCAGTGTTGCCCGCAGGCAAGTGATGCACGCACAATGGAAGACAATAGACGATATCCCACTTTTAAACCGATTAAACCATTCTTTGAGATGCGGAAGGTTTCCTGGATTGTGTGATGGGTTCGCGACTACCTCTTGGCAGCATTCTCTTCAAAATTCTCATCCACAACTTTTATTTTCTGCATGCTGCCATTCCATGTTCCTGATCAGTACTCGGAAGAGAACAACTCCTTCCCATATGTCGGAGATAAGGCTGCGTCAGCTCATATCGTCTTCAGGCCTCATAGTCGTCAGATCACAGTATTCGATGCGAGTTTTCTACTCTAAGGTACTACAGCAATCCAACAGGTCCAGAAACCAGACAATTCTTTGCTTTCTCTCCTCATCAAGTCAACCGAATTCTCCCACTTCGAAAACAACGAAAAAGCTTTAGGAAATCGATTCCGGCTTTCGTCTTGCTCTAGAAACGTTACCTAGGGAGGGCGGCCTTGAAACCGTCAGCGTCCCAAGCTCACCAGTGTTTTCGGTCACAAGGTGCAAGCAGTCCCTCAAATGGAAGGAAGAAAGGGATGGACCGCCAGCAGGCTTTTAATTTGTTTGTTGACTAGAACATGGCCGCGACTCAAGGCTAGAGTTACTTTTTCTGACTTCTTTCGAACTGCTGACGTCAAGTATAGAGTTTACAATCTTACGACCTAAGCGACGAAAATTATGGCCCACCCAAATTAGTCTGAAACGTGATTTTCCTCTTGTACTAACGTTTCGACCGGTAAGAGTCACACATGGTGAGGTGAGTCTCACAGCACGTGAATTGTGAAGTGTTCGCTCACTTTTATACCGCAGTCACCATTCACCATCACCAGGTCCTGGTTGGGAACCAAGCCTCACCCGTTGGCCTACAAACGCGCACACTGTCCATAGAATCTACGTTCGTCCCTCTTCTCACATGAAGATTCCTACTTGCATTATATGGAGACCAAGCTCCACTGGCCGTCGATATTTTTCTGACTGGCAAGCCAGCCAGCATCGTCCAATATCTTCCGATTTTCTCTTCTTAAAGACATTTTGCACTCGCTTTACTGCCTCTACATTTGGAGTTCTGATAACTGACATCGTGAGTTTGACGGCGACTTCCATAAAACAAAAATTCAAAAAATACTTCAAAGCCCAAAGTCGAAAAAAAGAGCGGTTCAAACAACATGTCTCACAGCATGTCGAGGAGCAAGGTCAGATAAACTCGTTCACCAATGCTATTTCCTGAGTTGACAATTGCACAGAGGGTTCGATCCAAGCTCTTAAGCATCAAGACCCTCTTTAACATCTCAAAGAAGCGATCAACCCCAGCGAAAGCTGCATCTGACAAGACTTCTGCAGTATATGAAATTTTGCCCCCGGTTCAAAATGTGTCGAACACCTTGAGTAGGGAGCTCATTCATGCTCTGAACTCTGCCAGCCAGGTGTCCATCGACTCCAGTGAATTATACGAGCACAGCAGCTATGGTTTTGGCAGCCAAGACTCAACATTGTTTGGCTCGAGGACTCCCTCGGCTGGATCTACTCCATGTCATGAAGTGGCTACAAAGTCTTTGTCAGGCAGTATATTCAATCAGAATCATTCAGCCTCCAAGGCTCTGTCATTGTCTCGTGCCCAAGCTAACGCTCTTGCTCAAGGTCCATCGTCAACGTTAGCATTGGGAAGTGAAAGTCCACTGACGGACAAAGAATTTTACAATTCCCATGTCAAGGCTCATAAGGGACTGTCTGTGCATACCTCTGCATTGATCATCAGACGGTTTCAATCATCCGCCAAGATATCGCCATCGACCGTCTTCATCCATCCTATTAATGCACAAATCAACGAAACGGCAGCCCGGCTACTAGTCACATACAGCGCCCTAGTGCCTCCATTGTCACTATCGCCACGGTCTGATATCGGAGCGGTGATCAAAATCGCTCCTACGTTCATTCTCAGTAAGCGTCTTCCAAAGATGCTCTCAGTCTCTACCTGCACTGAACAAGTTTTCTGGCCACCAAAGTCTCTATCTAAGCAATTTCTCTTAAGCTCTAAGAATGAGTATTCGGTACTTGATGACAAGAGAGTGCTGAAAAATAAAATTGCGAAGCTTGAGCAGCAGCTCGAATCTCAGCAAGAAGAATCGCAGTCATTAATTACTTTCTGGAAGGAGAAGCGATACCAAGAGCGGAAAGAGCACAAGGCCACGAAGCACAAGCTTCTGGATGCTAAAGATAGGCTTCGATCTGAGAGCCGCGCGTGTAAAGAAACACGTTGCGAGCTTTCTCAAGCAAATGGACAAATCTATCAGCACTTACAAAAGGACAATCAGCTTCTCTCAGCTATTTCTGAGATATTCTTCTCTTCAGAAAAAGCTCAAACCCTGATTGTCGATATACTAGGGCGACATGCGCCCTCCCTATTGCCAAACGAATCTCAAGAAAGGGGGAATGGCTCTCAGACGGCGATCAGACGCGTTGGCAATGAAGCTGTGGAAATAAATCCGCAATCAGCCTACGCGGACGTGCTGATACGCTCATCCCATCTAGCATTGGGCGATGATGAAGATAGTCCACCTCCAAAGAACCTTCCACCGTCTGCTCCTCTGACTGCTGAGAATCTAGGGCTTGAGGAGGATCTGAAGTTCAGGGGCTCTCAAGACTCGTCTTGGCGACAATCACTTTTGCAGTCCGACTCAGAACCTGAACAAAGCTCTGAAAAAGAATCGAAGAATGCCGTGGGCAAGCAATCAAAGGGTCGTATGCGACGGCAGTTCGCGTCTAATTCAGGAAAGAGTGCCTTTCCCGAACAATGCTCTGAATTAGGAAGGCATTCACGTGCAAGTCTATCTACAAAGTCGGATACCTTTCTCTCCGGGTCGAGCGACTACAGTGGATCACCACCAATGGTCGGATCTAATGGCATATCAACAACAACACTGAGCTCTATTGAAATCTGGTTGTCCGAGCAAAATGAATACAAGCCAGCAATCATTGATGAAGGAGGAGCCGATGAACTTCTCACTCATACTAGCGACTACGTCAAAGTAGACCGGAAAGTTTCATCTGATGACCTTCATATCAATTGCGCTCAACACTCCGACGAGATTAGTAACGATGGAGACTTCAACCATGGAGGGACAGAAGAATGCACACCTCAAGAGCTTGTGGAGCAAGATCTTGAAGATGGTCTTGCACGGCCTAAGATTATGATGGACGATCAGACCCAGTCTTGCAACTACGAAGATTTGACTGCTGGAGACCCAGACCTTGGGTTTGGCTCTCTCTGCGACTCGTTTCATGATTTGAAAGCCCATAAGCGATCATCAAACTCCACGCTTGCAGTAGATGCACAATTAGGCAAGACTTGCGGCTGCGATGCCTCATCAGGCCAAGACAAAGAAGAGCCCGCCGCTGCTACGAACGAACATGACTCTTCGGCTACATCCTCAGGTTCAACTGCCCAGCCTACCGAAAGAGAGTCAACGAACTCAGATTATGAGATCGAGGATTCTACGAGCTCACACAATATCGCCGCAACTGACTTTGATCATCAGAACCAGGTTAATGCACTTCTCAACTACGATAGTCCCTTGAGCGCAGAAGACACCAGAGCTGCGATCTGTGCGCTGAATGACGATCCTCTACGCAAAGAATTCGATAGGCAGTTGAGTGACGCCTGCATAGCCGGTTGGAACGACGAAGATTCTCCCACGGATCCTGTCCTACCTTCTCCGACAGCAAGCCAAATAGGATCAGGTGGTGATAGTATTGGTACGCAATCCCCACTGCTGTCGCCTTCTCGAACTGCAGGCTCTGAGATGCGGGCTCACCTTCCACCAGCATCAAGCCAATATGTATCTAAATCTCCACAAGGCCCTCGAGCTTCATCGAAAAGGGATGATTCGAGCGATACCATCTCTTCACGATTATCACCCATTCCCGACAAAGATGCCTACATGCCACCTCTACCACAACCATCGCGGAGCTTCGAGCAATATGGCGCGAAGCCAGTGGTTGCTCAGCCCATTGTCACTAAAATTTCTGACATCCAGGCCCTACGACGAACTCCACCAAGGGATTCGCGAAATGGCGGGAGTCATGAACAAGCTTCTGCTCACTCAGGGGGAAGAGCCGAAGACACCTGGATGCACCCACTTTCTTGTGCTCTTCCAACACGGCTTTTCAGCGACACCATCCTCGGTAATCCATGTGTTGAGGGTGTGGAAACTGGTATGCGTTCTCTTCGTGGAGCACCACAGAGGAGCCGTTTCTTTGGATCTGGCCGGAGCCTTTCTACGGCTGATGCAAACCCAGAAGTCATACAAGACCATCTCCGAGCATCTTCTCCAAGCCTTGGCCATGACATGTTCTTTGGTCCTTCCACGAGTCGTCCAGGTAGCTCGGAGCTAGGTGTTCTTGTATGTCCAGTGACACCTGAAGACCCGTTCTGGATAGGTCCGCAGCTGGTACCGACAATGCCAGCACATCAGCAACGAGCGACACAATCTATGACTGAAGCAAGAGCTCTACACCCAATGCTGGCTATTGGTCTGGATACAGAAAGCACTGCGCCCCCAGCGCCTGCAGCTCAGATACCTGCAACAGACATTGGAGTGGCAACTTTCCCATCTCCCCCAATCCGAACTCCTGATACCGACATCGGCATAGCACCATTCCCACCACCTCTGGCCCGAACTGCCCACACAGACATTGGCATTGCTCCTCTTCCCGCCCCTCGAATCCGAGCAGCTGATACACTACACGACAAAGCACCAATTCCTCCCGATCCCATCGAGCCCCGACCCGCACAAACAACGATCCACGCACCCCTCGCACAATCCCGCGCCCGCGAGGCCCAATTCCGCAACCTGCTAGAATACTCCGAGCCATTCCCCAGCCTCCCTCCCATGCCATATTGGGACCTCGACGCCCCGCACAACCAGTTCCTGTGCACGGGCGCGTACTACAGATGTGAAGCTGCGCATCCGCCGAGGCTGAACAGCAAGACTCGCTGCGAGCCGGTTGATCTCCTGAGCGATGAGAGCGCGGATCAACAAGACAGGGGAGACCGCGAGGATACGCGAAACGCCGCCGATGACGCACCAGAAAGCGTGCAAGACCTCCGGTCCACCGTCTGGCGCAGCGCGTCCGCTATCGACGCTAGACTCGAAGAGAGTATCGAGATGAGCGGGGCGACGAAGGCGAGATCTAATTGGGAAGATGAGTGGATGAGGGATGCGAGCATGCTGGCTAATCTGAAGGGGCTGATGGAGGAGAGGGGGCAGTATGGCTGGGGGATGTTTGAGATGGAGGAGGATGTGCTCGGGGCGACTGAGGATAGTGGTGAGGGGGAGCCGGAGTGGGCGGGTGTTAGGGCGGAGTTGTTGAGGGTTGGGAGGAAGAGGGGGTTTGGGGAGTTTGAGGAGGATTGTGAAGATGAGGGATTTGAGTTTGAATGATCGAAGAGGGCATATGAATAGGTATGACGAAGATGGCATTAGTAGCTCAGGTTACTAGCAGGTTGAATAAATGCTACGGCTCTAGCTATTGCGACTACTGGGATGATTACGAAGAGAATGGCAAGCATAAGAACCTGAATAGATATGACTGCTTAAACGAGTATCCTAGATCGGAAGACTTTGAAGACGTAAGAACATCGGATGGGGAAAAGATGTCAATTCCATAGTAGTCTAACGAAAATTGGAAGACAAACTAATCGACTCCGGACAGTCAGAATTGTTCCTTGCCCAAAATCCAGCCGTTCAATCTTCAATAACAATCGGATCAATCCTAACCCCCAAAGTCCGGGGCGGCCCGTCATAGTTCTCTGTGCCAGAACCACCGTCAGTTCTCTCCTCAGCTCTCCTCAGCCCCGGCAACTCCATGATCTCGCCATCCCCCTCCCCATATCCATGCCCCTTCCAACTCTCAGATGTGAGACTCACGTCCACTATTTCTCTCCAGCGCCCATACATGCGCACAGGCCTAGTCTTCCAATGCCCGCCCGGATACTGACTGCGCATCAGCCTGAGCGTCGGATGCGTCCTGAGATGCTGCCTTAGAATCCTAAAAAGCGCCTTGACCGAGTCCTGCCGCGGACCGCCGTACAAGGGTAGATCAGCCCAGATATGTGCACGACGCAGGCCGTGGGCACGAGACAAAAACAGATCGACGTCGCCCATGTCGTACCTGCCGCCGATGTAGAGCTCGATGTTCTGGACGCAGCGGGAATTGCGTGGACCGATGGCGGAGAGCCACTGCCAGGGTTTGGGGTAGAGGCGGAAGTCAAAGGTATGGATGGCGTAGAGAAGAGGGGTGCTTTCGAGGTGGATGATTTTGCTTGTCCGTGTGATTGCTGCGTTGGGGATGAGGGTAGGGAAGTCGGCAACGTCTTTTGGGTAGAAGGGGAGGAGAATCACGTCGGGCTCGAGGAGGGATGATATGCACGAGGGGCGGTTACCGGAGATGAAGGAATCGAAGGCTTCGGGGTCGAGCGACGTTGGGGGGGCGGTGAGGAGAAAGATGTAGATTCTGTTACGGATTTCGGGAGGGAGTTTGTAGAGATTGCCGAGACCGGAGCGGATTTGAGACTGGGAGAGGGGCCGCGAAATCCATTGCGAGGCGGATGAAGAACGAGCTGGATAATTTTTTTGCGGTTGAGGTTGTGTCGATGGCGTATGTGCGTAGGGTATGCAGACGCCATAACCCTCCATCCCCGATGGTGGTTTGATCAAGTACGACCTTGGGTGACATGCTGTGTAAGACATTTGCATATTTTGTTCAAGCCTGAAGAGCAAAGCCATGAAGAATTGAGAATCAAGGTACGAGGAAAAGACAAATATGGCCATGGGCATCAAGGCTCTAAGAAATACAATTCCTGGTGTTGCTGCCTTGTCAAGGGATGAACAACCATTCCTTACCTTCTTGAGATTAGAATCATTCCTATATAAGAAAAACCGCGAAAGCCTCGATATCAATGCTTTGTCTTAGAGAATTCGGAACTGCCTCGTTGTGGCATACCATTTTTAAACTCGATCGTAAGAATTACAACCGCAAGTACAACGACGTCCTTCCGGCATACACCTCGGAAAACCATGGAGGCAGCGAAAGGCATCAGAAAGATTTCAATTCTCAATCGAAAACAAACAGAAAATTCTCTTAACCAAATCGATCAGGATGCGAGGGTTTCAGTTTCTCATAGTTCAATAGATTAAAAACACCTATCCAACGTTCTCTTCAACACGCTCTGGTGAAACATCAGACGTCATGTACGGATCTCAGCCCCATTTTCTTAAGCGCTTCAGGTAACACAGGCAAGGCAGCCAACACGTTTGTGAGATTCTATTTCCCTAATATCAAGGGACCTACGCTTTCCTATTTCTTGTCTAAACCTATTCTACAGCCGGCGTCGACGTCTCCCCTCCCAAAACCGCTTTCATTTGTTCAGGTAGACTCGTTTTCCGTACCCCCTTTGCTAGACAAAACTGAAGCTTTGTAAGCGTGACATTGGCATCAAGTAAAAAGCATGATATCTCAATCCCTCCCTCAGGCCCCACCCCTATTTACTAGCACCCCAACATCTATCGTCCGAGACACCGAATCCATCATTTCAACCTTCCGCTCCACTCTCGACCACATTACGCTCGACATCCCCCCGTCAGCCGCAACCTTCTCCACGGTCCTCCTGCCCCTCGCCCAGGCAGAGAATCTCTTCAAATCCCGTGCGCACATCCCCGGCTTCTACAAAGACGTCTCCCCTGACCCGCTGATTCGGGATGCATCGATCAAAGCGCAAGAGCTATTCGATAACTTCACCGTCGAGCGGTCGATGCGGGAGGATATCTTCCGCCTTGTCGAGGCAGTGAAAGGGAAGGATGAGGTGCTTGGACCTGAGGAGCGGCATCTTCTTGAGCTGGTGTACCGAGGATTTCTACGGAGTGGACTGCACCTCCCCGCGGCGGAGCGCTCGAGGCTGAAGGAGGTGAAGGAAAGGCTAAGTCAGCTGAAGCTTGCCTTTCGACGGAACCAGCAGAATGACGGCGCAGTCCGGGATTTCACCGCTGAGCAGCTGGACGGGCTACCGAAGGGGATGCTCTCGAATTTGGAGCCATCTAAAGAGCAATCCGGCGCGCTTCGACTGCCGATCAACTACGCCTACACTGGCCGCGCCTTCCAGTACGTCAAAGATGCCGAGACGCAGAAGCAGATCTTTATCGCCTTTCAGAACAGGTGTCCGGATAACGTTGCTATCTTCAGGGAGGTCACCGAGCTTCGTGATGAGGCGGCAAGGCTTCTGGGCTACGTGAACCATGCGGCGTTTCGGATTGAGGCGATGATGGCGCAAACACCGAAGAGGGTGGATGATTTTCTGGGGAATTTGAGAGGGAGGCTTGGGGATGGTGGGAAGAGGGAGTTGGAGAGGTTAAAGATGCTGAAGAAGGAGGATGTTGAGGCACAGGGAGCCTTGTATGATGGAAGATTTTACCTCTGGGACTCGGGATTCTATAAGAGGATATTGATTGAGAGAGAGTATCAGGTTGACAAGGAAGAAATCGCCGAGTACTTTCCCCTGCAGGAGACTGTCAAGAAACTGTTGGATATTTTTGAGAGACTGTTTGGAATGATGTTTGTGGAAGTTGATGCTGAGGCCCGTAGCACTCTGGCGCCATCTGGTAAGGGGGAAGATCTCCTGTGGCATCCGGACGTGAAGCTGTTCACTGTGTGGAACACGGGTGAGAAAGGGGCAAAAAACGCCCAAGCATTTCTCGGCTATCTCTACCTCGACCTCTTCACTCGAGAAGGCAAATACGGCAACGCGTCGAATTTCAATATACAACCGGTAGGCACCTCATCCTCTTCAAAACCATTCTTTCCCTTCCTGCTGACCTCTCTCCTCCAGGGTTTCGTCAAACCCGACGGCTCCCGACACTACCCCTCGACCGCCCTCCTAACCTCCTTCCCCAAACCCCAAACCGACAAGAATGGCGCCAAGCCAATCCTCCTCAAACACGACGAGCTCGTCCAACTTTTCCACGAGCTCGGCCACGCCATCCACGACCTCCTCTCCCAGACGCGCTTCGCCCGCGCCCACGGCCCGCAGGAGGTGGTTCTCGACTTCGGTGAAGCGCCCAGCCAGATGCTCGAGCATTGGTGCTGGGATGTGCGGGTGCTGGGGGAATTGGGGCGGCACTGGTCGTACCTCTCCCCCGAGATGGAAGGGCTATGGAGGGAGGGAAAGAGGGAGGGAGAGGAAAGGCCGGCTGAGAGGATGTCGGAAGCCATGATTGAGAGGCTGGTGAGGACGAGGCATGTGAATGGGGCGTTGTTTCAGTTGCAGGTCTTGCATTACAGTCTGTATGATATGATGGTGCATTCTTTCAAGAGTCATGGGGATATTGCGGAGTTTAGTTTTTCGGCGGAGTACAATAGGCTCCGGAGAGAGCTACTGCGGATGGATGGTCCTGAGGACGAGTTGGGTGATGAGTGGGGACACGGGCAGGCGATGTTTGGACATTTGATGGGAGACTATGATGCTGGGTATTACAGCTATCTCTAGTGAGTCCCTTGGCCAAGAGCCTGTTACTTTTATTTATGCTAACCCGGTTGACTAGCTCACAAGTCTTCGCCGACGATATGTTTCATTCAACGTTTGCAAAAGACCCGATGAGTGCCGCGGCGGGGAGACGGTATAGGCGTATGGTCCTTGAGAAAGGGGCGAGCCAGGATGAGATGAAGACGGTTGTTGACTTTCTTGAGCGGCAGCCGGAGATGGGTGCTTTCTATAAAGAGTTGGGCATTGATTGAGTAGGTATAAATGTTAAATATTTTATTTAGTTCAACAATGTAACTGTGTTATGATGCTATAATCAGGATTGAGAATTGGCCGGTCATCTGGGGTTGCCAGTTTGAGAGCTCAACGCCATTAAGATAGAGTCTTGATGTCCCCGATCGTGCGAAAACTCCAACCATGGGAACCTAACACCTCCCGGTCCATGCATCAAGAGGCAGATCAAACGCCCATTGTGAAATCATGCTCAATCCCCGGCGTCACGCTGGCAATGAACTTCAAGAACACCACCAGATACTGGTCTACCCGTATTGCAACCTTCTCCTCCTCACCCTGTTCCTCATCAAGTACTTCCCACTCATCGCCACCGTTTCCACCGGCCGCTGCTACGCCGCTGCTGTGTCCCTTCCTTGCTTGCGCCTCTTTCAGAGACAACTTAGCAGCATCGTCAACCAATCCCTCCATACCCGCCTCGACCTTTTCTGCCGCAGCTGCATCACCATGCTGCAGTTTTTGTAGCCGTAGCTTGAGCGCAGCGTCTGCGCGGTCAAGCAGGACTTTCATCACTGATGCATGCCGGCAAGGATGGACAGAAGCCATCTTCACAGAAGCGTCGTAAAATGGAAAGTCTTCCAGGGTAACAGTCTTATCTTTATAATCACCGACAATATCTTGCATCATGTCTTGTGGCGGAAGAGGTTCGGATGGCGAGAGATATCCACTAAGATACATTCGAGGTGTGCGGTAGTATGGTGTATAGGTGATGTAGAGTGTATAGGTTCGGAGGCTACTATTAGAAGGTCAGCACCCGTTGAAATGAGAAATGCTTGTTTGTTCGAGGCTTACGTTTTGGTCCCATCACCACCTTGGTCCCTAATGATAGCTTCGGCGTCATCATCGTCGTCTTCCATGTCTGGAATTTCATCCTCTTCCGGCTCTTGGTCGCCAACATTGCCTGACTCATCCACCGTCCGCACATCCCGCATCCGGGATTCGGAGCTCCTCATATCTTTGCCCCTGCCACCGCCTGTCTGGAGCCAGCCGTCATCTTCTCCATCACCCACACCTCCAACTTCCTTTGCAGTGTTTCGCAATTCATCGCGGACAATCTCGTCAAGCTCGGCGTCTCCAGCAAAGTTCTCGTCGAGCCGTTTGTGACAGGGAACCCCTCGAGTAACTAGGAACTGTTTGCCTGGAGGAAGGTATTGCACACGTTTTGAGGCGGGAGAGGCGTCGGCCCAGGACCAAGTTGGAAATTTATATACCAGGTAATCGCCCGCTAGTAAGAACTCTTCCGGAGTGATCTGTCCAGTGTTTCGGAAGGTAGAGGTGTGGGTGACTGGGGCATATCGGTCCCGTATCTGGGAGATTGTGGAACGGATGGTCTGCATAATGAAGATCTCCGGTCAAAAGTGCCGCTCTCTCGCTCGTGGAAGCACGGCTCTTCAACAGAGCCAGTAGGTAAACACTCTGCCTTTAGTCCGCGGGGTAACCGGATGGCTTCGAGGGACTTGCTGAAGAGTGAGGTGGATGAGAATGTTTTTGACGTGTAAAAGTGTGACTGTTAAAGAGCAATCCCCGATTGCACAAGGTTCTTGGGTTGCTAGCTCACATCTAGAGCCTCCAGATAGGAACAAAGGCAACCGTCAACTGATGGTTATGGCGGGGATCAGGCGATGAGGCTCAGCCGATAAGAGACAAGGCTGGGAACGTCATGTGACTGATCTTGAATCCGAAAGCTTAAGTCCGACAAAATTCGCCGTCACATGTTTAGAGAAACTAAAAACTGAAGGGGGGCTTTATAGAAACGTTTCTTCATGTTTGGATTGTACTTCTCGACAATCCAGATTGTGTTCTCTATCTAAGCTGTCTCGACACTGAATCATTGTCCCTTCCGTATAAATGCTCAAATGGGTATTATGCAATTTGCTGGATCTGCCATTGCCGTGACTCCCTGTCATGAGCCCCATACTACATCCCGTACGCCATTCACACAAAACTTAGTCTTCCTTCAAAGCAATTTTTCATGCGCTACAAGCCCAAGCCTGCAAGCAGGTTCAAACAATCTTCATTGGCCCGTTCAAGTTCGGTAATTCTCTCCTTCAACGCCCGGCTTTCTTCCTTCATCACACCAACTACATCCCAGGCCTCAGATCTCGATACGCCATGACAAGTATTACATGGTTGCCTTTCTGTGGTAGTGTTCTGAGAGGACTGCACCGGGCTTAGTGCTTTTGTCAGGCTCCGCGTCGTAAGCTTGAACAAGGGGAACTTGGTAGACTGGGGAGTCGCCGGGCTGAACTCGATATCAGTCGTCGGGCTGGCACTTCGAGCTGTCATTCGGTCAGAATGAGAGAAGACACTAGACACCTCGGACGAAAGTTCTGCGTCTTGTTCTGAGCTTTCAAACGAAGAGGCAGAGATGTCCGATATTCTAGTTCTTCGGCCCCTGTACGCCCTGAGGTGGTCTTCCGGCGGCTGGACAAGCTTGACAGTTCCTCTTCTAAGCTCTTCCTCTTCCTGCCGACGGTTTCGTTCCAGAGCAAGTTCCTCTTTCAGTAGTTTCATAGCTTCTTCTTGGGCCGATGCACGAGCCGCCATATCTGACAGCTGCATCTTGAGAGCTTCATTTCGAGTCTCGGCTGCCTCAAGCTCATCAGCTTGAATATTTTTCTCCGAAAGAGTAGACCGCAGCGATTCATGGGTAGTACGGTATGCCGTCTGGAAGCGGCTCAACGTGCCTTCTGCGTTCATCTGGAGGTTCTTGAAAGCAGCAGGTGAGAAGGTGTCTGTCGGACCGTGAGGGAAGAGTGCAGTAGGTATTGAGATAGCAAGTAGTTCATCGTTCTCGGCTGACGGATTGGATGGTGACTGGGGCACATGGGACTTGTTTTTGAAGAAGAAACGGGACAAAGAGCCCCCTGAGGTATTCGTCATCGCTTTTGGTCGAGTCGGAGATGCCGACGTACGCTTTTGTAGTCTGCTAGAGGCCGTTGGCGGTCGATTGAAAATAGCATCGCCAGTGAGAGTAGGTGTGGCTTCTGTGGTATCTATCGATGTGATTCGCTGTTCTTCTTGAGCATTGAAGGGATTAGGCTCTTCTTTAGTCGGCGAAGGTATCAACCCAAGATTGACGCGTTCCGAGTCACCGTTGAACCAGCCACCTATCTTGCTAGCTTTAGCTTCAACGGCCACCGTTCCTTCTTCATTGTCTCTGGTGGTAGGAATTGTGTTGGCTGCTTTTTTAGGGGAGCTACTTCGAGACCTTGGCGGTGAAGACGCTCGGTTCGAGGACAGGAGAGAGACATGGATGGAGTTGCGAGAAGGCTTGTTGCTGACCGGATGTGAGGCAAGAGGAGCTGGGAGATCAACAACAGTGCGAGATCTCTGGTGTGGGGTTTTCGCTCTTGACTGTGCTGGCGGGGGCGGACGTATCGCATTCTCCCAGTCGATGCTGTTGACTCTGTCAGGACCTTCCGAAGAAGACATCGGCTGAGAGGAAGGTGGCGGTAGTGACGGAATGGCAGTTGCGTTGAGCATCTTGAAACGCAGTTGGAGGGTTTGGCCCAAGTTGTTGTTTCTTTACCTCACAAGTTCCAAACCATTGGTTCCACAACGAGCTTCTGTACGGATTTTGAGCTAGATTATAGCTTCCTGAAATGAACCATGAAGCTCTGAGACTGCTCCTCAAGAGGAGTGCGAAGTAAGATAGAGCTCAGAAGCTCGACAACTTGTGTAGATAGGGTGGCAAGTGGCTGCAAGAACCTGCAGAGAGGGTGTTCGACGGAGATCGTCGGGGGCGCATGAATGAAGAGAGCGGGGCACAACGCGGCGGGCAACAAAGGGTCTCGTTGTTCCCACGACAAGGGCACTGCTTTGATAACAGCAGAAAGAGCTCGAGGTCGGATTTTGAAGCTCTGTGCAGCTCCGTATGAGAAGAATGGAAGGTTTCGAGGAGTCTATGCCCTTTTTCTCACTGCGGTAAATGTTGCGTGGTGGCAGGAAAAGTTCGTCTTAACGTGGTGGCAGGGAAGCTCCCGCTCCCGGTCCCCCAGCCCGCAACCCTGGACCCCTGCCAAATGACGACCACCAACACTCTTCGCCCGGTTTCCCAGCAATGCACTTGAAACCAAACATCTCACTGGTGCAAGCTGCGATATGATATGGCTCCAGTCGCAGCCCTTGACCGGCTCTCTAATCCTTTAGCCCGGCCGGATCAAATTCTCGACCTACAGGACGCGGATGCTGTCAGGCCCTCGGGGAAAGGCAATTCACTTCGCTTCTCCCAGGCTCAGTTGACGCACGCTGGTGGTATACTCTTAAGATTACCACAGGAGGTCATTTCCCAAGGTATCGTGCTGACAACGAGGTTTTGGGTTGCAGGGGGATGGTCAGAAAATGTCACTCCAAAGGTAGACAATTTTCACCACTTTGAAATCCCGCGATATTTACCTATGTTTATTCAGACCGTCTCTGCTGCTGCACTCTACTTGGCGGCGAAAGTGTCTTTCATGCCGGTATCACCTCGCTCAGTGATCAATGTCTTTGCATATCTACTGTCTCCAGCGTCGGAGCTATGGTTTGTCAATCCAGACGGACCCCTTGAGGACGTCAAACCAAGGTCTTATTACGTCTCAGAGGGGACGTACGAGCGAGAACGGCTGGCGCTGTTCCATGGCGAATCGACGATCCTAAAAGCTTTGGCCTTCAATCTCCACGTTGCTCTTCCACACAAGTTTGCTCTGACATACATGCAAGCGTTAGGTACTTCGTCACCTGCACTTGCTCGTCGAGTCATTAAACATCTTAATGGAGCCTTGTTTTCACCTCAACTCGTGTATGTGACGCACCAACCGAATGCACTCGCGGTTGCTGCTATATATTTAGCGGCCAGAGAGACTGAGGTTAAACTTATTGACGGCAACTGGTGGGAGGTCTTCGATGTTGACCGGGAAGATCTGGGTTTCCTCGTCGTTGCGTTTGGCTGCCTCCCAACATTTGCACAGAGTGAAAGGGAGAAGTGGCAAACCGACAGCTTGGGACTTGAAATTCTAGAAGCTTACTGAAACATCTTCGTGAAGAGGCTGGTCTGTTCTTTGATGATTATTAAAAATCTTGGCTTTATATCTTAAAATAACACCCAACCGGTCGAGAAATATCCTAAATCCTCGATCCAACATCACAAGCTCATCACGCCAATTCTAACCAGCTACGCAGCAACCCAAAATCTGTACAAGTATCCAAGTCCCAAAAAAGAGAGAAACCCCCGGCCCCCCATGGGCCACGCTAGAACCTGCATAAGTTCCTAAATCCTGCAGATTCGACCGGGGGTCTGCCCCACCCCCCACTCAAGCGGATTCTCATTGCTGGGACCGCCGGTTACGCTCCAGAGCTCGTTCCCAACGCACGGCTTGCACCAGAAAACCCCATTGGGATCCCACTGCTTTTTGATCGCCAGCAGGCGGGGGTAGTTGCTACCGTAATAGTCGTGCTGCCAGGACGGATTTGTAGGGTCGGACTCGCTCATGTACGCGCCCAGGCCAGGGGCGAGCCGCTTCAGTGCGGGCACGCCAGTATCGCGAAGTTCCGCAGTGACGGACGCCTTCTCTGTCACACTGAGAGGTGTCCACACGCGACCCAGTGCTGTATACGTCAGCCCTGAACCATCAATATTGACTGCTTCGACTTACCAACATGGACGCAAGCCTTTCTCCATGCGGGTAGGACGGCGTTGCTTCCACCGGGAACCTGGGCTTGCTGCACTCCTCGCCCGATGACGAGATGGGTAATCAATATACTACTCGTTGGGGTGGACTTTTGCAATTGCGCCTTGAGTGTACTCAGGCTTGTATTCAGAGCGGGGGCATCAAGAAGCCATGACCCTAGTCGGCCGTCAAAACCGACTGACTCCTGCGGGTTACCTAGCCAAAATCTGCTAAAAGAGTCAAAGTCCGTGAAACTGGTCGAATTCTGGATGGCGGCAGCTGCCCAGCCGGAGCCGCTCATGTCACGCTGCAGAGGACTCAAGATCGCCGCCGCTTGCGCTCGTGTTTTCTGCGGGAAGATGAATATCCCCGCGACTGAGCCACCTGAAGGTGAGACATAGACATATCCCGTCGTTCCAGAGTCAACTAGAGCAGGGACGTGCGTGTGGAAACGAGCTGCGAGATTCCAGAAAGTGTCTGAAGCCGCTGTAGTAGTGAAGGAGAATTGGGCTGATGTCCCTGGGACCCCTGGATATACCTTGACAGTGACTGAAAGCATGACAGCAAAAGTGGAGCCGCCTCCCCCTCGGAGAGCCCAGAATAAATCTGGATTGCTTGCTTCATTGATGACTCGATACTCGCCGTCAGCGGTCACGATCTCCAGTTCGAGTACTTGGTCTGCCCCAAGACCGAAGAGGGAAGTGAGCGGACCATGGCCACCGCCGAGAATCCAACCCCCGACGCCAACACTACGCTCTGCGCCAGCGACTATTGTGATATTGTGATCAGCCGCGAACGTATAGACCTCATTCCATTGCATTCCCGCGGCAATCTTGATCGTTGAAATTGACTCGAGTCCCTTGGTCGTCGGATTTAGGGTGCCCAGAGTAAGACCAGTCAAGAGATGCGTCCAAATCTCCAGAGAACCGGGCCCCTTTGAGCGCCCAGGGTAGTCATGCCCTGTTCCTTTAACAATCAGGCGGACACCGGTCTGCGCAGCGAAGCGCACTCCAGCCTGTACATCAGCCGCGTTGATCGCCTCGATAGCGTAGGCGGCATAGCCCGAGCTAGAGCATGGATCTGTTGAATCTGGCCGGCATGTATCATCGTTGTAGATAGACGTAAATGGGTTACTTGCGTGATAGAAGCAATCCGTCCATTGACTCTGAAATGCTGCGCAAGCCGCGGTACTGGCATTAGGGAATCCAGGATGGCAAACCGCTCCAGGAGTATACACTGATGCCAGCCGACCTCCGACGGATGCATTCAGATTTTGCCATTGAGAAATAGAAGGCCAGCCGGTGGAATTGGCGGTTAATTTGCAAGAGGAAACTGCGGCGGTCAATGCTTCAGCAGCAAAGGCCAGAAGAGCAAAGAACACATATGTAAGAGACATAGGGACTTCCAATCGCAGGCTCCAAAATCAAGAACGCAACGTGACACAGGGAAGGAAACTCACTCCATTTTAAATTCTCGAAAGCCAGCAGCCACTGCAGCATCTCCCACCACTCCTATTCTCGTTATACATGCTTGGTCCGTTGATGAATTTGCCGATGATAGTGGCTGCAAGCATCAGCAGTGCTGCAAGGCCCTCTATCAAAGTTCTTTCTCTACCAGCATTGCCTAAAGCGGAATAGTCTGGGTTGAAGGAAGGTTTTGCCTGCAACTGCGGCTGCAGTCCTACGCAGGTGCAATTAAACCAGACACCATTCCTACTAGCCGCTTGTTGTTCGCTTTCTTGGTTCCGAGGATCTTCTGCACAGGGAATACGAGGTTGATTTCGCCCCGAACAGGCTTAAGAAGTCTCATGACTGATGATCACCCCTGAACGCCCTTCTACATGGTGTGTGGTGCAGATGGCTATATCTGATCAAAAAGGTTTATCACGTGATTGCTGTCTGTATTACGGAAAGGACCCTGTTTTTGCAGTTCCTTAACACCCTTCGCATAGAAATTCCTCGCCGCTGGATGTCCACGAGTCGCGCGGTCAAGGCCCCGGGTGTAGCCATTGTCTTCATGACAGAAGGCTAGCTTTTTCTGTCCCTTTATGGCAGGGTCCGAAGGCGCTCTCGTGGCTGCCAACTTTGCTGCAAGCAAAAGATAGTTCTGCAGCCCTGAGGACCCAGAGTCCTCTCCATGCTGCAGATCAGCCTAGACCTGCCCTCGGCCAAGTTCGGAATGCCGGTTTTGTTATCATAGAGGCCAAGAATAGCTCAAGATCTCAGATTTCTCTAGAGCCCGACGGAACACTCAATCTATTCAATCATTGCAGACAAAACATATATTCAGGATCTTGCAGAGGTGGAAATCTCAGACATTTAGGCATTGCGAGCGCAAAGATCACTTAGCTTTTGTACCCCCACAGACGGGCCTTTATCTCGCCACTTGCGGGCAACACCACCTCTGTACCTATTTGTCCCCGCTAACACATAAGCAAGAAAGACTGGCTGACAGCTGCCACATCAGGGGAAGATAGGCTTGACGGTGGACTTTTGGGAGGAAGAGGCTGGCGCACGGGCAATAGTCCAGGTCAACTAGGGCGCCATCGGTGGAGCCTCTTCCGCCATCGTTGGATGTCGGCCCGCCAGACCACGGCACGATGGAATCGCTGCTGCGTCGGGGAATGAGATCGCCAAGCAAAAGAACGCGTAGAAGGAGGTGTGACACCGCATCAAAGACTCATCTGACGAGAAGGGGGCGAGAAGAAATAATTGGTAGAAGATGGTGGAAGGAAGGGTGAGCGGGAAGCTGAGGACGGTGAAGACGGTGTCGATGAGGGTTTTCCCTGCAGTTGCCAAGACTGAAAACGAGCCGAGGCCGACGCATCCATCACGACCTTTACGACGCCACCACCACGCCGCCCAAAACTATCGTCTTCTCCTCATCCTCCACGCACGGCACGCGCCGCACCCTCTTCACCACTCTCGCACGACACACGAGCCGTACCACGCTCCAAGGACTGGATACCGACCTTGGGGGAGGCTATGATGGCTTGAAATGCAATGCTATGCACGTCTTGATCTTGTGATGGCCGATCTTGCTGACGGGTGTATATCTCTTAGGCGCCGGCAGCCATTAGGTCCAGAGCCATGGAGAAAAGCGCATCTTCTTATCAGGACTAAGAATAGGACTGGAGCAAAGTCTCGGTACAAGCGTCCGCACCAAGGCGTCATGAACGGACGGCCCACGAACGTTGCATTCTGATAAATGCGGCTATATTTCAACACACCCACCGGCTATTTCGAAGAAATCTACCAGAGCAAGATGGAGGACATTGAACCTGCCCCCACAAGAAGACCTCATGAGCGATTGTCCCTTACTCCTTTCCTCCAAGCCCACAGTTGCGCACCATCAGACATTGCCAAAATGGATATCGTTCAGGAGAGAGGTCGGTGGGACATGATAGAAACTGGTCAAAGTCTTGACATTTGTGACAAAATTCTCCAAAGATATGTTGTATTTTGCGAAGGCATGATATAGCGGAAGGGTCATAGGATGAACTGCGTCCGTCGGCTTCCTGGCCATTCCAAGACCTTGTGAACCATTCTTGAGTGAACAGCAGAAGTAGAAGCATCGCAGGCAAGACATGAAAGGCAAGGTAATTTTCAGATCTCTCACTGACTTTTGAGTTCAAACTTCTACCTTTCGGTTCAGATTCTTTTCCTATGACCGTCAATGCAATTATTTCTGAACATAATATTTATTTCTAGATATGACCTTTCTTATCTAGATATAACTTTTCTCATCTAGATACTTTTCTCTTCTTTGATCGAACTGTTACTTGTCACAAAGCTTTTTATTCTCTCACCTTTTAGATATTCTTTACTTCATCATCTTCTGCCTATCTCGCTTCGATATCGATCATCGTGCTTTAGGTTCAACCGGGGTCGCGAGCAGTAAGACGCACAATTCTGACAATCATTCCGTGGAATACGAGGCTCTCAAGCACAATCTGGCTTCGCTGGCCATTGAGAATATGACCTCGCAATCTTATGCAGATAAGGTTTTACCTCAGATAGATTTAATCTCCGAAATAAACGGAGAATCACAAATCGATCATACGAACGAAATGGATCCTGAAAGCTGCAGTCAACGATTAACAAGTTCGTCAATGGATGCAACCCATGGTGCCACAGATCTTGAAGCCGCACAAAATGAAACAGGAATCAGTGTCACAACAAGACCTGAGTCGGATAGAGCCGAGCCTTTAAATTGTTCCGGTGTGCTTTCCAAAGTCTGCAGCACTAGCATGTATTTTCGCACGACTTTCGAAAAAGTTCGAGTGACGTTGAAAATTACGCATCGCAAGTCCACCACGCTCCTTGGCACTCTTGTCTTCAATAGCACAACATCACTAAACGGAATATTCATGGAGTAGCAATGAATCAAGGATCGATAAATGAGATTCATGTGAACGAGTCATACAAGACTTACCAAGTGAAAACTATTGAGCGAAAAATTACCATCTCTGACCACCCGCAGTAAAACGGATGCGACCCGACCTATGCTCGCGAAACCAATGCAAATCCGGAGCGCCACCTGGCGTTGAAATATTCATTTCGACCCATCTCATTACCTTTTCAGATTCCTCGAAGAACGTTCGAAGAACCCTCTCGCCGTGTTCGAAAAGAGACCTCTTCGTGCTGTCTTCTTGAATCGCCTCTATCCGTTGACTGACTGTCCATGCCCTTTGCGTCCACCAAGCATCGAGCTCGCGGATCTCAGATAGTTGCAATTTATCGAAATCGCGCTGGAACAGCTCAGCAGCGTACACGAGCAAGCTTCTCTCATCCTCATTCTTGCATATTTCATGGAGGATGACTCTCCATCTGTGCGCGTTGTCATCTCGATGATAAAAGTTCGACAACCAATCGATGCAATCGACTAGTGCTGATTCGAGCTCTCTTCTTCTGACCTCAAATGCGAACTTTTCTTCCGGCACAATATTGGAGTAGAATGTCCAAAGGGCATCTTTCAATGTGATGAGATCCTTCTGTCTGCTGAGAATCGTGCTGATATTTTGCCAGTACAATGGGCTAGCTTCTGGGTGTCGAGGCACCCGGCTCCCGTCAAGGATCTTGTCAGTCGACAATGCAGCTTTCCGAGCGTTCCAGAAATTAGGAGCAGGGATGCTCGAGGTGCCATGTTTGAAGCTATTTCTGCTGTTGCCGCTCTTCGCCTCGGTGGCTTCGAATGCATGTAGCGAAGGGTGCTCCAGTAGGCGGTAAAGTCTTGCGGCTTCTGGCGTGCTCTTCTGCGTAGGGCCATAGTTCGGTCGCCGCACCTGATGCACCTTTGAAGCGTTTGGATTGTCGCATAGCGCAAAATGCTGTCTATCGTCTCCTCGGACGTCGTGGCCACAGTGGCAGATGTCGTACCACATGGTTGATTTATCTGGTTTGTGAAGATATATATACAAGGATTTTAATATGTTGGGATTAAATGTGCTATACAAGAAACGATCGAGTCCGGCTCGTTGAATGTGGAAAGGGAGTTGCCAAAGGAGGAGTAGAAACTGCGTCTACTTCGGAATCTGCGAGAAGTACCATATGACTTCCTTTAGGCGTGTCCGTTGTGTCAAGTTCTTTCTTTCTCCCAGCCTTGACGTGACAATGCCTGATTTTGAAATCACGCCTAGGCTTTGTTTCCTGCAGATATTTGAGTCCATCGTCTTTGTTACAACGCGACAACGCATTGTCTCTGTGCATCGAGGTACCGCTACACTGACTGCTCTGTCGGCCATAGAGACACCGCCTGCTCCCTAATCACCTGATTTGTATCAAGCCAGCGAGACATTCATTCATGACCCTAAGTACGAATCAAGCGGTCAACTCCAGAAGCGAAACATCTTTTATATCTAAGCCCGCTTCAGCAACTCCATCTCTACCACCTCACCGTGCTCTTCTATCATAACATATCTCGCTGCTCCTCCAAACTCTCGACAAATAACTTCTGTCAAGCCACTCTCAAATCTGCATATCGATAGACATTGCATTTGAACCTCACCTACCGTCTCCTCGAATGCTTCCCCTCCCCGACAATGCTCTGCACAACGCACATATCGCACGCAATGGGATTTCTACCACGATTCCGCGGGATCGGGACTTTGACGACACGCGGATTTGAGCAACGTTGATTGGGGTAGCAAGAGGACCTAGCATGGAGCTCGGTATGCTCGCACCCAGGCCAAGTGTAGTATGTGGCTGTACACATGTTGTTTCAGTTGGATGGACAGGTTTTCAGGCGCGCTGCGCCAGAAGATACGCTGGGACGGTGCTGGGTTGGATAAAGGAGCTTAGTCTGAGGGTGAACAGATACTGTCTACGCATAGGCCGATAAGTGGGCAGCTCTGTGGGAAAATCTAATACGAAATTCTTGTAGCCACAGAGCGAGAACAACATTGCTCGGCGAGAAGCAGCCTGAGAGGTTCAAAGAATCGGTATCAGCGTCGTTCCTATTCCTTTGGCCCTAGCTTGTCTTTGCCATCACATTGTGCCTGCAGAAGATAATAGATATATTCCTTTCTTTGACTGTCGCAGGGGGATGACAACGCCTTTGTCTTGCCAGGGTTCTCGGACATCATTCTCCTACGAGGGTCTGACGAGGGTGCTATCTCATCGCCATATCTAGCCATTTTTCCTGCGAGAACGGGGAGAAATTACATAATCACAAAACATACCCAGTGCCAACACTCTACCCATCCGTAGCTCCTCGTTCAAGCACCCCCAAATTCACCTCCATGGAAAAAAGGTCACTTCCCCTCTCTCCTCGTCGCTAGATACCTAACCACTCTCACCCACTCCCCCAACCCCCTCTCAACCAGCGTATAATCCACCTTCGAGCGATTTCCCTCCTCCTGTCCCTTCGCAAACTAACTCCCACAACTCCCCTCTGGTTCCCCCTTCTGCCACATATCCCTCAACCTCAACCTTTCATGCCTCGCAAACCGCTCGATCTCTTTCGTTCTTAGCCTAGGAAAGGTGTCCTGCGCTGTGAGCACGATTTTGAAGTCCCCATTAGGCATGACCTCGTCGGTGAGGGACTAGAGACGCTAGCATTCGAGTGCGAAGAGGCGGAGGTGGCCAAACTCACCCTACCTTGTCATGCAAAGCATGAGGGAAAATGTGCCTTATCTGCTCTGGCTTGATAGCAAAGAGCACAAGGCACATCTGCATCAGTAGACATCACAGCGCAGCCTTCAGCGGCTCACGTCCTGTACCGGTCCAAGTCTTCCACCCTTGCTGTAAGTCCCTCATCTTCTCAATCCTCTGCTCCAACCCCTCCTCATCCCCAAACTCCCCCTCCATCTCCACGTCCTCCACCACATCCACACTCGGCGGGTGCCTCACTCTCCTCACCCTCACCCCCTCTCCACCCTCCCCCCGCTCCCCAACACACCTCCCCACAAACCCCGCCATCTCCCCCACACAATGCCCCGACACCCCCATCCCGGGAAACACAACCGGAAAAATATGCATCTGATGCTCATACCAATGCCACTCCACCGTCACTCCCTCCCCCATCGCCCGTTCCGCAACAAACTCCCCCTGCGCCCTCGCACGATCGTCTCCATACGCGAGGAAGAGGGGCGGGAAAAGGCGCCAGGTGCGCGAGGAGAGCGGGCTGACCAGCGGGTGGCAGAGCATGGAGGTCTCGCAGTAGATTTCGCCGCGTGGGGGGTGGGAGGGCCAGAGGGGGCAGGTTGGGGTTTGGCCCGGGCTCATGTAGGGGGGTGAGGGGGGGAGGAAGTCGTATTTTAGGTTGGTTTCGGTGGGGGTGCTAATGATCGGTTATTCGGCTGGGTTGTGAGCGTTTTCGAAAAGGGTGACACGTAGGAATGCACTGCGCTGCGATCCCGGGTAGGACTCACTGTGAAGAAGTATAGTCGAAGCGTGGGCAGAGCCCGGCAAAGCCTGCAGGCATGGGGACTGCGATTCTTTGGCCATTGTGTTCGAGATAGCCGTCCCGCTTCTGGTGGAGGTGTTGGATCACGAGGAGGACTGAGACGGCGAGACCAGCGCCGACGCTGTCGCCGGCGAAGACGATCTGCGACGGTTTGATGGGGCTGTGGAATGCGTCCGGAGGGGGATATAGGAGGGAGAGGTAGCCTATGAACATGTCGATCAGGGCTGCGGGAAACGGGTTCTGCGGACACAGGCGGTAGTCAAGGGAGGCGACCCGACCGCCGAACGCCTTTGCTAGGGGTGCAGTGAGGACTCTTGATGACGCCGGGCTTCCGGAGCTTTTTCTCTTGTCGGTCAGCACAACGAATGTAGAGGTACCTGCGTGACGCACTAGTGAAATCCGCCATGAGCATAGTATACAACAGCATCACTTGTCGTGTCTCCAACGAGACGACGGTATTTTTCTCTTTCATCGATATCCGGCTCAGATTCTTTAGGCCCTACTCCGCGCCGGTAGCCATTCCACTGTATCTTCACGTCTGCAGCTGTTGGCTCAGCGAATTTTTCTCCACCGCTGCCGAGATCTCTGATGGTTTCGACGACGGCATCGATGACCGCTTGTCCCATCACGGGAGGGAACGAGGCTCTGCTCACCCAAACGCTACCTTTGGCGGGTCGGTCTTTGGTTGTCTTGGACTGTTGGATAGAGATGGACTTGTAGAAGAAGGTGAGCGTTTTCCGGAGGTATTCTTCTTTCATCCGAAGAAGCTTCGCATCGGCATCCGAGTATTTTGAAGCCATGGGAACTGGTCCTTTGCAGGTTCGTGATTTGGAGGTTCCGTTACGTTCAAGGATCGAACAGCGGCTCGTTTTTGTGCATTTTCTGCAAAAGGCTCTGGCGAACAAGTGGTCGTGTAGATTTGAGCAGCCAAGAGTCTTCAGTCAAGCTCGACATGGCACACAGGTACCACATTTCGTTGCCGCAACCAAGAGCAAGCTTGACCTCGAATTGCCATGCGAAGCTATCCACCACAGGCACATACAGCGATAACGAAATCTATGTCATGTAAGGTACCGTATGTTGTAGCTGAACATACGACGTATCGTAACAAATAATCAGGTGCGTCGAGGACATGGATAGAATCCTGCAGGATCATTAACAAGGTGTTGTGCCGTCCATGCAGTCTCGGCAGTATGTCGTCAAAGCAAAGAAGCGTTCATCTTCCGAACTGGCCGGTCCGGCTTGGAGCCCGCACTTCGCGTCGACAGATTTGGTGACAGGCTAGGGAACTCCTCGGATCGAAAGAATACGATTCCAGATGCAAAAACTTTCTAACAAGCGCACGAGCAAGGTTCTTGGTCTTGGAAACTCCAAATGCAAGCCACCAGCTGTCGTCACTGACTATAATAGGAAACCGTTGCGCTGACATGCATATCTACGGATGGGGTAAAGGACTAGTCAAATCCGAGGCAAAGGGGTCTCGGATCATATCTGATAAACGTTCGTTGCTGGGCTGATAAGCGCTTGTCAGGAGGGAAGCTCAGGAGTGGTCACACGTTCACCGTTACGAAGTTCTTCAAGGGTGCTGTTGAGGGTGTGGTGCCTGTGCAGTGGCGCAAGGCCACGTCTTCCAATTCTGATACCCTACAATACCTCGGTAGGCTCAACAAGCAGCTGGTTTTACTACGTAAGTGGCGTGTACGCGAGGGAAGAACTTCCCTACCTCTTCTGGATTGTGACCACTGAAGCATAGATTGGAAAGTCAGGTTCGGGGACTAAGGTACGTCACACATGGTACCACCCAGGCAAGGTTGGGACGCCACAGCAGCTGGGTGGTCGATGTGCCGCAGTTGAGCTTTAGCTTAGAGCCTTCCCTGACAGCTGAAACTAAGGCACTGAGTGCGGCGTTTTTGAAACTGAACCATGCCGAGAGGCCCAAAAGGGCGGAGAAGACAGGAAAGACGAGGGCAAAACGAACTGTCGATCCATCAAGCTTTGTTTAGGCCGTGGTGGCCGCAGTCTAATTCGGGTGCGGCGCACGAAGCGCCGCCACCGGGGACGGCGGGTCAACTCGATAGACGAGTATTGGGGCTATAATAGTTGTTCTGCCTGATGCAATTTCTGTTATACATGTACTCTAGCATCCACATTGCTTCTTGAAAAGGGCATGTCGCCGAAACTGAATCCTCATGAGGAGTTTTAAACCTTGCAAGGATGTATTAGACAAACCTTCGAAGCAATCAAGAGGTTGTCCAAGGCATACAGCGCGGCCGCCGTGAAATTACCACGCGAATGTCTAGCTACCTAGGCATAACCCTGATTAAGGATCCCCTCACAATCAGATTCAAGCAACCTGCCATATATAGATCCTTCTGTCAAGGGCAGTTGGTGGGCACTTGGAGAGCCGCATGAAAACCTTATCGGATAGAACGACGTTTGGATGTTTACCGAAGATTTCTTGGTGAAGAGAAAATTGCCGGCCATCGATTTCAACGAGATTCCCTGCCACTGTATGTATGTTAGGAACATCAGATAGTGTGCTGATCTGGTTGGAACATCTCAACCTTCACCCTACGCCTCGAAATAAAGACAAGAAGTTATCGCCGTACATCCCCCCTATCGACTATAGGTACATTAATCGTACAGGATAGGTCATACTAAGACAGACTGATGCCACCCACATGTACTCCAGATGTCGCGAAGCGTATCCATGGGCTATTCTTATCCCAAAAAAGGTACTAACCAAACTTTTTGCTCTCAAAATACCGCCTTTTTCAGACTGTCTCTACCAGGCCCACACCTGGCTCGCGCTCGTCAAAGTTGTGAGCCCAGGCGTTCCCTTCTGGTAGCGGCGGTCGACCTTGAGACTGGCTACGGCGCTCGTCCACGATGGTGAACTCAGTTGTGCACGTGATGTTACCAGGAGGATGTGTGATAGTGTTGTCCGTCCCGCTCAGAGGGATGCTGTCATGATATGGGTCTCCAGTGTCAGTGCTGGGACGTTTCGAGTACTGCGATCCGCTTCCACTCGTCGTAATTTTGGACGTCATAGTGCTTAGACCGTAAAGCTTGCTGTCGCCGCTGCGGCGAGAGGATGCTGCACCAGAGCTGCTTTGCATTCCCTTGTGATGTGCGCCAGAGCTGCCGTGCGTCGCATTGTTCGTTGTATTTGGTAGCCAAGCCTTCCTCCTCACAAATAGATATAGCATGCGACCAAGAGCGAGATTAGCGCCAATGATGCCCGCGTCCGCTTCAGCGAACGCCCACTCGTCTGTAGTTACAAGTGTGAAAGTAAGATCTCTGCCTGCAGCAAGAGCAGAGAGATAGGCGCGCACAGCAGCGCACGCAGACGCAATGAGACCAATTCCCATCAGCCCGCAAATCGCTAGCTTCAACTCCCGTGATATGCGGACTTTCCAGAGAACAACAATGGGCAGCGCCGTGCAGATCAAGTCCGTCAAAATGGAATAGCCTACCGCGTGCTCGTCAGCCTTGTGTCACACTCTATCCACTTAAGAGTCTCCAGCCTGAAGGGAATAAGTAAGCTTCTTACCAACAGTGACGTAAATGAAGCAATTATATATGTTTATACTCCAGCAAGTACCAGCTTCTCTGTCCCAATAGGCCGAAATAGGATGGCACTGGGCAAGAAGAATTATCACACAGCTCCCGTTGGTGAGGACCAAGCCAACCATGATGACCCACAAGCAATATCGCAGCCACCCGGTCTTCTTAATACGGAAAATATAAAGACAAATAGAGATCTTAATGAGGCAAACGGTAACGAAGATGAGAACTTCATTTCCCCACGTCCACTTAACAATGTCCTTGATTTGCTGTGGTTTTAGATAGTACTCATGTCGCCCATTGCCGGCTGCAATGCTGAGCATCGTAAAGCAGAATGAAAGCAATCGGCATGCCTAAGTAAGACACCGTCAGTACCAGCCTTTCTGTGAATCGCTCACGTAAAAGTTTTGCAGTCGCTTTACTTATAACCTCGTCTTTGTTTTCAGGAAAAGCTCACCATAGCAACAGAAATTGTGGCATCATCCCATCCTCCTTGTCGATTGTATAATCGAACACCAACACGAGCCACAGTAGTCAACAGCGCGAGTGATGTCAATATAACTTCCTCTGCGAGCAGACCTGGCCCGCGATTAGTGTTGCCATGAGGGGGTCGTGGCAATGGGGCTTCTGCCATTCTTCTCCCTGTTTCCAAATGCGCACACGATGAAGAGCCAATCAAGCACCAAAAGACCTATAGTCTACTTTGAGTAAACGAGATGCACTTCGCATCTAAAGGTGGCACGAACAAAAATAATCAGTCTATCGTGGTAGATAGGCAGAGACGAAATATTAGAACTCATCTCGTGGCCTGGAGGTCAAGAAGGCCTGGCTCAAAGCATGCTATGTGGCACATACTGGAGCGAGCATGAAACCACGTGTAGCATTGAGAGGGTTTAGGGTGCGAAGATCTGATGCACAAGGGCGACCTCAGAGGGTCTAAGACTGTGAGCCTTGAACGATTGATCTCTTGCGTAATCGGCAACACCACCCGCTCCTTCGAGCATGCCTACCCTGTCAATAGCCATCTGATATCCCGCTGCCAGGAAGCGCGCAATGCATATAACTGACCAGGCAGGTAAAGCAGGCAAACGAAGAACGTCTGAAGATGGGGGCCAGACTCAGATTTCAATAATCATTGCACAAGGAGCTCCAGGGTCGTGACGAAACTTAGCTAGAGATTGTGGATTCGTGTATTGGCAAGACATCCACGACAAGTTAATCCCTGAAGGGACAGGGGCGACGTAAAAAAAGAATACGTCGGTAATACGAGCCGTATTCGTATTGTAGGTACCTTGACATACTCCGCCAATACTGATGCTCTGCTCATGCAATTCTTTTCTCAGAAAAGAACCATCAATGTTACAGGCATAATCTGAGATCGATCGCAATAGCCGATCTAATGTCTTGCTGTCACAATCCTGACCATGAGTTGCAGGCTCATTACCAGTGGTGACGGTGGACCGCTCGTATCGGACCATCACGAGGAGTTGGATATGCGAGATTGCCTGCATTAGCCTTGGGTTTACAAAGCATCTAGTTCTTGCAATGTAAAGTTACTGCGGCATACATATCCTGGTAAAATATTTGCAACGGTCGCCCAAGTTGGCGAGTCAGGCCCTCCATCGGAGCTGCCTTTCCTAAAAGGGTTAGCCATGAATGTTTGAGGGTCCGCCAGCTGGTCCTCCTCCTATAGTTAGCTTAGAAGAACAATCCCAATCACTCTGTTACCCAGCGTGCTTGGGCCACCGAGATCTACCACTGGCAGACTCAGCGTTAAGACCGCGAGTTTTATCTAATGAGCAAGTACAGAACCGAATTTCTCCCTCCCAATTCAAGGGGAAACGTTATGTGAAGCGAATTCCTGCATGCCTCTGCGCCTACCATCACATGATCTATCGCAATGACCGAAGATTCAAAGATATCAGCCGCGGAAGAGGGGCTGCCGCCTGCGCGGGACAGCGACGTCGAAAAAAGGAACGGGGCTACCGAGAAGACAAATGCACCTACCCTTCAAAGTCCTCCCTCTTCTCACTCAGCTCCCCCACCGGATGGAGGCGCAGTAGCATGGCTGGTCGTTCTGGGGGCTTTTGCAACACTATTCTGCACCTTCGGGTATCTGAATTCCTTTGGGTGAGTCTGGTCCCTAAGCACGAGACGCTTCTTGCCTTGCTCGTGGTAACTATAACAGAAGCTCATGATGGTTCTTTCTCATGGACAGTGTCTTTCAGTCTTACTATCAAACACACTTTCTCCGTCATGAATCACCGAGCGACATCTCCTGGATCGGATCCTTGCAGGTCTTCTTACTGTTCCTTGGTGGACTTTTCTCCGGCCCACTAGCGGATAGGTACGGGCTGCGGGCTGTGTTCGTTCCTTCAGCGATTCTACTGGTGTTCGCAGTGATGATGACGAGCTTGGCAAGGCAGTATTATCAATTCATCCTTGCACACGGCGTCCTCTTTGGATTCTCATGCGGTATGGTCTTTACGCCCACGGTGTCGACAGTTGGGCAGTATTTCACCACCAAACGAGCATGGGCGATGGGTGTAGCCGTCAGTGGAGCTTCTATCGGTGGCATTGTCTTCCCCATCGCTCTAGACCGTTTGCTCCGAAAGGATGCGGCAGATTTGGGCTTTGGCTGGGCACTGCGTGTCGTTGGTTTCATCATGCTAGCCTTGCTCGCCTTCGCCGCTACCGTAATGCGCGAGCATGCACCACGTCGTGCCCATCAACTATTATTACCTCAAGCATTCCACTCGCGAGCCTATGTATTTACTACTATGGGTTTCTTCTTCAGTCTGCTTGGGTTTTGGGCCCCAATATTCTATATTGCCGAGTATGCTCGCTTACATGCCGTCGATCCTGGACTCACGTTCGATCTGGTGGCAATCATGAATGCGACGAGCTTCTTCGGACGCACACTGCCAAACTTCGTGGCCGACAAGGTTGGCCGTTTCAATGCCAATGTTATTATGACCGCCTGCACCGCCGTCATCCTCTTTTGCTGGACTGCTGCTAAGACGAGCGCGGGCATCACCGTTTGGATCGCTTTCTACGGTTTCTTCCAGGGTGCCCTAGTCTCGTTGATTACGCCTTGCCTCGCACAAGGTACGTTTGAACGATCTGATTCATGTCGAGATGTTGTTTTAACTAGAGACTAGTGTCAACCCGACCAAGTGACATCGGCACTTGCGTGGGCATGGCTCTAGCTTTCTGCAGTTTTGGTGGTCTTGCTGACACACCCATCAATGGTGCCATCATCTCGCGCTATGGATACCTGAGCGCTAGTATGTATAGCGCAGCCATGGTTTTTATGGGCGCGCTATGCTACCTAACGGCTAAGTTGCTATTGAACGGTAAAATACTAGCCCGAATATGAAGTGCAGATCCCACTTCTGGTATAGGTAACTTCATCAGATTTTTGTCCCTTTTTGCCCTGAGACTTTGGTATAGAGGTCTTATCGGCTTATCTACTTATTCTACTCCGGTATGTCAGAAGATGAGCTCCTATCCACCACGTCTCCCACCTTATGCCGATGTATATAATGACCTAAAGACGCGCTACGGGCGTTACGCGGGCTATAGAAAATGCATCATAAATATTAAACGCAATAGATAGCGTTCATAAAGATTTTGAGGACGGAGCAGTCAAACAGGATAAGGAAGCCTGTTGTTTCAAAGCGGATGCACTTATGGCCGGCTTTGTCCCGCTAATTTTGCGCATGATTGTCTAATGAGATTAGCTTCTGCAACGACACATAGAATGTCAATATACGTCGACGGCTCCCGAACAGACTGGTCTGCAGATGTACTGACTGGGGAGCATTGGGTCCCAACAGGGTGGAGCAATTGATTGGGCGGGAAGAGATGTGTCACTGATTTCGATTATGGACCGGAAACATCGATGAAGAGTACCTCTTTCCGGTAACTCCATAGACATAAGACCCCGATCTTCTGTAAAAAATGGCATACAGTGCTTGTAGACAAGTTATCCATCGGCTTGCTTCGCCACTTATAACCACCTCGAAGAGTCTGGAGACCTGGTGTCATCATACAGTTTTAAATCGAGCTGTTACCTCCAACAAGCATACCCCTAACCGTAGCACACTACTATGCCAAACGGTAAGCGATACGTTACAGTACATTACTCGCTGCCCGCTCAGACATCTAGAGAGCATCCCCGGAACTCAGATGATAGTGGAAAGAGCGTTTACTACAAAACATGTATTGACAAAACCATGAAAGCCTTGTAGTTTCCCATGCTCGGCGAGGGAAGGCTTCAATGACTATCGGGCCAGTTTTTAGGCGCTAGATGTAAGACTGTTAGACTAGCCCTAATTAAGGGGTATGCAGATCATGTTTTTGAAACTGGAGTCTAAAACAGCCTATACCTCACGGAGGGTTCGTGCAAGCCTAGCTTCTCTACGTAATAACAGTGCATATACTTGTACGGCGCTGACCAGTTCCACATCGTCAAAATGCAGCATGGCACGGGCATGGATAGAAAATGGATATCCTCGCTGCCATTGACACGGCACAATAATAAGGATCTGAAACAGTGGCGTCAAGGGTATTAGGAGAAAATTCAGCGTAAAAGGATTGGTATGACGTACATTCATTTCCTAAGGTCCTCGTCTTCCCTCGCCCCCATCATTACCTAAATAGGTCTAGCATGAACGTACAATGGACCGCCAAGGTCCATGGGTAAGCGTGGATTCAGCTACCACATCTTCGATTTCGAAATTTCGATGGCTTTAATCACGCCCTACTCAGCTCCGGGGTGGTATTCACAAAGGCTGACTCAGCTTGTAGTGCCCATCCTGCTTAGGGTTGGGCCTTATAATAGACCAATTGCACTTCTTCGAGGAGTCATGAAGGTTCAGCCCTCCTATCTTGCAGCAATGCCGAAGCAGTTCTCCAAAATTACGCCATGATGGCCCCAGATACGAGACGTTGGCCTGATTGGCCATCAAAGGGGCTCGACGGAAGGCTTTCAGAAGGCGCAAACTGGTGCGGACGCTTGATGCCTGGTGATCCTATGCGATGCTAATGGCTGCTTGGACCTGCGAGGAGAGAGCTTGGAGGGTAGCACAAAAACGGTCGCTACCGAAGTTAGAGCCAACCTGCCATGAGTTCACGCAGAAATATGCGTGCGTCAGCCTGACGATGCATATTGAGCTAGATTCATATTACGACGTCGCCAGCTTGAGCTAATCTTCCTGACACACGCAGAAGCAATGAAGCACAGACTGTGCACTAGTTACTACACCTGTTGTTCTTGAGCCACAATGACACTACCCTATTTTGAGTCTTTCGTCCTTGTGGTGAGAATTTGACGATCTTGAATGCTGGGTAATGTCATGTCGGGACCACCCGTTCTACAGCCAGTCGCTCAGACGCCTGATCGCTTAATTTGGGCAGTCTTGGGATACCTTGCGCTTTCTGGTGTCGTAGTATTGATTGTCAAAGCCATTTACAACACTTACCTTCATCCTTTGAGCTGCTATCCGGGACCGTTCTGGGCACCAGTGACACCGTTCTACCTTACCTATCTTTTTGCCACAAAGAAATCACATCTCAAGACCAAGAAGCTACACGAAAGATATGGTACATTGTCTTTGATTACTTCAAGAGCGAACAACTAATGGCCAAATGTAGGACCTGTCGTGCGACTCGGGCCTAACCTGCTGAGTTTCAGCAAGCCGGCTATTCTGCCCGAGGTTTACCACCGAAGGGCGGAGAAGACACCATTTTACAGCACCGGCCTCGCAGGCGAAATTGCTCCGCTCCTTCAAATACAGTCCCACGATGCTCACGCAGCAAAGCTTAAGGTGCTAGGTCCGACAGTACGCTTATGATAGACAGCGTGCAAGTGCGACAAGCTAACAGCAAGAGCAGTATTCGATGCGAAATTTGAAGCTTCTGGAACCGGAGGTTGACCAGCGCATTAGCATGGTTATGGAGACTCTCAGAACGAGGCATCTTCATTCTAAATCTGAAGCTGATCTTTCTGAGTACACACGGTACACCATGTTCTTGCAACCTTGCGGGCCTGAATTCAAACTGACGGACGTAGATGGTATGTCTACGATACTATTACGCATCTCATATATGGCGAACCCGTTGGCTTCGTGGAACAAGGTCGCGATGTTGAGCAACTCATTAAATCTTGGCACGACATGTTCTTCCTTGGCGGGTTAGTGGCAACATTACCATGGCTGGTGCATCCTCTCATCACCCGCTGGCCGCTGAAGAACTTTGTCATGCCACACAAGGGCCTATCGTATGGATCTGGCGCAATCATGGAGTCACACGAACGCTTCTTTCAGCGACGTCTGAATCAGCCAGATCTCGCGCACCCTGGCAACATCTTCGACTCCTTCCGCGAAGCGCGAGATGAGCAAGGGCGGCCCCTTTCGCAAGCAGATGCGGAGCGAGAGTGCTTTTTGTTTACGGTCGCAAGTCAGGACACAACGGCAGCCTTCATTAGTCCACTGATATCCTATGTAGCGACGCACCAAGCGGTCTACAACCAGCTCATGGCCGAGATCCGCCAGTTTGAGGGCACAGGCAAGCTCAGCTCACCAGTAGCCCGCTATCATGAGATTACCGCTATGCCATACCTACAGGCATGCATCCGCGAAACACTACGCATTCGGCCACCTACCCCAATCATCCTACCGCGGTACGCCCCAGCAGGTGGCATGATGCTCGAGGGTCGATTCGTGCCTGAGGGGACAGAGCTTGGTGCCAATCCCTGGGTTATTCATCGTAATGAGGACGTCTTCGGGCCTAACGTTGATACGTTCCGCCCAGAACGATGGCTCGAGGACGAGGCTCGCGTCAAACGCATGGTTCGCTATGATTTTACCTGGGGATATGGAAGCCGTCGATGCGTGGGGAAAAACGTTGCTTTAATCGACGGCTCTAAGTTCGTATTACAGGTCTGTTTCGTCTATTCGTCCCTCATTCAGCACGCAGTTTATCGTGCTAACGGTCAATTCCAGCTGTTCCGTGAATTTCAGATTGACCCAGTGGACACAAACACGCCATGGACGAGTGAAAATTGGGGAATCAATATCTACTTCAACCAGAAGGTGCGACTAAGGCCACGTCTGGGATAGGCAGAGAATATACCAACGTGTACAGCTGAGAAATGCAGCAAATACGCGCCGCGCCGTTGAAATTTTCAAATTGAAATTTACGGCTTCTTGGGTACCAAGAAATTGGGCGTCGGCGCTAGAAATATCAGTCAACGAATGTCTCGTTGCCTTCAAACCATTATCGCATTCTATTCAAGTATCTTCTTCATCATTACATGATCCAGACATCATGAAATTAGTTGAGATATCGTACGTGGATTCTAAGGCTTAGAATTGGACCATTTCCGTACGTTTTTCCGGTCCTCACTGTTGGTGAGCCTTCTTGGAAGCTTTTGCTAGTTCCTTGCTACCCTCAAGCAAGGATGTACAAAGTTTAGCAGCCTCTATCACGGTCACGTACTGCGTACGCTGGGGCCATGGATGGCTCCCTCGTTCAGATCAGCTTTCAATAATGCGCGGCAAACTCCTCACATTTACCTACAGGGAACACAAGCAGTTCGATGTCACATTGCTGGAGCTTTAAATACCATCAGTCTGTAAACCATGACTGCTTTAAGATGAGCAGTGTCAAATGTCATTAGATCATTAGCCCATCAGGCTACGTTAGCAGCGGTTGTTCTTGTCGTATCTTCAGAGTAGATGCGAATACGTGCCTCTTTCCGACTACCGAAGAATCCCCACACCACCCTCTCCTATTCCAAAATCGTCCCACGTCACTGTATCATACGAAGTCCTTCCGTGTGTCTGCCTGTCCGTTTTGGCCCCTTAAAGCGACACTGTATTCCTGTGTATTTCCCGTTCTGACCGGGTAATTCTCAAATACAAAATACGATACTAGTTACCGGGCCTGTATATATGGTTTACTATGAGCCCGCAGGTGACATTCTAGGATTGAGATCAAGCTCAATTTGTCCGCTCGTGATGTCTTAGATTCAAGTATTTGGTCCGTTGAAGTGACGCTTGGCTCAGGCAAATATCTCATTTGCATGTTTGGCCCAATGCTACTCTACCTTGATGATACTATTGATCAACCAGCAGTGAATTTCGTATAGCCATGTCATCAACGTCTGGTCGCGTTGAGCCAACTACACCCTATCACGTCAATGATACGCCTCTCAACGGCATAGAAAAGGAACTATCAACTTCACTACTGCCTTTTCCAGATGATGTTCCAATCGCTGAGATCCGCATCATATCACTACAGCGCCTGTGCGAGGGCGATCCAATCGAATCGCAACGCTTATTCAAAGCTTGCTGTGAATACGGCCTTTTCCATCTCGACATCCGTGAAGCAAATGACAACAACAGCAGTAGTCCAGACCGTCTTGATACGCTAGCCACGGAGAGAATGAATGGTCACGGTGGCGATAATGCTGCAACTAAGCCCAAGGCTTCCTCGCTACTCACGACCTTACCCGCTGTCTTCGGTCTTAACACTGAGCTACATGCTCTTCCAGATGCTGAAAAGCTGCCACTTGCATACACACCTCCCAAGCAGCTCTTCGGATATAAGGCACTAGGTCGTAATAAGGTTGAAGGAGGTGCTCCCGACCGGTACGAAGCCTGGACCTTCGCTCGTGATGACATTCTTGGCGTGCCACCCTTAACGGATGTTGGAAATGGTTGTGATAATAGCAGCCTGCTACCGCCTCCGCGACCTCCATTCCCGGCGCCGATACTGAAGTACCAGGCTCAATTAACAGCGTATCTGAGCGCAGTCCATAAGATCGTGGAGACCATTTGCACGAATCTTGACGCGCACCTTGGCCTATCACAAGGCACGCTGGCGGGCTTACAACGCCTCGACCAGCCAAGCCAGACGTCTGTGCGGCTCTTGCGATACCTACCGCACGAGGAACAAGCGACTGCGTCTGCGCCAGCCTCTGCGCAAAAGCGGAGCCTTGTGGGCCATACTGATATTGGAACAGTGACGGTCCTTGCGCACAATGGCATTGGCGGCTTGCAGGTGCTCCCGCCTGGTGCGGCAGCCGACAAAGATACCAACTGGGCCTACGTTCGGCCCGAGCCTGGGTGCGTGATCATCAATCTGGGAGATGCGATGACTGAATGGTCCGGTGGTATTCTCCGTAGTGATATGCATCGTGTGGCTGCTGCACCTGGCAAGCAGCATGCCGCGACGCGGTACAGTGTTGCTTATTTGGTCCGGCCAGACAGTCAGGCAAAGATGATACCGCTGAAGAAGGAGTGGCGCCGGGATTGGGATAATGGTCGAGATGAGGGAGCAGATGACGCTAACAAGATATGGACTGCGCTCGAATGGGAGCGTCGTAAGAGCCAGGCTATTATCAGTGGGTCAGACGTCGCGCGGAGCAAGGGCGGGATCGCCCTGGAGCGGCAGGCCGGGTGATCGAGGTCCCAGATGGTGTGGACGAGAGAAGAGCATCTGTGTTAAAGTGCGGCGAGATTGTCACTTTATGCAGGCATTGTGCTCCTAAATCCTTCCCGTTAAGCTACCTGGGGGTAGGTAGGAAGATGAAACAACGTAGAATGGTAGAAGCGGGACTCGCTCAAAGCTCAATCTGGACTAACTTGAGGTACTGCATGTCGTACAATACTCCAAAAATACCACGCATACAGTCATGACGTCGCATCCTCGCGTGGCAGGCCACAAGCGCGCAAGAGGCGCGTTGATCTACTCTGGATTCTGCAATTTCAACCTATCTAGGGCAAGCCACTCTATCCGGCCCGCCTCTTCCCGCCGCTGCGACCCTGGAAGAGGCTATACTCCTCTATGGCTCCTCTGACGCCCTTCTTGTTTTGCTCGCCGTCTTCGGGAGCCTCCCGGCGAGGGCCATTCTCCAGATCTTCAATGCCGCATAGTGTCGACGTTCCGTAAGCTCTTCTTGGATTTCTCTCCACTTTCACTCACCCTCTTTCACCAAGCCCTTCCACAAGCCCTTCATGAACCTTTATCCAGGACGCGAGAATTCGTCTTTCAACGATCAAAGGTCACAACTTCGCCATGGGTCTAGTGGGACGTCAGGCGTGGCGCTGTATATGGCAGCTTGTCCCAACCCTCCTACTTCTCGCGGCTCTTCGCATCACAACCGCGACACCCTTTCTCGTTGGCAACTTCTTCGGCGTGCCTGGCGCCAATGCGACCTTTGACTATGTTGTGAGTGACGCGAATCCGGCACACATTGGACAGGAAGCCGATCCGTGAAACGGGCACTTGCTGACCAGGGTTGAACGTCCAGCTTGTCGGTGGAGGGACATCTGGCTTGACCGTCGCCAAGCGACTGGCAGAAGCGGGCCATACAGTGGCCGTCATTGAAGCAGGCAGCTTCTATGAGATCAGTAATGGGAATTTAAGCGAAATCCCTGCGTACGCTACACGCGGCAGTTCAGGTCAAGTGACGGACATTCCTCCACTAGTGGATTGGGGATTCATTACGACTCCGCAGTCGGTAAGTGGGAAACAGATTGGAGTCATGTACGGCGCAAGGCTGATGCAGATAATTGCCAGGGTCTGCAAGGCCGAAAGGTGCATTATGCCCAAGGGAAGACACTCGGTGGAGGGTTAGCAGATCGCCAAATCTCTGGAGATGTACCTATGGTATAACTGACGAAAGACAGGTCGGCGCGTAACGTGCTCGCATACCAGAGGTTTGCGAAGAACGAATCGATTTGGCATGGGTACCAAGGCTAATTACTGACGTATAGAGGTACCGCCGGAGCGTACGAGCAATGGGCGACAGCTGTGGGCGATGCAAGCTTCAACTTTCCCAATTTTCTCAAGTACTTTCAGAAAAGTCCACAATTTACTCCACCGAACTATTCTAAGCTACAGTCTGGCGACAACATCTCATATGACTCGACTGCCTTCAGTGCAAGCGGCGGGCCGTTGAGGGTCTCGTATAGCAACTTTCAACAGCCGTTCACGCCATTCATACGGAATGCCATGCAGAAGATTGGCTTGTCGTCAATCTCCGGTTTCAACAGTGGCAAGCTGATCGGATTCGCTAATGCAGCCTACACTATCGATCCCACCACGACAACACGCAGCTCGTCTGAAACTGCGTTTCTGCGTGCAGCGATCGAGCAAGACGAACCATTGACTGTGTACGTTTATTCGTCCGCCAAGAAGATTCTGTTCAATGATAGCAAGAAAGCCACGGGTGTGCAAGTATCGACTGCTGGATTTACCTACACTCTCTCCGCCAGACACGAGGTGATCGTTGCAGCCGGAGTTTTCAAGACCCCTCAGCTACTCATGGTCTCTGGCATCGGTCCATCTTCCACGCTGCAAAATGTCGGCATCCCAGTACTTTCCGCGCTTGATGGAGTGGGCCAGGGCATTTGGGACCATCCATACTTTGGCATCGGATATAAGGTTAACGTGACGACAGACCAGAGCCTAACAGACCCAGCCACATTGAATCAGGCCAACATTGACTTCTTGCAAACTCAGACGGGTCCTCTGACAAACGTCGGCGCTGACCTGATCGGCTGGGAGAAAGTGCCACCACCATATCGTTCCAGTCTGAGCTCTTCTGCAATCAGCGATCTTGGGAGCTTCCCCTCTGACTGGCCGGAGCTTGAGCTGCTCCCTATCTCAGCCGCGACTTTCCCGGTCAAGGACACATCTAGCTATGCGTCTATCACGATTGCGGGTGTTGCGCCTCTCTCACGCGGCAACGTTACGATTAACTCCACGAATACTGACGATTCACCCATTATCAGCCTTAACTGGCTCACTTCCACCACCGACCAAGAGGTTGCTGTCCAGGGATTGAAGGTTGCCCGCGACCTTGCTGCAGCCAGTGGCATCGTAGACGGGCCAGAGGTTGTACCAGGCCCGGCCGTTCAGACCGATGCCCAGATCCTACAGTACATCCAAGAGACTGCATACACCATCCACCATGCAGTTGCTTCCTGTGCGTGATACCACGCACTTTGAGACAGTTGAGGACGTGCTAACGATTTCGGCAGGTAAAATGGGCAAGCCTTCTGACTCAACAGCTGTTGTCTCCACAACTGGTCTAGTTTATGGTGTCAGCGGTCTGCGCATCGTTGATGCTTCCACATTCCCACTGCTACCTCCTGGGCATTGCCAATCCACTGTCTGTAAGTATTCTTGCCAGGGTCTTGTTCGCAGATTATGCAAGAGGGTTCATACTGATGTAACCTTCGAAAACAGATGCACTGGCAGAGAAATATGCGGACCACATACTCAGCGGACAGTAGGTCGGCCGTTTGCTAGTGACGGAATCCTAGACGGCTTCGCACTATCAAGGAGCGAGCGTACAAATCTTCTGTACATATTGTCGAAGACAATAATCACCATTCAGGCACTACGTTGAGAACCTGTATATACGTAGCTAATGTCAAAATAATCATTGAATAAAATCTACTTCTGATTTAAGGCATGGGTAAAATACATGCGCAGTTTAGCCTGTAGCAGACAGACATTTCAGCGTATCGCCTACTCGCCTAGATTCTAAGCCCGCTCTCGTTATTGAAAACCTACAAAATAAATGCTTACGCAAATAATGAAACATTACAGTCAAATACCCTAATTCACACTACCTCTGTATTTAAAGAAAACACTGCAATCGTATTACCAGCCTGCAGGGTTTTTGCACCCGCAGAGGGGCCTGGCATTAGCCTCCATTTGAGAGTCAGCTTGCCGGGGGACATTTCGGCTGACAGGCATCTTTTGTGAAAGTGCAAGGCTTTCCGTCCAAAGGTGAATAGCCGCGCCGCAGGGCTATGACATATCTGTACGAATCCTTTTTATTAGGCATGAAAGGGCCAACCTTTCAGATGGGGGCGGTACGATTTTTCTTCCACGTACCGAATTCCCCCCAAAGCACCAGAACCATAAGTAGCTAACGCCCAGAAGAACGACACTTCCTGCAGCACGCTTGGGAGTGTTCTGACAACCAGATGGCCCAGAACGAGGAGTACGACTTCGTCATCGTCGGCGGCGGCACGGCGGGGCTAGTGCTGGCGAACCGCCTTACGGAGGACCCTAGCGCCACCGTCCTTGTCCTTGAGGCGGGATCTAACAAAGTCGACGACCCCCGAGTAACTACTCCCGGCCTTTCATCGGCCCTCTACGACAATGACGATTTTGACTGGAGATTTCGGTCCGTTCCGCAGGTAAGGAAGTCTCGCTCGTAGCTGAGCGGAGCACAAGCTTACATGAGGGCAGAAACACCTCTACGATAAAATCATCTCTTACCCTCGCGGGAAGACGATCGGCGGGTCTAGCGCCATAAACATTCTTGGCCTGGTCTATCCAAGTAGATCAAGCATCAACAGCTGGGGTAAGCTTGGCAATGAAGGCTGGGACTGGGACAGTCTAGTACCATACTATCGCAAATTTCAAACGTTCAACCCACCCTCTTCCCATTCCAGGGAGGCACTGGGAATCAACTATATCGATGAAGGGATTCAAGGACGAAAAGGGCCCATCCACAGCTCTTACCCTGAATTCGTTAACCCGCTTGTTCATGCATGGCCGCAGACGCTCAAAAACCTGGGATGGGACATCACTGGTGATCCCATGACGGGCGAGTCTATTGGAGGTTTCTCGGGGCCTTATACAGTGAATCCAAATGGCGTCGTTCGCAGCCATGCAGGCAACGAATATTTGGCACCGGTCTTAAAGCGTCCTAACTTACATGTCCAGACCCAGGCTTTAGCAGAGAAGATCGAATTCGCCGACGGTACTACATTGCCCCTCCAAGCTCAGGCAGTCACTTTTTCTATTGGAGGCGGCAAGTCCAGAACAGTGCGTGCGAGGAAAGAGATCATTCTTGCCGCAGGCGTGTTTCAGACACCGCAGCTGCTAGAAATATCCGGTGTTGGTAGTGCTACCCTGTTACAGAAGCATGGCATCCCGGTGCTTGTAGACAATCCCAATGTTGGTGAGAACCTGCAGGACCATGCCATGAGTGGCCTCTGTGCCGAGGTCAAGGAAGGAGTTCCCACAGGAGATTTGCGTCGCGATCCAGCGTTCCTAGCCAAAGCACGTGAGATGTATCAGCAACAACGAACAGGCCCGTTGACAGCAGGATTTCCATCATTTGCTTTCCTCCCTCTTGAGCGTTGGGGCGACACCACGGGACTCAATGCTACGATCGATGCGCATTTGACTGAATCGGAAAACGACAATCGCCCATCTTCCGCTGACCAGCGGCAATGCCTGCGTGACATTGTTGCCGCACCTCACGAGGCCAGCGTCCAGCTATGCCTCGGCGCGTCACAAGTCCACTTCGACAAAAGCACATACAGCGACGTCTTCGCCGTCTCTGAGCCCGAAAACTACGTTGCCATCCTCGTCTCGCTCCCACACCCCTTCTCAGCCGGCACTTGCCATATCACCTCATCTAACCCCAAAGACCTCCCCATCGTCGACCCCCGCTTCATGAGCCACCCGCTCGACCCCGAAATCCTCGGCCGCCACATGGCCGCGCTGGACCAGCTCCTCGCCGCCGAGCCGCTCGCCGGCCTCCTCAAACCCGGCGGCCGCCGCCTGCCCGCTGGCAGCCCCCTCTTCGACCCCACCGCGACGGCCACGCCGGAGGGACGTCTGGAGGCCGGCCGCGAGCACGCGCGCCGCTACATCCGCAGCACCAGCCACCCGGTGGGCACGTGTGCCATGCTCCCCAAGGACAAGGGCGGCGTGGTCGATCCGCGGCTGAGGGTGCATGACGTAAGGGGGCTGCGCATCGTGGATGCGAGTGTCTTCCCGATGGTGCCGCGGGGCAATATCCAGAGCACGGTTTATGCGGTGGCCGAGAGGGCGGCGGATTTTGTGAAGCAGGATTGGGGGATGCGTGTTGAGTCGGTTACTTGAGGCAGGATTGTGAAGATTGTAAAGCAGAAAGGGGCGAGCCAACGAAAGTTGGCACAATTTTGCAGACCCGTGTTGACTACAGCAACTGCTTAGCATGATCAAAAGCTATAGTATAAATAGATGAACTTTTATATAGAAGAATCCACACCCGCTCTCGGTCCAGATCCTAAATTGGTCGGTGTCATAAGAGCAGTCTCCGTGCTCCCGACCACTCCCCTTAGGTTAGGTCAGGACTGATGACAAGAGAGCTCTCCCTTAGCCTTGCGTCCCATTCCCACCGCCGACAGTAATAACCCCAAGCTCCCCCGGCACCAGCTGTCCCCCCTGCACCGCCGAGCCATGCGCCCTCACCACAAAGCTCTCCGTGGCCAGATACCGATCCAAGAACGGCACCGTCTGCATCGCGCTCGGATCCGTGCTCCTCCAGTCCCGGAACAGCTCCGCGTTGATGGAGAACAGGTTCATGACCTGCACTCCCGCGGCCTGCATGCGCAGGATCGCGTTGGTGGCGATGCGCTCGCTGAAGGCGCCGCTGGCTTCGGCGTTGACGACGACGTGGTAGCCGGCCTCGCGGAGGGAGAGGGCGAGGAATGTCACGCCTGTTGTTCGTTAGATAGGCATTTGAGGGATTTGGTGATGAGGAGAAAGCATACAAACGTCCGTCGTTATTCCAGCGATGATCATCTGGCTTTTCCCCGTGGCCTGGACGGCTTTTCGGAAATCTGGATTATCCCAAGCGTCGACCTCTCCTGGACGGCGAATTAGGGGAGCGTTGGGATACATGTCCAGGATTTCGGCCGGTAGAGGACCGTTTGGTCCAGCTTCGACGCTCGTGGTCAAAATAGTTGGTAAATTGAACAGGTTGCCAGTAGCGGCGTGAGCGATCATGGAGTTACGATACGCGGTGGGTTCCCAATCCCGGACAGCCGCGGCGAGGCCGACTTGGAGATCGACGATCAGGAGAGCCTGAGATGGGATTATTAGAGACTGAGAGGGACATGATCTTATTGGAAGCTGACGGAGTCATTCTTGCTAAGACGCGTGTATGGTGGACCTGCTGAGGTATCAGATGTCGTGGATAAGGGATTCAAATGCTGGATGTTACAGACCAGCTTGGGTCATTGCCAATGGGAACAAGGTCATTGCCGCTAGCGACAATGCAGCGTGGTGGATCTTCATCTTCTGATGAGAGGCGTTAAAGAAGTTGAGGTTTTGAGGTCGGGATGATGCTCAAAATTGTTTGATCCGGGCTGGCACTCTCAGTCCTCCTATCATCCAACCTCTCCATGCTTGACAACCCCCCATTTTGTTCTTTATACACTGATTCAAAAGCTCTTTCTCGCCGAATTCAACGGCGAACATGCGCCGACAATCACATCGTTCACCTGCAGTAATGAAGCACTACGTAGCTGGCTTGGACTGGAGAAAACACAATGAGGGATCGTCTAAGAGTGGATATCCGAGCCAGTGTAGTCCGGGACATGACCGAAAAGACTAGATGAATGACATTGACGGTTTCAAATCATGATTAATGAAGATTGAGAGAAATGTCTTACTAGACTTATCCGCTCGGGTTCGCAAACATAACTTGCTGACCAAGTCTTGGCGAAGAGCGGGAGGGAGTCTCTCCGAAGCTAGGTGTCAGAAGTCGTGGCGTACTGACTGTTAGCATTAGTACCGACCGGCGTATCTTAGATGTACCACGATTTCTAACACCAAGCCTCGACGTGGATCGACATTGAGCGAGAAGGTGCAGCTAACAGAGTGAACAAACTTTGAGTCAGCGATTCAACGGTGAGAAGGTTACTGCTGAATAATTTTGTTGTCTTGGTTTGAAATTGTGACCCGGTCGAGCCCATATCCGCTCACCACCAGGAAGCGTAGTCAAGGCTTGAGGCAAAGCCCCCGATGACCCATAGGACATACATATGTCGGTTGCAGGACAGGCTTTTTCAAGAAATAGGTTCAACAAAAAGTATCGCACTCATCCCTTACACTTGTGCGATCCGTGCTACTTTCACTTCCAGCTCTCAGCAATCCGCATAGTGCGAAACGTTGTTCAGTTGGCCCTCGCGCCAAGGCGATCGCGGTCCTCGCGGCTGCTTAAACGCGCTGTTGTGAAGTCTGCAAAGAGATTCAAGCAGTGATAATGGCTGGCATGTCCGCTCGGCGAGTCTACATGCCTTCTCATGGACAAGGGACGAAATCAAAGATCTATTTAGGGAGCTGGCTTTTCATAAACACAACGTCATACCGAGGAGATCTCTCCGCCGGCAGATCAGGGGAAACAGCCAATTGCCGAGCAACGTGCCGCTCCAAAGAACAAACTCCCACTCGATCCCCATAACATAAACGGCAAACGAGGGCACGATCCCCACATTCCGAAAGCTTGGACATTGAGCCTATTCTTCCTCCTCCGCATTTTGGTATAGATGGGGCTTCAATTTGCGCGTCTGGTAGGGTTCGGGTGCTAATACCCCATTACCGGCAGCGCTTCTCAACGATGACGATTATTCCTTTAGAGACAGTGGGTAGGCTCATAATGGTTTCTTGCTCTTTTCTGGGCTCTGTATTTGTCTCCTGTTGTCGACAAGCAATCATGAAGCTCTGGCAGCTGTTTGCCCTACATGGGCTCTACGTTTCTAAAGCTATTGCAACGCTGCCATGTTCCTCAGACGCGCTCACGCCCCTTCTTCCCTCAGGAGCAAGCCTCAATTTTGCTGTCTCGGTTTCGGCCAATGGATCGTTCGGTCAAGCTCCAGAAGACATTGAATTTCCTTACAATGCAACTGGACTCCCTGCTTTATGTGCAGTTTCTATCAATGTCGTCTCATCTAATTCTAGCTCTTACAATTTTGGGCTATTCCTACCAGTCTCGTGGAACCAAAGATTTGCAGCTGCAGGTAACGGAGGTTTTGGAGGAGGTATAAATTGGCCAGATATGGGAACCTTTTCGAACTACGGATTTGCAGCTATGGCCACAGATACTGGCCACATATCTTCGCCATCGAATGCGACGTGGGCACTGGATCATCCAGAAAGTATTATTGATTGGGGCTACCGAGCAATGCACGGGTCGGTTGTTTTAGGAAAGCAGGTTGTGAACGCATATTACGCGTCCAATATCTCATACTCGTACTACGCAGCTTGTTCGACGGGCGGACGCCAAGGGCTGAAAGAGATCCAAGTGTACCCTGACGACTTCGACGGTGTTTTAGCTGGCAAGTTTTTTCTGTTCCAACGTGCAATTTTTGCTCTCTAATAATCTCGCAGGTGCTCCCGCCTGGTGGACAACTCATCTCCAAACCTGGACTGTACAAGTCGGCACACTCAATCTACCTGCCAGCTCCGCGTCACATATCCCCTCCACCCTCTTCCGCGTCATTCAAGCCGAAGTTCTCCGTCAATGCGACCCTCAAGACGGTGTCACCGACGGCATCATATCTTCCCCCAACACCTGCTCTTTCAACTCAACACCACTGCTCTGCACCTCATCAACAGCCAACACGTCCTCCTGCCTCACCGCCCCACAACTCGAAACCCTTACCCGCATTTATACCCCCTACTATACCACAAACAGCACCTTCCTCTTCCCCGCCCTCACCATCTCCAGCGAACCGGGCTGGGCCACCGGCCTCCTTGGCATCACCGACACCAACATCGTCAACCCCCTCGGAAGCATCTACGTGCAAGACTTCCTCCTCAACACCACCGCCCCCTACGACTACACGGCGCACAACACCGACTCCCTCGTCGCGCTCGCCGACGCCCTCGACCCGGGCAACGCCACCGCCGACTCCTTCGACCTCTCCGCCTTCCGCGCCCGCGGCGGCAAGCTCATCCACTACCACGGCTGGGCCGACCCGCTCATCCCGACGGGCAGCAGCGTCTACTACCGGCAGCAGGTCGAGAGGACGATGGTCCCGTCCGGCGTGGAAGTCGACAATTTCTACCGCTTCTACCTGGTCCCCGGGATGGGGCATTGCCAGGGCTCCGCGGTGGACGCGCCGTGGTACATTGCCGGGGGCGGGCAGGCGCAGGGGCTGACGCCGTGGAGTACGGTCGGGGTGCCTGGGTTTGAGGATGGTAGACATGATGCGCTGGTGGCGCTTATGGGGTGGGTGGAGAGGGGGGAGCGGCCCGAGGAGATTGTCGCGACGAAGTTTGTGAATGATACCGTGGCGAGCGGGGTGCTGAGGCAGAGGCCGTTGTGTCCGTATCCGGAGGTTGCGAGGTACGATGGGAGTGGAGATGTGGATGTTGAGAGTAGTTGGAGTTGTCAAGGGTTGTATTGAATTTAGGGGTTGATGTGGAAAGAAGGTGTGATACGATATCTCGAACGTAGGAGGATTGGGCAATAGTGTCTAGATTCACTATTTAATGATACCTTATTAAATTTCAGAATATTGAATCAACAAATGAAATAATGCTTCCCCGCCCTTCCTCTATCGCTCTCCCCCTCATCTCATCTCCCCTCTCATACGCCGACCGTTTCGTCTTCGCTACCAACTCCCCTAACCTGTCCTTCTTCAACCTCGCCTCCAGCACCTCCGCATCCTCTTCATTCTTCTTGTTCTCCATCAACTCATTCATCTTTCTTTCCGCGTCCTCGTACTCCGATAGCAACGATAGCCAGTCATTCAACCCATCGTCCTCGCCAGGAAAGCATATCCCGTAGCCGTCACAGTAGCACTCGTGCTGCGAGGGACAAACCTCGAACTCGCCGGTAAAGATGTACTGCCATGTGTACTCCATGATCCGGCCAGAGATCTCATCTTCGAGGGTCGTGTGTAGCAGCCAGTCTCTCAACCTCACATAATCTTCCAACGGAGTCTTTCGCACTCTCTCCCCGCTGACAGCAAACTGCGCACAGCACGGCTGGCTGACCACCTCCGGAACCGGTGCGTTGGGGTGCAGTTCCGTCCATAGTTGCGTCGTAAAGTACTTCTCCTCACGATGTTTGTCCAGATCCCACTCTGACTCGGGAAGACCAAGGCGCAGCCAACTGGGACAACCCGGGTCGAGATGGCATCGGCTGTTGACGTAGCCAAGGCGAAGCACGCGGGCGGAGCTTAAGCGCTGTATGGCGATCGAGGTGCTAAGGTCGAGAAGGACATTGTTGTGCCATGCATATTGGTGGGGGTGAAAGAAGAGGATGACATCGGGGAGGGCGGTGAAGTGATCGATAATATAGGTTAAATAAACCTGTGACTTAAATCAGCAAGACTTGTGAGAGCAATAAGCGTAGAGTGGCCTACCATGGCTTCATGGCCCTTATTCGCGGGGATGCGATTTTCGCACGATGGGTCGTCAACAACATAGAGGGTGGTGTCAAGGTCTGGGAGATTTTCGTGAATCCAACGAATATCCTCATCTTTTTTGTGGCCCATCACTAGCATACGGGAGTATGTACCATTTAATACAGGAGGGGGCGGAGGGTGCGATGGCAATGTCTCAGCAGCTGCTTCAGTGACAGTCGAGAATGTCTTAGCCATTGAAGCTGTCTTTGGTGCCACAGCCTCCAATGCAGGGGACGGAGACAGGCTAGGAATCGAAGAAGAAGGCAAAAAGCTGTTAGTTGATGGGTTCTGGAGTCTTTGAATGGGCCATAGTTGGCTAGGGCGGAAGCTGTTTGGTTTGGTAGAAAATAGGATAAGGCAAATTAGCACAGCAAGAAAGACAAAAACATGCACTTTGAGATTCCTTTTTGCAGCGAATATCATCTTGCCCTGACTAGAAACCAGACGGCCCGACAGAGGTGGTGGTTTATCTCACACAGCCCAGCCGTGCCAGCGTTGATAATAGGATAGAAGAAATTGAGAAGCTCTTCAGATCGGGTTTCCCAGTTCCAGATCTGATGACAGCCAAGTGACTCTCGAGCCCGGGTCATAGATCTTGACAGTGAACATTGAATTGAGATAATGGATAGCAGCATGGAGAGCAACGTGATTCCGGTCAGAACCGCACTTGAGCGACATGGAGAATCGCCTATCGTAATGTGGGCATGAAACACAAACTAGCGTCCCGTCAGACGCAAATCCTGGTAATCCCATAGGGCCAAAGAACCGAGGGCGGATTTCGAAGCCGATTGCGAACGGCGCTGGAGTCTTCACCTGAGCAACTATGATCAGATCGAGAATGAGGTACCTATCCTGGTGAACACGTTCCGGTGGAGAAAGCACAGCTTTTCAAGGCAGGCTAGAGCGCTCTGTCCAAGATACCCACAAAGAGGGTTTAGATGTGGTGAAACTGCATTTGATGTGCGACCAATCTGTGCAACTGTGCAAGACCTTCGCAACTCTACCTTCGCCAGTAGCCGCGCTGTCGGTCCGGATCAGGCTTAGTGCCAAAAATCCGGGGCGGAAACCGTGATTTTTCCCGCGCGACAACGCTAAGCCTTTTACGGACAACATCAAGAACCCTTTCGCTAGGAACGGTACGCGAATCCTTTCTATCCCCCATCCCCTCCTCACTTAACGGGCTCTTTAGTCCCGCTTCGCAGAGGGTGGCTCTTGGATCTCAAATGCATAGTCAACGTCTTAAGGGTCCCGTTACAGCATGTAACCAAGCAATGGAATCTCCTGCTAGTGCCACATCCGGCGTACCAGTGCCACCTTGTCAGCCGTCAAGTGCCGCCGTGGCTTATGGGGATAAAGCTTAGCGCAGCTAAGATGTTGACTTGGTCGATCGAGCCCGAATGAGATGCGCTGGTCTCGCCCCACAGCGCCAAGTTGGTCGTCGATTTATTACCGTTGCTATATGCTGTCTTTGGCATCCAAAGGGACAGACATACAAGGGAGATATGCAAGCACTGACACGAAAACAAAGCTTTGTTCAAGTCGCTTGGTCACTGTGACTTCGAAAATGGTCGTACTGGTTTTGACAAAGCTATTGTGTCGATGAAGTGCTCGCTGCTTTACAATGTCACTTAAGGGCGCTTTCTTTGTCTTGGAACAAGACGCTTATATCTGCTTTGTCCCTCTTTTGACTTGCTAATGCTTTCTCTCAAATGATGGCAATTCTGCAATTCTAGCTATAAGATTAGACAGATTTCACTTGTTTCCTTTCATTCTCTCAGAAGAGGCCCACACCAGAGGGAACAGGATTCCCCATTGACGCCAACTAAAACGCAGGACGTCTCAAAATTCAAGGTTTGCTAATTAAAAGGATTACTTTTACACATCAAGTGCGGTGAATAATAAAGTAGCTCCTAAGATCATGTCTCCGACTCGCAGCCCGGCCACTACGAATTCCCTTCGCCAGCAGCTTCCATCGGCTTTTGCCGGCCGTATTCACCAATCTCACGTCTCTTTGGAAGAGTCTCATGCCGCTGCGCTGGTCGCTATACCTCCTTTCTCTCCTCCACAACCTGTTTTCACTGGGGAGAATCGAATTCCATGGCGTACTCGCCGCAATCTTCGGCGCTCCTGTCGGCGCTGGTTTTCAGGAGACATAGCCGCTTCTCCCGAAGAGCTATCGCTGATGGGAATGGTTTTCGCAGCTAAGTCTCCCCGCTCTCACGTAGAGAGCATTCGCCACGTCGTCGATTTGCGAGCACAGGCTGCTATTGACCAAAGTGCAGCACTTGGCAAGGAGATACAAGATTTGCTGCGGCTTTTGGTTCCCCAAACTACGGAAGAACTACTCTCCAGCCACACTAGCCTCTCGAACTTTTTGCCTATGTTCACCGAAATGCAACTTGAGCAGGAGTGGTTTCAATGTCAAATTGCCGAGGCTTCAAGTATAATCGTTTCGCGTGCAGAGTCAGACTTGCTCCCCAGCTTGCCATCTGCAGTGTCGTCTTTCCAACCCGAAAATGCCCGTCCAGCGGGCTTGAATTTATGCTGCAGCTGTTCGATATGTGCAGCGGACAATATGTTCTGTCAGCGACCCCGCTCAGAGACTAGTGTCGAGGATTCACCAACCTCATCTCAGCGTGACTTGAATGTTCAACTTGAAGATAAGCAGATTCCTACACCACCGATTGGTCTTGCACGCCCCTTGTTTGGTACTGATCAAGGGTCTTCGGACTCTTACTCTGTATCTGTGTACTCACACTCGGACGATGAATTTCAATTAGGGTTGGAGAAATCTTCTACTCTCCAAATACACCAACTCCCAACGTTGCACCCCAATCTAGGAAGTACATTCCCAATTAGCTGCAATGAAGCTTCTTTGACAAAAAATACGGCTACTTCAAACTCGGATACGCCGCCGCCGCTTCCGCCTCGTCATCCTTTGCATCATGCAGTTGGAATCCAGCACACACAAGTCTTCTCGAAGCCAATTTTTGATGCGGGAAGTGACATAGTCTGGTCAAGTCCATGTGTACATCTTCCCGCTGTTGGCCGAGCTATAACGGTCTTCTCAAAACTAGAGTATGAATTTGATAGCGGAACTTCGACGGTGCCTGTGGTCCGTTTCCCTGCAATCAACCGACCGCCTTTGTCGCAATCTAGCGGAAGACAAGCAAGCGCAACGTCAAAAGCGACTTTCTTATCAGAGACAGGCCGACTGATGACCAGTCCTGTATCAGAAGAGTCATCTTTGGCGTCACCGTGGACCATATCGTCTTCCGGTCCGTCTTTCGGCTCCCCGTGGACAAATTCTTCGAGCGATTCGCCTGGGGAGGTTTCATTTATAACGTCATTGTCTGATTCTCGACTTTATCCCCGATTTGCTGAGCATTTCACGAAATCTCCGGATCCCATGAATATTGGGACGCTTGGCTCAGCCTTAGATTCGGCATTCCATTCTGTATCCACAGCATCTTCCTATGGGCAAATAGAGACAGGCTCATGGGCGAAGCTCACAGAAATATGCTCTTTGCGTCGTACTGAAGATCCTACGGTCGTTCACCACCCAATTCCAAGGCGTTCAACAGGGCACAGCTTCGTGCAAGGTGATTTGGCACTCTTCCCACCGGAAATCGAGGACACGCGCCGGCTAGAACATTCAGCACAAGCTAGCATTGAATCAAATTTGATCGACGTATTTGCTCTCGATGTGCAGACCATCCGTTGCCCAACATCGGAGTTCCCGCCCGATCCCTTCCCGGTACATGCGACGGCACCCAGGCCAACATCTCCATCTACACCAGGGCCGAAATTAATTTCTGTAACTCTATCGCCTGAGCTTCGTGGCCCACTTGTACTTGCATTCCGCCGTCGGAACCTTCGCTTTCAGCCTCTAAAAATATTCAAGCCGCTACGTAACGTACGCGCGATTCGTGATGATGCAAATGCTCCTTTACCATCACCGCGGTCTTTCATCATCCCACCTCAACCGCAACTACCAGGCTTCGTACATCCACGGAGCCCCATGTCGCATAAAGCTCTCAATGAGAGGGAGCTGGACCTACACAGCTCTTACATGCAAATGCGCATACCGCTGTGGCATGCTAATTCTAACGAATCAGATCTGGAGCATGACCGCAATGCGAAGATCGCCTGGCGAAGAGGAAGACCGGTCCCGCCAATGTTGTTGGTTCCCGATGTCGTAGACCATACAAGGCACGCCGTTCGTGGACTTGCTAATGATGCAATTGTTTCAGCATCCATATCGCCGTGCTCTAACACAGCGCGATCGCACCTCTTTACTTCCACTGTATCACCATTTGTTGGAACACCAAGGCCGGACTCGTCAACGCTTGGACGATTTAGCTTAGCTCAGGAGCTTGAGGCCGCGATTCCGATCTGCGCTAGAGGATGCGGCAAACAAGGCATCTAGAGATGGTTTCAAAACCCTGAGGGAATCGGCCGTGTCTGTTCTAGCTGCCGGAAGCAGATGATGAGTCAAGATATTTCAAGCGGCTCCCCAAGTAACGCTATTGAGTCAGAGATGGCTGATGATTGGTTTACTGGTTGGGTGGATGGACGGTAGGTCAATTAAATTTGAATATAGCATTATTTTCTATCTACCTTTAGTCTATTAATTTCTAACCTTTGTGACATCATTTGAACCATTAAGTCAGGGTTGAAAGCGCACTATATAGCGTACATTTCCTTTTGTCAACTTGCAGGCTCGCCACCTCCTTCTAGAGCTTTTCCACACGAACTCTAAAAGTGGTGTCTATTTTCCTCTTTACTTCAGATATGTTGAATTTTTTACCATCGAAGCCAAAATATGGTGCAGTTCTGCAAAGTCTGCAACATTTTGGTCGTCGTTCTCCCAATTCCTGCTTCGAAAACATCCCCTTTGTGATGTCAAAGACGACGAAGAACCACCTTATTGCGGTGACCTTTCATGTATCACAATGCTTGTTCCTACGTGGACCACCTCTTTGTTCTCCCGTGGTTCATTTCTTTCATACGTTTAGCATTGTCAAGCATTGTCAGTGTTCTCGCCTTTTTGAAATCTTCAAGTATAAGACCTCTCGATTCCAACGATCCTTGGAATCCAGCTTCACCGTCATTGCAGTGTCGACTCGCCATTGACCAGCCGATCTATCAAGCCTCCGACTCCCGTCAGCCTAATCCGCTTCTTTATTCGTGAGTCGAATCATCATGTGTATCTTCGAAGAGTGCCGTGCCGCCTGCGGACACATCTATATCACATCCAGCAAAGAGTGTCAATTTCCAGGTTCTGATGATTGTATCATGCAGAACTTAACGCTCGCTACGCTGGAAAATATTGCTGAGCTCTGCTCTGATTGCAAGGCAAAGAAGCTGACTCAGAAACTGTTGAAACTGACCTTGCAGAGTGATGATCTTCATGGATCTGCCAAGGAGGATGTGATATTTGAGAATTCCTTGGAAGGGTCAGCGATGGAAGGGTAATATTTGACGGTGCTTAGTACTGTCAATCCTAGGCTTGACTGGTTACGGCTAGGCGAAAGACATTGTTGTCAATACGGTGTACGCAAGGTAAGTGTATATATCGGTAAGTCAGGGTGCAGCTGAGCTGCTTGTGCGGGTAAGGAATGGAAATGCTTCTTAAAATCTTCTTGTCCTGCAATCAATTCTATGTCTACAGAAATTCATGTTTGATTGATATACATTTCGTCTCTCATCCGTGCCGTGGTTCTAGAGAAGGGGAATGACAGCGACAACAGTAAAGCATGTGCCTATTTACTTGCCGCCAGACAGCGCTTACTCTTAAAGGGCGTTAAATTTATAGCGTTCATACGTGATTAGAGACCGCCTAAGCGATTTTGATTACGAATCAGAACGTGAGGGTGATGTATGTCAAGACGTAAACGTAGCTCATGTAGAAACGGTTTGGCAATCAGTGACCATGCAAATGTAGACGGCTGAACCTCGGCACCAAACTCATCGCGGCAGGGTTCTTCCGCGCCGAACGTCATCATCAGATGCTATTCGGTCGCATGCAAACTCCACAATCTCCACACGCCTTTCCACCGAAATCTAACGATCGTCCCCAACCTTCTCTTCTGACATGCACGTTGTTGATCCCCCTGCAGCTCCCTTGACCGCCATCCAATTCACCATCTTGCTCGTCCCATCGAAACAGACAGATCCAGGTACCCGACGTATCCAGCCGCCATTTGGAGATTGCCCAACCACGATTGAATTATCCCTCCCCTGGTCGACAAAGTTGCCAACACTTGCTACCTGTCTACCCAAGCCAAAGCGAACCGATTTTTCGCTTTATAGTCTCCTAGCGTGAGATACTCATGCCCAACGTCTCGCTAATATCGTTCACTTCACGTGTTACAAAATCTGGCTTTGCCAGACCGTCCATTCCTCTGACTGATGGGTCACTAAATCACCCGTTCCGCACCTGATGACGCCGTAGCGATGGCAGCTCCAAAATCACCTCCGATCGCTTTTCAAGCCACACCAGAGACAATCCTCGCAGAAGCAGATAAAGAGAATTTTGCGCCGCTATCAGGAAAATTCACTATGAGTTCGTTTTCTCCACCTCTTACGTCTCCAACACGTCGCGCCCAGTCACTGGCAACTTCCGTACCTCTCCTCGAGCCAATAAGTTCCGCCAGTCAGATACCTCCTCCAAGCCGGTCTAAACATACGACTTCTACCGTTGATTTTCAAGCATATATTGAACAATCGAGATCTCTGTTGGAAAGTCAGCGAGTACATTTTGAGAAAGAGAGATCTTTTTTCGAGCAAGAAAGAAGCCTATGGGACACAGAGCGAACAATGCTTTTATCGCAGATTGCTGATCTTGAGTTTAAATTGAACAAGGCAAACGGTGCGACAAACAATAAGAGAATATCGATCGACCATAGTTCGAGAACTAGCGTTGACTCAATCCGTGCCAGCTTCAGCATGACTAGCAGCAGGGACGGTAGTCAAGATCGAGGGCAAATCGTAGAGCCAAAGGTGTGGGAATCGCCTGACATGGGTGCAACAGTCACAAGAGTCTTTTCGAACGAGTCGCATGCAGCTAAGCGACCGGATAGCCATCTTCCCAGCATTGCAGAAGCACCCAACTCACCGTTACAGCTCGACGACACGCTACCACCCCTTGTGAAGGTGGACTCAAAATCCCGTTCGGTCAGCATCCCAATAGAGAAAATTGACAGGACTCTCGATGGAATCACGCTCAAGTCGACAAGCCTCCCACCTGCTCTCGTTAAGACGATCGTTTCACCTTCCAGTCCTTCTCCTCTCTCCATCCCGTCTCCAACCTCAAGACCGGTAGACGACAACCCGCGGTCAGTCGACAGTGAAAAGCTAAACCTGTCCCCTTACACAGAGAATCTGACCAAGCATGCCGGACACACACCAATGGCTGTTGAGTCGATCTCAGAAAGCTCGAGCAATAGCGACGGGAAGGTTGAGAAGCATTCGCCCAGAAGTACGGACACCGAAAAGCCGTACTGTCCAGAGCCAACACTACGGCCTCCAACGGAGAGATCCAATTCATACTTTACCAGCGCGGTGTCAGAAAAGGAGAACATTGATGAAGATCCAGAGCTCAGAGGTCCTCTGATGATGGACTCAGCAAACATCGCACCTACTGATAATTTCTTTCTAAATGAATTAGATAAGAAGCTGGCCGCTGAAGTCGAGAAGGCTGAGAGCCCCATCCAAACAAAAGACCAAGGCGAGGGTGAGAAACAACCGAAGTCAGGCCTTCCCAATGCGGAAGACGAAGTTCCACAGCTTCGCATCAAGCGTAGTACAAATTTTGGCAGTGTGTGGGGGAGCTCTGCCTGCGGGAAGAATGTCTGACACGGTCCTTGCATGAATTATGATCAACTATTCATACTATTCTAATACCTAGTGACTCTATCGGTCGGATAAAAAAGTCTGCGCTGTCATTGGGCTTGGCATAGCGTGGGGTGACCTTGCATGATGATGAGATTCAACATGTCTTCTATGGGCTACTGGGACCCAAAAACTTATTCAAAAGCGGTGCACGGGACGCAGGCGCGATTTCTCGAAAAAGATACTATTCATGATCTGGTTTATAGAGTACGGGGTGTATACTGAGGCATAGCTTGCGGTTTGCTAATTCTGGATGATGACGGCTAAATGCCCAATGATATTTTGTTTGCGAGTGTTCACTCGCCATGACCACCTTCTGTTACCCATTTTCTCCCTTTGACTACGACTCTACTTTTCGAGCTTACTTGCCCTCGTATCGCAAATGCAAGGTGTCGAATCGATTGTTTCGCTGACAGGAACAGCCCCCTTGCTTAACGCTTGTGATCGCTACACCAGCCTCCCTTCTCCGTCCTTCCTTTCACACATGGTTCTTTTCTCTCTTCCACACAGAGCAGTGATGTTTGACAAGCCGTCAGGTTGATGATCCCTTTTTGCTTCTGTCTTAATTGTCCCTTTCGTATCACCCTAGGGTTGACCTCGCGGTTCTATATGATGGATCCCACACGTCAAAAGGCGAGTGGACCAGACGAAGCCCCGGCGAGGTTTCGATCGTCGAAACTTTGCGCTCAGTCGTTGCGTTGTGGCTCGCTCTTTAACAATCTCTTAATCAATCATTTATCGGCTCCGGCATTAAGGAGAGGTCGGTCTATTTCCTCACTTTCATATAGGCTTGATTCAATACTCACCTTACTTAATCGGATCCGTGCCCATCTTCCCTCACACATGGCCCCCTTCCCCGCGCAGCACAAGCTAATTCGAAAATATAGAACCCCCCTCATCCCCACATTCCACACAGTGGATAAACGCGCTCGTCAATCCAATACAATACAAATCAAGCCGACCAGTCGCTCACGGTCTCCCAATCTCTCCCGCTGAGCAGCTCTCTCGCTAAGCTCCGTCGTCTTCTTTGCCACCTTACCTACCAGCTCCCCCCACATATCTATCCACACCCAACTCCAGACATCGACAAACGCGCTCCCGTCATGCCCGCCACCAGCAAGGCGCGCGCGCTGCTCGTCGCGCTCCTGCTCGCCGTTAGGGCGCTTTCGCTGCCGTTCGAGAAGAGTGGTGCTGCTCCTGCTGCTGCTGCTGCATCGGGGGCGGAGGATGAGATTGCGCTTGTGGCGGGGTACTCGGCGGAGAGGGTGGAGGAGTTGAGGTTTCGGGGGATTGCGGAGGTGAGTTTTTCGTGGGGGTTTCTTGGAAGGGGGTGGTGGCAGGGGCGGACCCGGGGTGGTGTGGTGGTGGATGGAATACTATCTTCCTTCTCCTAAGTCTGGGTATTTGCTCTAACACAGCAATGGGATGGAGGACTTCTCGTTGATATTGGTGCTGACGTGTGCACGATGCAGAAGGAGATCGAGCGCAAGCTCAACCCCTCACGCCGCCTAGCGAGCGTCTTCGGCCAGCCGTTAGGAGGGCATCAGATGCGCTTCCGTGTCCAGACTATTGATGACGAGGGAGACTTGGATCCATTGATCGGGAACGCTAAGAGAGGAGGGTGGTTGAGATGGGTGCTTGGGCGTATCAAGCGTGGGAAGGAGGAGATGGAAGGGTATGAGATGGATCGTGCTGGAGGTGAGAGGGATGAAGAGCGTGGGAGCCGAGAAGAGGACGAGGCGGATAGTCTGATAGTTAGTGGGAGGATGGGGGCGCTGAAGGTTAGGAGCGTGAGGTAAACCAGGCGCGTTACTTACGGGACAGATGAAGGCCAGCCCGTAGCACGAGAGAAAGGGGTACATCGTATGCTCAGGGGCCTCGCAACGGCAATGGATGATGGTTTGCTTTGTTCGAAAAAGGGCTGAGTGTGTTGCATTTCCTTGGTCGAGCATTTCGGGACGGGCACTCTGTTTCGCTTTAGTCATTTTGACTGCGGTTTAAACAGGATTACATTCCCAAATAACAAGCAGCGCTCAAAGAGAAGAGACCATACCGTCAATTCTGGAGCACTACATCTTCCTCGCGCTTTACTGGCAATCGTTTCATCTCCTGCTCAAAATCCCTGGGGCTGGGTCGATCCAGAGTTTCCCTCTCAGAATCATACCGATTGTATTCCAGCAACCCAGTAGGGAAGGTATCCCCAGATGCCGAACTGAAGAAGACCTTAAAAGCGGCGAGTTTCTTGGCAAGAGCCAGTCCTCTTTGACCAAAAGGGGAATAGCTTGTTTAGGCAGCTTCCTTTTTGGCCAAATGAGGAAAGGCGCGACGGACGGCGACATTGCGGAGATACGGTGGAGCTTTGAGCGGTTTTCTTGGAGATGAGAAAGGGTGGCTTGTGTGACGAGAGCGCGCACCACCTGTGTCATACTGATAACAGTGCTAGCTGTAGCCTTGTTAATTGGAAGAGCGGGTTGGCTGGAATCGTATTCGTATCTTTGAAGGTAGCTGTCGCCAGCCTCCTGCGACGCCACCAGATCTTGTGCGCCTTTGTTCCGTTTGCGCACGCTGTCTAGATGATCGAGGTGGTTTCTCAAAGCATGAAGCGAGATTTTGATTCGCTGCCAAAATGGGTGAGCACAAGATCCAGGACATAATTACTGCATACCAAGAGCACGGCGAGCTGTTTCTGAGGTACGACCAGGACTTCCAGAAGCTCATGGATGAAAACAAGCTCCTGGTAAAGGCAACAGGAAAGTGCTCGAGGACAGTAAGGCTCTGAGTGAAGAGTGTAAGACTTTCTAGTGGGAATTCGTGGTACGCCTTGCCTATGTGGCTATCCTTAGGCAACATCCTCGTGGACTGTGCCGCAATGGCTGGTTGACGCTGAACAGGCTCCAACCAGCCATACAGCGACTCTTAAAACAGCTGCTATTCATACTCCTGTTTTAGCAAGAAAAACAGAGACTCAAATAGCCTATCAATAGCAGCAAGGCACTTTAGTATGATATGGCCCACTATGGGGAAGACCCAATTCTATATCAATCCCTACCATATGAGAAGGACGATCAGGCACCCGTTACAAAAGGGTACCGCTACGTGCGTTTATGCCCGCGTGACAACATGTGTTCAAGCGTGTAGAAATCGAGGGCCTTGAACCGCCATCTTGTTGCGCCAAAATCCTTACGCTCACATTCTCCTGTTCCTTCAGCTCTTTTAAAAACGTCTCCGCGAACCTCCGTAATTCCATCACATCGGCTCGACTGAAGGCGAATACCTGAATCATTAACATGACTGACAGCGGTAGCTATGTCAAAGTTCCAAACGACGAGGAGGAAGAGCGCATGCGGGAGGCCGCAAAAGCTTCCTGAGAAAGGCGAGAGGAAGCTAGGAAGAAACGTGAGGCGCTCGAAGCTGCTGAGAGGGCTGGGACACAATCTCAGGAGCGTCGCAATAAAAGCAATTAAGATGCCCACGCCTAATCCAGGCATGCTTCTGTTCTTACCAGCTGCACCTGTCTCCGTAAGTATGATCCTTTAGCAGGAAGCAAGGGAGCTCATTGGGATAGTAAACTCGTCATCCTGCCGCGGTAATTGATGCTAGGTCACTTCGAGATCATACTGCAAGGGACAAGAACGATTTGTTGTCAGGCGCTCGTAGAAGAAGAACGGCTGGGTCAACGCCTCCGTATTGTCGTCCGCCACTCGTTTTTGTTTTGTAATTCCCTTTGTTTGCTTGTGGAGGGAAGTATTAGCTAGGATAGAGGTTCGGCCGGACAATTCCGCTCATTCAGTCGTAGTTATCAATGGAAGCATGCGCCATTTTGTGCCACTCTAAACGCCTATAGAAACTTTTTACAGTCATCGCAGTATACCCTCAACTGCTTCATCTTCACTTCGACGAATTCATCTAACCCTGCACGCGCTTCCGCATTTAACGAATCAAGACCTGCTCCGCTATCATTTAGACAATTATTAAACAAAACTTCAACGTCCAAAGGTTTTCGTGCAGCGTAGTTGAACCAGAAAAGTTTCGACTGCCACGACTCGCGCATGAGGTTAGAAAGAGGTTTCTTGCTAACCGTTAATGGGCTTGTGATCTCAACCCGCTGCATAGCTTGTAGGAATTGTTCCAAGCGAGGCTCGTATGCGGCCACGAATTCTTGCATGGTATGGCCTCGGAAAAGGTACATATCCGGGCCCACTAGCAAGAGCCACCACGGCGGCTCGGACGCGTACTGGCTTGGAAGAACATTTGTGAATTCGAGATCGAGCACAGCCGTAATGCGCAGAGTTTTTGGGTCCACAAGCATATTCTGTGGTCGAAAGTCGTCGCAGAAGAGTTTGAAGGAGCTGTCATCACCACAAAACTTGTCGACTAGTTGTGCGAACAGATGACGCGCGACGTAGCGCTCCTCCGCTTCTTTCTCATTGAAAGCAAGGTTGCGCTGGGTCCAAAGATGGGTCATGTGCTCTTGCATGAGGTAGTTAAAGTAGTCTCTAGCAGATCTAAACGGGGCCGTGGGGAATTTATTAATGGGATAGAACGCAGTAGTTGCTAACTCATTCATAGTATATGTTAGCGGTCTTTCGGTGACCCGCCATAAGTCCAATGAATCTTTCGAGATGGATCCGATGCTGGAGAAGTCAAATTGATAGAGCTGAAGCATGAAACCCGCAATTTGTTCGAAAACAGTATCAAGCGTTTTTCTATCAATCTCCGGGTTAAGATATATTCTTTTCCGATTATTTGGATCCGCCAGGACATCACATAGGCTGGCTCCCTCGGCAAATTCTGAAATTATAAAAGGAGCTAGTCTTCTAGGGCTATCGATACTTAAGCCCCAGCCGATCAAACGCGGGACAGGAATTGTGGTCTTTTCATGGAGAAATTTGATGATTTGGACCTCTTTCTCGACTTTTTCGTCCGGAAAAGTTGTATGTCCTGGCCCTGGAAAGCGAATAATGGCGTCCGGACCATCTTTGAATGATATACGGAGGCAAAAATTGAAGGAGCCTTGGTACCAATTAGTATATCTGGCTCCGCCTCCTGTTCGATAAGTGCCAACGAATGCTGCAATTTCATCTTTCGCATCCAGAACCAGCTCCCTCCACTCTTCCCACCGATCATCACCGGCTTTCTCGGCTATCTCGTCAAAAATGGTCATTTTTGAACTTTGGGTGCCTCGGTAGAAGCGACATGATCAAAAGTGCTGAGGGAAAGGCGGCACGGGAGGCTGGTTTCAACCCCAGTAAGGAGGGTGGGGAGCCCGTTCGTTGCCTCAAAAGTTTTTGCACCGTTTGACGCAGTGGTAAGAGGTCGTTACATGATGAGAAAGCCTTGCCGGAGCTGAATGAGAAAGGCTTTACGTCCCAAGGCCCGGAGGAAGGGAAGTGCTGCCTGCCGGCTAAAATCCGGCCCAAAGGTGGCACTGTGCCGCCCCCTGACCGCTACATTGGCACGTTTCAGAGCACAGAAAAGTAGTTTTATTAAGGTGCAAAACTAGCAAAGTGCACCGACAGAATTTGTGTTGCAAATAGGAATTAACATATTGCGAGATCTGACGAGCCAAATGCACTACATACACACTTCGAAGAATTGAGATGCAAAGCAAATGATTTTAAGAATTTTCGTTGCGGTTCAATGAGAATAGATGCATAAATCGCATCCAATATCTACCAAAAGTGTCCTATAACCAAACACGTGCACTCATAAATTTCTTTCTTCCGCGCCACCGATAGGCATGCTGCTACTATACTGCTACTATCCTAGGATCCTTACCTTATCCGCTATAATTTTGACTAATACTACCGCCGCAAAGTTGATGGGGATGTTGGTGTTTACTTTCTTGTCGCGTCGCAAAGATTCTGTCTCGATGCTGAGTTTCCAGTGTGGCTTTCGTGAAAAAGCCATGAGAATATGGTATAACGATTTAATGTTTGTGTCACTTGGAGATTCTCGATTCTTTCAAACATTCATCGATACTGAAGGGCCTACAGTCTTGAGATCTAGTGCCCTAAATTCCGACCGGGGCTGTGCATCATGACTCGAAAGGAACGAAATTGCAGCAGGATGCCTGCCTCTAGCGAAAAGCAATGGACGGGCCAATATTAAACGTTCAGGCCAGCTAATGTTCCCCGGAACTTCCCACACAGTTTATGTTCCTTCCCCTCCACTTACCAGTTCTCCACCGCCACCACCACCTCCTCCATCCCTCCAAACCCTCATTGGCAAGCCATTCGCAGGTTTCGTCGCGCCGCTTAGCATCAGATACGCTACCTGCCCGTGCACGCTAATGCTTCCTTCCGGGCACATGCTTTCCCTCTCCCACCACCTCACTGTCAGTCCTACCGCAACCTTTAGCTCTAACGTCGCGAGCTCCTTACCGATGCAGTCCCGGAACTCGTTCCTAAATAGACGGAAGAGATCCGAATAACTCCATTTCGGACCCTCTAAAAAGTGCTAGGCGCGAAAGGAATCTAAAACCTAGCGAAAGTTGTGTACATTACGGGAGAGGGTAGCTGCACGTCATAATGGGAACAGGCTTGCCACCGATGAAGTTGGGTAGGGAGTGGCGATGGAGGGAAAGGTAAGAGTGAGGTCGTGGGAGCCGAGCCCAGTGCCGGGGGCGGGAAAGAGGCGTAGGCTACGTAGACGAACGCGGTGGTGTAGGGGGGCCTCTGGACGAGGAGGGCCTGTGCGACGGCCGAGGGTGTGGGCTGGGAGAAGCATGAGGCGTGCTTCACGTGAAGGATGTGGAGGGTCTGCGAGTGCATGCTCAGGAGATACGAAAGATACGAGAGAGTGCTGGGGGACGTCTCGTGGCTGCTGGAGATGTTAGTTTTGTTCACGGGAGAGGACTAAAGGTCAGGCTGAGGATGGGAAGGAGTGGGTTTAGGTGGCGAAGACGAAGCCACGAATGTCGGCGATTACGTACTTCCGGAAGATTGGGTCCATGTATTCTGGCAAGTCCACCTTTGCATTCCGTTGTTGCTTATCTTAGACCCGCAGCGCCAGGTCTGTGACCCGCTTCGTCGCATCCCGATTTCCACCTTTTTGCTGGACCAGTCGCCTCGAAAACCTAGCCTGTCGATCGGTCGGCTTTATTTGAAAGATAGCAGGCCTTCCCCAATCTGATTTGGCTACACTTAGCCAGAGGATTCATCGAGCCGAGTTTGACCACAAGCTCTGGTAGCAGCTGAATTGTGTCAGCAAGCTCACTAGGCCTTGTCTGTGTTCCAAATTCCGCATCAAAAACGATTTTACCCACAACCTCTACCGTGATATCCCAGTGAGCTTTTCAGGCTCGAAGATCTCTCCGCGGGCGGCTTTCTCGCTGAGACGATTCTCGAATATTGGCAACTGGTCGGCGATCATCGGTGCCATTGAGAGTGAATATTGCATTGAGAGCCCCGACTTGAAAACGCCACGCAAAAATTTGCAAAAACTTCCTTGTAACCGTTCCAAATTTGCGGCTGAAACCATGCTCTCCCCTATGAAGTCCCAGATCCATTCTATAAGCTTAGCCATTATGGTTGAGAGTGATTTTGATTTAACGGAGCAGCGATGTTGCCGCTAAGCACGGTAATTTTAAAGGGCGAAAGCGGCTACAGATTGAGGGAGTAGAGAGACCTTTCTTAAGAGGGCAGGGATGTAGCCAAGAAGCGCTGCATGGGGTGGACCTGGCCAGGTAAGATGGAAAACAATATCAGAGTTCTAAGCGAGGTGTAGCACTGTCGGTGCTCGGGGAATATATCGTAGGAACGTACTAAATCATAATTCGAAAAGCGTTGTTATTCCTTTCTCAGCTTGTAAACAAAAATGGAAAAAAGGGGAAGGAGGAACACGGTCTTAGGAAGTGTAATCATTCTATCCACGTGCCCAGAAACAAAAATATTGCTTTGGGACCAGGAGTGGAAAATCATGTAGCGACAGACGCAAGAAATTGGACGTTAAAATAGACAACGTTTTCGAGGATCGCAATGATTACCACGAATAAATCTTGGTTCGGCCAGATCTGCCGTACAGATCGTCCTCTTTGGTCTTTAAGTTCTCGAATTTGGTAAAACGCCTTTTGAAAGAAGTATTTCTCCTCCCTAAATGTCATTGCCCTAGCGGTGGGAAAGTGTTGAGAATCTAGGCCTATGATCAGTCGGGATACCTCAAGAAAACCACATAATTGTTTTTCTTGACAATCTCCAGGCTTCGTGTAGAGAACTTATATTCCAGGAATTGAGGCGAAGCGGCGCATCGCGATGAGGCTTGGACTCTTGGTAATGGGGCATTTGTTCCGCTCTCGATCAAGCAAAAGTCTCTCCATCTTTGAAATACGATCCACATAGTAGGTTCCCCAAAAGTTCTGAGAGCTATAACACAAGGTCCGTGAGTAAGCCGCCATGCGCACGAAAAATTTATACAACAGCGCAAGGTGAGCATTCCTGAATCGTATCTCGGAAACATGTCGCTCTGACAATGTACATCCACAATACATAAAGTCCGTCACTCCGATAGCACAGAACGAGGTTGTACAAGGCGGTCTAGAAAAGCCTTTCGATGCTGGATAGCAGAAATCATAGCGCATCCGATCTTTAGCCAGGCAGGCACCAATGCTGGCTAGAGATGTGCCATAACATGTGATACAAAGCCTCATTTGACAGCCATGGCGGTAAGCGCACGTCCGCATCAAATCCCCGGGAATGATCGCATTCATTTCTGCTCTTAGTCATCTGTGTGTGATCCAACTAAGCTTACCATTAAGCTTTCTATGCCAGATAACGCGCTAGATGAACCTTTTACCTCTTCGGTTGCATTAGGAAAAGTGCGATCGCGAAGCGAGATGGAAGTGTTTCGGCAATCCGGAGATAGCTTAGGACCATTATCAAAAATAGCTTTCCATGTAACATCAAAAAAGCGGACCCTAGCTAAGATGCAGTCAGTCTGGTCGTAATCTGAATGCAGGCTTAGTAACCTATCACACAAAATCTGGGAATTAGCCGGGAGTCCAGCAAGGTTGTTATTGCCGACCCGCCCCCGAGGCTAACCGTAATAGCCCAACCTGGCATCTTCTCCTCGCCGCCCTAGATTGAAATCTATGGTTTGCAGTGACGTCTCGAGCCGGTGCTGGGGATGTAGTACAATATGACGGAATGGCTTCTACATTTTTTTGAATTAACCACTCGGACAAGGGATGGAGATAGGCTTGCATATGCCGCACGAAGTGGTGAGCTTCGTATTTAGCATTGGACGGATACAAAAGCCCAGCCTCATCCTCTGCTGCTGGCAATACCGCTCTCCATCCTCATATGATTCTTCCGAATAGGTAGACACGAGTGTCCCAATCAAACTCAGCGAGATTTACTGCCTGTTTAGGCTAACCAAGACCTCTATCGTCAAACACATTCATCTTCCCTTGATCACAACCGGTTCACCGAAATGTCGCTCCCCGACTCTCACAAGGCTTTGGTCGTCGTCGCCAAGGACCAACCGATGAAGGTTGAGTCCCGCCCTGTCCCTAAGGCAACCCCTGGCTCCGCAATTCTTCGCGTCATCGCGTCAGGCATAGCCTCCTACGCCCGCGAACTCTATGACGGCACACGTCCCTATGCCTTTCCCACCCCCAGCACGCCTGGGGCAGCCGCCGTCGCTCGCGTTACTGCGCTTGGACCTGATGCCACGAGGTTGAAAGTTGGGCAGCTAGTGTACTTCGATCTGACCGTTAGGTCACGCGACGATCCAGATAGTGCGTGGGTCTTAATGGGATCAATCAATGGGCCGGGCGGTGCTGTGCTAGGTGAGGGTGAGTGGAGAGATGGAACGTGGGCCGAGTATGTGAAAGTTCCGTTGGAGAATGTCTATGCTTTACCTGAAAACGATGATTCTTTTAACGTGGAGGTGGAGAGGTGGGCGTACTTGGCGCGTCTTCTTGTCCCCTTTGGAGGGCTAAGGAATGTGAACGTACTCTCAGGAGAAACGGTTCTTGTTGCCCCTGCCACAGGACCTTTTGGGTCTGCAGGTGTGCATGCGGCAATTGGAATGGGCGCAAGGGTCATTGCTATGGGGAGAAATCAGCAGTCGTTGGAGAAATTGAAGAAGAGTTTTGGGGAGAAGGTCATTGGCACCGTGCAGATCGTGGGAGATGTGGAGAAAGAGACCAAGGCCTTGAAGAAGTTGGGTCCTGTAGATGTGTTCTTGGATCTTTCACCACCAATGGCCGCCACAAGCTCCCATCTGCGCAGTGGCATGCTGGCCCTGGGTAGGGGCGGAAGGGTTGCAATGATGGGAGGCGTGTATGGGGACGTGAGTGTCCCTTACGGGGCAATTATGTTCAACGATCTGGTGCTAAAGGGGAAGTTTATGTGTGATAGGGCAGACATAGAGATGATGATCAGGATGGTGAAGATGGGGTTGGTCGATCTTGGTGAGAAAGCCGGGGTTACGATTGTTGGAAAATACAAGCTGGAGGATTGGGATGCGGGGTTGACAGCGGCCACAGAGAACGCAGGGCCGGGTGAGATGGTCCTTATTACCCCGTGATTTTGACGATCGGTGTACCAGGTCGAATTGCTGAGTTAAGTTCGCGATTGAAATATCTGAGCTAGGATGCCTGTTTAGTCATTCAGAGACAAAGGAGTGCATCTCCCGTAATGTTCGAATGTCCTTATTGCTAGCCTTTTCCCCCGTTAGATGCCCTTCACGAGAACAATATAATGATGTGTAGGCTGACTCTGTAGGCCCAATGAGCAGGTTAAGAGTCATATAGCCGTGGAAGAGCTTATGAGTTGTCGAACTTCCAGAAGTGTATACCAACTTACCCCTACAGGCAATCCATCCGTTTGGAGTATTCGATCACAGCGAGCGTTGTCACCAGGTAAGAGTTTGAATGAGGTAGGGGATTGAAGACAAGAGCCTGCAAGCCAAACTGTCAACGGGACTTTAACCTCAGATCAATAAACGGGATCGAATGTTCCAGCCCCTCCACTCTTGTTTCAGTGATGCCTTTTCAGCCTCATTTTAGATCACGAGCCAGCTAATAGGGGCCATTTAGTCAACGAGTAGAAAACGGAAAAATTGTCAAGTGTCTAGACTAGTGTGATTTTGTTAGACAGCTAAGCCAAGGTCATGGTGGAGTGTCATGAAAGTAGGAGTTTGCTTATCTATACATAAGAGACGAAGACTGTTCTGTAGGTGCATGAGAGTGCGGTCCTTAAGATAGCTTGCGTAGAACAGTCACGTCAAGAAAATGTGCCAAGCATCCCGGACAATTATTTCCCCATACCGGCAAAATCTTCCAATTTAGGTACCTGCCTACGTACCACCTTAGGCAGTACCAAGTAGGCGACCTTGATCACTTTGCACTCGCAAGCTCATGGGTCCGTGGCCGAATTCTCACCTTGCCGATATCAACCAGTCGATTGCTCTCGCCTATTTCGACCGCCGCATCCATTCAGCCACCGGCATTGTGGCAGCAAATTCCAGATCCTGATCTTGGCTGCTCCCCCCCTGGTCGTCTCAGAGATGCCTCAGGATCTGAGATTCACCGGCACTCTTCATCGGAAGCGTGGACAGAGCCTTTCTGCCAATCAAGCTCTTCGCCTTATCGGGCCTGGAACCAAGCAAAATGTGGGAAAAATTGTCGCGAAACGATGCACGGTTCATGTGCCGCGGCCCAAGCAGCCAGCCTCAGCTCTCCGCGTTTCATGGGTCTCGAACCTTATATCGACGGACACCCGCATAACCTCTGAACGTCGGCATGATTTGAAGACTGTGGTCCACAGTTGATGAAGCTTTCTTATCGACGATGGGAGTTGTACGCCGCTTTGCTCTCACGAAACCACGAAGTATTTGCCGCCGGCCTTCCCTCGCTGTCATTCGGTCCAATGGATGGCACATCCCCATTGATGCTGAGCGCGATCGTCCAATACACCTCTACCCAGCAGTGTCCGCCTTGAATGTCTGCAGAGACTGCTTATAACAGGCAACTTGCCCCCTTGACAAGTTCCTTGCTGATAAAGTCTCCCCGTAGATTTGTCGTGGTAGAGTCGTCTGAGTTTGTGGATAGATTTGAGCCGGTTGTATACGTGTAGCTGATTGCAGACGAGTTTGATTTTGGTTCCGCCAAAGATCTCGGGAGGTGTGATACTCGGCATTGCCTTGGCCAGCCACGTCTGGAAGTGGCTGAACCCGAGAGCTCCGCGACGGCGACCAGACCTCTCCACCACAGGCGCAGTCAGGGATGATGGGTTCTTTCTTATCTCTATCGCATCATCTTCTTGCCATCCCAGAGGTTATTGTTTGCGCTCTCAGACTAATTGCGAAACCTGAGCTGAGGCATGGCTTCCGAGGGGAGGGCCAGCTGGCTGGCCGTCTCCTGATGTTTCTATACCTACAGTAGACTCCTCTCTCCTTATGTTGATATTCCACTTCTGTGTCTCTTACTGTCTTCATATCGCCATCATCGCCATCGCCATCGCCATCGCCATACTCCGACCTTCGGCAGGATACGGAGGTCGAGAGGGAAGGAGCAGTTTGTCGTGCTGAGATCTGGCAATCGCGTCATGTGAACGGTGAACTGCGCTTTCCTCCCGAGTGTGAAAGATTGTCTATTCCTAATCTCTGAGCGCTGATAAGGCGGAAGTGAAGACTGAATCTGGCCGCTATCTTGTCGTTATCTCATCGCTCTCTCACCACTTTCGGAAAGTGCCGTGTAGCTGCAGGTGCGGCTACAGCGATCTGCCCGCAGAATGGCTTTCAACAAGAAGGTCGGCTTCGTCGACATCTCAACCAAAGAACTTCCCCCTTCCACATCATACTCCACATCCACATCCACTTCTTCATCCGCATCAGTCCGCTCTGGAAGACTCACTCCAATTGAGAAAAGATCACTCAATCCATTGGAAGACCTCAATCAGCGCCTTTCCGTCTGGGATCCTAATCTACCCGACTTCTCTGCCCTTTTCGGTCGTTACGACACCGCAGGCCAGATGAAGAAGACTCCGGAGCCCGTCATCGAGGCCAAAGTGAGCGAAAATGAAGATGACTCGCCTTACGAAGAAGTCAGGGCTATCGTTCGCAACTACGATGAGGATATTCCTTGCTCGACCATCAGAGCATGGGTAATTGGCATGCTTCTGGTGGTTTTCGGGACCGTTCTCAACACCGTCTTCTCCTTTCGATATCCCTCCATCGGCGTCTCAGCTCTAGTTGCTCAGCTAATCTCTTACGTCCTCGGCTCGCTCTGGTACAGGTCCGTGCCTGACAGAGTCTTCAATACCTTTGGGTTCGAGTGGACGTTGAACCCAGGTCCTTTCAACATCAAGGAGCATACCCTTATCGTTGTCATGGTAGGCTTGTCAAGTCACCCTGAAGTTCACCAGAGCTAACATCATAGCAGGCAAGCGTATCCTACGGAACTGCATATGCGACTGATATTCTTTTAGCGCAAGTGCACTTCTACGGACAAGACTTCGGCATTCCCTTCTGGTGCCTTTTGATCGTCACTACCCAGACCATCGGCTATGGCATCGCTGGTGTTATGAGAAAGTTTCTCGTTTATCCAGCATCAATGATATGGCCTACAATCTTGCCAAGTGTTACGTTAATGTATTCTTTACACGAGACCAACCTACCCCGAGATCCTACCGTATTTGGAGGCAGTATTTCTCGGTATCGATGGTTCTTTTACGTGACCTCGGCAGCGTTTCTCTACTACTGGATCCCCGGCTTCCTGATCCAGATCCTTAGTATCATGGCTTTCATGACTTGGATCTTTCCAAACAATCCAGTCGTCAATCAACTCTTCGGTGGTACAACAGGATTGTCCCTGATACCTCTGACACTGGACTGGACGACGATTACTGGCTTTGTCGGCAGCCCATTGATCCCACCTTGGTTCGCAACCGCCAATGTCCTGATCGGCGTCGTTTTCTTCTACCAGATCTTAGCAATCGGCTTCCACTACAGCAATTCTTTCTTTGGCAAGTTCCTCCCAATGAGTGACTCCTCCATTTACGACAACACCGGTAACAACTACGATATTTCCAAGGTTCGACACGGCACCCGTTTTGACGAGGCAGCCTACAAATCCTACTCTCCTTTATTTCTGTCGACCACATTCACTATCTCCTACGGCCTTTCTTTCGCTGCCATCACATCCCTCATAGTTCATACCTATTTGTACCACGGTGCAGAAATCATGGCCCGTATCAAACAGTGGAGGTCCGAGAGGACTGAGGACATACACATGAAACTTATGAGAAAGTACAAGGAAGCGCCTGAATGGTGGTATCTCACCACCTTCGTTGTCATGATTGCGCTCAGTTTGGTCACAATTTTACATTACGACACACAGTTCACCGTGTGGGCATTCATTATTGCGCTTGCCATCTCAATGATCTTCGCTCTGCCAATTGGGATGATCCAGGCGTCAACAGGACTTCAGCTCGGTCTCAATGTGATGACGGAATTCATCTTCGGGTACATGCAGCCGGGTAAACCGCTCGCTATGATGATGTTCAAAACATATGGCTACATCACCATGAGCCAAGCCCTGAGCTTCATTAGTGACCTTAAATTGTGAGCAGACCTCGGCTCGTATTTTCCCCTTTTTTCTACGCGAGTCTTAACAGTGCCGTTTCTGTTTGCTTTATGACGCAAGGTTGTCTCGCTAACCTCCCTTTTTTCTCTCTGGCAGTGGCCACTACATGAAGATTCCTCCACGCTCCATGTTTATCGCTCAGGTCGTCGCCACCATTTTCAGCTCCTTCATCCAGGTCGCGGTCCTAAAGCTTTCCCTCGACAACATTCCACAAATTTGCGAAACATCGGCCACTAACCACTTTACATGCCCTAACGCTAAAGTCTTCTTTTCGGCCTCTGTCATATGGGGCCTCATTGGGCCCGCTCGCATTTTTAGCCCTGGACAGATTTATTCAGCCCTCTTTTGGTTCTTTGGCATTGGCGCTATCACCCCCGTGCTCTTTTTCTTCGGCGCGAAGAGATTTCCGAAGAGCCCTCTCAAGTACCTGTCCGCGCCGCTCATCTTTGGTGGGTCGGGTAATATCCCACCGGCTACTCCGCTCAGCTATCTATCATGGGCCGCTGTCGGATGGGTGTTCCAATACTATATCCGCCGGAATTACTTCAACTGGTGGGCTCGGTTGAATTATCTGACCAGTGCGGGACTAGACCTTGGGCTGGCATTGTGCACAATCCTCATCTTCTTCGCATTTCAGCTGTGGGGGCACAACGGGCCGAAGTGGTGGTAAGTTTCTAAGCTCCGCTCTATTTTCCTCGCGTGCTTCGCTAAGACTACCGTGTTTCATCCTGATTTCTCTACCAAATTCGTACTTTATAGTTTTCTTCCGGCTGTGGCTGACCTTCTCTTTTTCAAATAGGGGCAACACGGTCCAACAGAACACCATGGACTTCAATGGTACAGCAATCCAAGTTATTCTACCAAAGGGCCAAACATTCGGGCCAAGGACTTGGTCCTAAAGGATGTCCACCTACAAAGTGAGCGGATCGGAGGGAGCACAAATGGATTGGACGGGGAGACGTTCATGTACAACAGTTCGCAGATGCTGCAGTCATCACTGACGGGGGTTCATGAATTATGCGGAGAATGGTTCCGTAGAATAATAGCGGAGAATAATGATGATGCTGCATCTTTATCTTGCACCGACTCATCATCCACGAACGGATTGAGCTTGACGTGCATGTTGTGGTAGGACGTATCGATGCCGTCGATGCAATATTCAGATCTTTGACAAGTGATGAGTAAGATGCAAACAAGAATATGCGCTTCAATATGCAGTGATTTATGTACAGTAGAGCCTCACCAAATTTCCTCCTCTTTCGGGGCAGTTCGCAGTCCACCTAATGTTTGAGTTGCGAGCACTGATAGCCCGATCGTTCCCACTGTCTTCGATGGCGAGTTTTCGCTCTGATTTTGTACTGAGCTCTCCCAGTCGATCTGTATGATGCTTCTGGTGTGCTAGTTCTGGCTAGGGAGGATTGTCCGTGTCTGATTTTCTTGCGGCTCTGGAGCGGAGGACTTTGAAGGGTTGTGGAGGTACAGCACCCGATGACACTGGGTTGAGTGGGCGGTCAGATGAGGTTGAGCGGTCCTTCTCTGTAGCATTGGATTGCTTTGGTGCAGAGGATCTGGTCGGTGTTTGAATGGAAACGAAGGGGTAGCCGTGTATATTTCCGAGTGGAAAGTCGCCGGGTTGGCTATCTCCTCGTCTGTGAGAAATGTGGCACTGGCCTGCTCCTCGGGGAGTGGAAGCATTCACCTTCCATGAATCTGAGCGTTTTAGTCGTCTTTGCTCAAGCACAGCTGAACCTGCTATTTCTTGCGAGAGCGCCAAGACGACGTTGCTTGGCAATGCTGAGAGCGAGTAGCCATCTCCTCCCGTCCCTCGGCCAGGCAGTGGACTCGACGACCAGTCTCGGAGGGAGCTTAGCTCCTCTCTCATTCGGCACCGCATCGCCATGATTCGCTTGCGGAAACCCTTTTACCGTCCAATTCTTTTCAGCCAAAACTTCATACTCGGACTCTCCTCTGGCCACACCTTCCTCGCAATCTCCACCGCCTCATCCCCCAGCACTTGAGCCTTCTCCCAGTTCCCCTCCCCACGCTCAATTACGCACTGGAAGAAGTACACCCTCGCCGTCATCACATTCCGAAAATCCTCGTCGGGATCACTCTCAATCCGCTTCAACACATCGCGGAGGATCGTGCGGGATTCCTCGGGTTTGCCGTGCTCGACGGGTATCTCGGCGGAGGCCAGCACCGCGGCGCAGGTGGCGCGCGAGTGCGGGCCCGTGGCCTCCTCGTTGCGGCGGATCACCTCGACCATGTAGGACTCGGCCTCGGCGTAGCGCTTCTGTAGGCGCATCAGGTTCGCCGCCATCTCGTACAGGTACAGGAGCGTCTCGTGGTGGCGGTCGAGGACATTTTCGAAGAGACGGAGGAGTTGGCGGAGGATGGGTTCGACGAGGAGGAGGCGGGATTCGGAGGCGTACAGGGACCAGATGATCTGGGTTAGCGGGTGTTGTTTGCCGAGAATGATGTCGGAGAGCTCGGCGGCGTAGCTAAAGACGTTGTTGCTGACTTCCTTTTGGCCGGCGGCTTCGAATTCGGAGAGGACCCAGAGGAGGCAGGGGATGAGTTCGGGGCGCTGTTGGCGGAGGACATGGGCGAGTGAGGAAGATGAGGTGTCAAGGAGGGAGAAGAGGGAGCTGCTGTCGCCTTGGGCAATGGAGTAGGATGCTGCAACTTGGGAGGCCGCCCAGGGCATGGGTTGGAGGTCTGGTTGACCGTGGAGCGGGTAGGTGATTTTGGAGAGGAGCCAGTAGTCGCTGGAGAACATGGTGGAGAAGTAGGTCGAGGAGGTGTTAAGGGAAAGAGAAAGGTTACGAAATTCGGCGTCGGAAGGTGGGGAGCGGGGGATGGCATCTGCGCCGAGGAGCATCGAGACGGGGATTTTGTTCTGGCTACCGCGGAAGGGGACCAAGGAGGAGGAGGAGGACTCGCCTCTTTGGCTGTGGTCGGTCGGGCTCGGCGTGGTGGCGCCGTATCTATTTCCGCCTTCGTCGGAAGATGTTCCGGAGTATCCAAGATCGGGGGTAAGCGCCAAGGGTGTGACTGCCCGAATATGTCTGGGGAGTTCGACGACATCGCTTTCGTCGTCAAGCTGGTCCAAGTCCACACCTTTGCGGGTAAAATAGGTCTTGACTGCCACGAGTTCTTTACGCCTCCCTCGCACAAAGAAAGCCGTTGATTTGCCGTCCGCTTCGCGCCTTTTAGCGGCAAAGTACATCGCGCGCATCTCGGAGTCCTTGCTGTTCTTGTCCAGCTGCCATTGGTGGACCCGCCACTTGTACATGCGTTCCCTACACCGCCATTAGCTAAGGTCTAAGCTCGGACTCGTCCTTAAATGGGTGACACATACGTCGCGTTGAATCCATACTTCTTTTGGAAGTGCGTTGCGATCTGTTTCAACGTCTTGCCCTCGTTGACGTACAGTTTCGTAAACTCGGCGCGCTTATCGTCCCACTCACCAGCGCTCGGTCTGTGAAGGGGCCTGTCGCGAAGGGGCAGAGTTCGGCCATAGGCGTCTAGAGGCTCTGCCATTGTGTATGCGCTTTGGCCATGCAGCGGTCTTCGGTAAGCGCCGACGAGGTTGATTGGGTAGACGTATAAGGAAGGCTTTGCGGCTCGGGCACGCTTCTGTCTGTGCATTGGTTGGTTAGAAACGGGAGACCTGGATCAGGAAGTGCATCGTCGTCAAGGAGCGTGGGTGATTGGACCGTTTACTACAAAAGGACAGTGCAGAGAAAGGCAATTGAGCCGAACAGGGCAACTCTGGGCGATCCTCGCTCTTGGCGGGAATGTAGAGTCGCATAAAAAAAACACACAAACGGCAGGACAAAAGGGATACGAAAGAAATGCTTTTGCAGCTCCAGACATCTATATAAAAAAGAACAGAAGATGTGGTGTGCGACCGCACCCTTTCGCCCCATGGGGCATGGGTCTTGAGTTGAGCAGCTCCACGTTCTTTTGCAGAAAACGACAGGGTCCGTCATGACCAACCTGCCACTATCGGTAGCAGGTTTCACCGACCACCGACCTCTCCAAGGCAATAATAACGATTGCGGATGATACTTGAGATGAAGGCGTTCATTCATACCTTTCCGTGGCTTCGAGACGTCAACGATCCTTCCGCCTCACACTGTACGGTCGCGCGTACTTCTCATGTTCTCATCGGTAGGCAGATGTGAAAACCCGGCAATCGATGCGAAATTTCACAGCGACTGAATATTATGGCTCGAGTCTCACGAGATTAGGCTGCAGCGCTACAAGGTCTCAGAAGAGGTTGATCGAGGCACGTTGGGACAGGGAAACGGCTGACGAGATTCAAAAACCGCCCCAACCTCGATTGGCGTCTTGGTGATGAGGCGGGCTAAGGAGCTAAAAATGCCCTCCTGCCAAGAAACAGTTCTTCTCTCTTCATCAAAGCGTCTCCACCACGCCAACGGCCATGTGGTCATTCTGGGGTCGAAATAGCCTATCCAATTTCCTAATCATACGACAGCCCCGATCAGCAGGCTCCATATTCGCTCTGCCCTATTACGCCAAGGCATTTTCTTCGTACAGAGACTGGCTAACAGCCGAGTGAATGGAGACTTTGGCCAATGGCTTTTCTCTATAACCGAAAACGTAGACCTTCGATCTCCGAATCCCGGACCTGGGCCTGCATTTATGCTTAAACTGGTGAAACCCAAGGCGCTGAGATAGGTACACCGATAGTGACCGAGTCAGCAAGCCAATGAACAGCACACGATCGCGAGCCCAGTAGTCCAGCATGAGCTTAACAAAATCGCAATCCAGTAGCAGGGTATGAGTGCTCGTTAAGTGTTTCACCCTACAAGGTCAAGCGCCGTCTCGAGCCATTCCGTGTCCTTTCACACGGACTTCAGGTCGGGCCCGAAGACGCTGGCATCATCTTGTAATGTTTTGCCCTCCACCTTCCGCCGTTTCCTCTCAGCCTTTTCTGCATCTTTCTCCCCGTCCCTCTTCTGTGCCGCATTGAGTGCAACAATGTTCAACTTCTCTGGATTTTGGCATTTGAACAGCTTTTTACCAATGCGGCTGATCTCCTTTTTCTCAGCTGGGTTATCATCGGGTTCTTTCCACAATGCCAGAAGAGATGAGCAGGATTGAAGGGTAGTCATAAGTTTGTTTCTCATGACTTTGCCTTCTTGTCCAAGGTGCTGTAGCTTAAGGTCAAGATAGTGTGTGGTGAGATCCTTGTCTTTTAGCATCAACGCTGAAAGCCAAATCTGGCTTGGAGTGTACAAGAAGTACGCATCAGTCATCTGCGCCGCATCTTTCAATACTGCATGGGTCGCTTCGGCAGCTTTCAAGATCCGTCTTTTGAGATCTGATCCAAGATTTTTCAACTGTCCGTCTTCTGCGAGCTTCATCATCTCCATGACACCGCCTTCCAAGCCTCGAAACGGGTGCCGTACATCTAGCGTGAATCTTAGGCCTTGCATTAGGAGAAATTCTGGAGCTTTTACATCCTCTTCAGTTGTCTTTGGCAATTTTGAGACAAATCGAGATAGTGGCATGTAAAAATGGTCAGACTTGGTAGCCAGGAAGAGGGCACACTTCATAATTTGTTGAGGATGATATGTTATAGGAGAGTTGAACAAGTAAAAACGTCGTAGGAATTGTGATGCTGTAGCCTGCCAATGTCAGCTCATTTGTCAAACAAAGACCGCCCTTGAACTTGCTATGATCTCTATAGGTATTGGAGGCTCCATCGCTTCGCCCATGTCCCTGATTTTTCGGCAGCCCCACTGTACGATCTTCAGCTCTTCTTCGACAGTCAGACAGCTCACTTCTTTGGGAGCTTGCTTGGTTTTATCTGCCTCGTCATTATCATGTTCACCGTTCTGTGTGTCCTTGCCCTCTCGTTGGGCACTCTGAGATCGTTTGATAGCTTGCCGTACTCGCTCCGATGCGTCCGCGTTGGTTGTTGCGCGCAACGATTCCAATGCTTCGGATGTATATGACCAAACGCGGAATTGGGTCGAGGTTCGATAAATATCATCTTCATGCATTTTCGGTGCAGAAGAAGCGCATCACTGGGATTGCACCAGGTAGAAGCAAACGAACAAAACGCCTCGATTTTGAGGTGGAGAACTGGGTGGAAGAACCCCAGAGACGAGCACGGATTTGTGGCGACCAAGTAATGTGGCGAGTGATCTCAAGAGTTCTGAGCCACACATAAACGAAATATAGTAAAACAATTGGTGAGCTCACTCTCGTGATAAATCTGAAAATTAGCTGCACTGAGAGAAATGTTAGTGATCTCAGCCTTGCACGCAAGGCTACCTCCCACATGAATGCCCAGCGCTCCCACCAGGTTGGACATGCCTGAATAGGAGCAACAAAAGATTCCCAAAATGACCAAGGCGGGGTGAAGTTGATATCCCGTACAACATGAGGATCTCAAGAATTCATATTGACCTGAGGCAATAGAAGCAACCCTTTGAATAGATAGAATTGCACTTAAACAGCAGGCTACTTTGTTGTTTTAAAAGAGGGGTACATTGTACAACATTTGCTGAACGAGGGTCAAGTCTGTCATGAATAAGATGCAAGTCATGACCTTCAAGCTGCAGGGGATACAAAACCGCCCGGATCACGCCAAAGACGCCGGCCCGTTCCCAAAAAATAGATCATCTCCCCAAATGGCGCCACGCTTGCAGATGCACCGTCCGAGATGGCAGGTTCCACTGTCCTTAATCCTTGCTGTGCTGATGCCACAATTCTCATGCTTCACCAAACAGTCGCGCTGTAATGTCACCCATGTATGCCTCTTCAAGCTCGTAGTCCTCCCCGCCCATCCGATCAATGCCAACAAATTTGAATGCTGCAACAACCCTTGGCACGTCGAAACCCATCTCGACGAATCGATCTATGAGAGCCTTATTATAGCCATCGTATCTAGAGAAGGACATTAGCCGTGCATGTAGCTGTGATGGATAAAGCATACGCTGCCAGTTCAGCCTCTTCCTCTCTCTCCTCATTCTCCTTCTCTGCAGCCTCGATTGATTCTTTCGTCGGGTTGCCGCTACCTTCACCCACATGATCTCGAGGGGCCCCGGCGTACTTAACTGCCCAATCCCTCGCAACTCTTTCAAATTCTTGCGGATTCTTAATAAGCATGCCTGCTACCACCGCATCTTGAGGGTCTTTGGGCTCGGGAGTGCTAAGCAGGGATTGAAGAGAGAGGAGGGCGGATTTGATGGTGAATACGGGAGACCACCCCGTCGAGAGCGTGTCGAGACAGATCGCACCCTGTGAGATGTCAGATACTTGGAAAGCATCTAGTCAACAGATAGTCAATATACCGTCTCACTGCTGACATTGGGATGCCATATCCTGGTCTTGAACTTCATAAGGGGGGGTCGAAACGGATACTCGGTGGGGATTGTGATATTGATAACGTATTTGCCTCCAGCATAAGGTGAGCTCGGGGGTCCATCAAATGTGCCCACCAATGTCGTCAGATCGTCAGACGTGGCTTCAGCATGAACATTTGACGCTTTATCATTGCTGATATCGGCGAGCTCCTTGGCCATACGCCGCGCACGATTGCCGGACATGGTTCCTTCAGCGCAAGCTTCCGAAATTAAAAACCAAAAGTGTTTTAAGTCGATCGTATCAAGATCTCGAAGATCTTGTCCAGACGTTGAAAGTAAATGATTCCGGGAAGAAGTCGGCAATAGCGATTCTATGTGGGAATCAGATCCTTGTTGTTGGCTTGATAAGCTTGTGTAACTTTGTCTATACAAATGATTATCGTGCAGACTCACAGCAGCGGTTTTGAGGTTGCTTTGCGATTCTGGGCGAGCGCAGGTGACTCGGTGCCCAGCGATACGAATATGCTTCGATCACATTGAGCTGGCGGAGAGCTGACCAGCGTGATCGAGGAACAAGAATAGACAGTGCCAAAATCGTGCAAGTGCCACCCGTAAGGTTTGAAGCACCTTATGTCGAAAAATGGTTGGAAAGAGTGGAAAGATGTCGAAGTTTTGGGGGGGGAGGGAAGACAAACAGTTGCGAACCTGAGGGCCTCGTCGAGGTGTCAGTCAATGGATGGTCGGCCGGTCCGCGGGCGAAGGCAGACATGCGCTCCTGCTGGCCAATCGGAGAGCGCCACTGCCCGGAGATGGCAAGCCTTGGAGCTGCCTCTGCTTTTGCCTTCATTTGCAGTCCACGCAAGCACATCCCATCCTTACCTGCCGAAGCTCATCACGTCTAGTATAGCGTCGAAATATCTTCCTATCTCTGTGAGCGTTCAACTGAGCACAAATGGTAGGTGATCCATTCCAGCTCGCTCTCAAATCGCCGCTTGCTAAGCATCGACTTCTAGGGTAATCAACAATCCGGCCTTGGAGGGCAACCGCCTGGTGGAGATGGCAAAGATGACAAGGACAAGAAGGTGAGCTTCTTTCAGTGTGGATGTAGTTTTCACCCTTCTCATCCTCAGATACTAACCATATTTCTTTTCAGAAGGATAAGCCAAGATACGAGCCTCCTGTCCAGCCAACAACAAGAATAGGCCGGAGAAAGCGCAAGCAGGCAGGCCCTAATGCCTCCGCAAAACTCCCGACAATATATCCAACATCAAGATGCAAGCTTCGCTACCTACGGATGCAGCGCGTCCATGACCACCTTCTTCTTGAGGAAGAGTTTGTCGAAAACCAGGAACGCATCCGCAAAGCCAAAGCAGCTAACACGGCCGCTCCATCTACAACCCAAGAAGGAGAGGCACTGGATCGGAATGCGGACGAAAGAGGTCGCGTCGACGACATGCGCGGCTCACCCATGGGTGTTGGCAATCTGGAAGAAATGATCGATGACGACCACGCTATCGTCTCCTCGGCCACCGGACCCGAATACTATGTCAGCATAATGTCCTTCGTCGATAAAGACCTTCTAGAACCAGGCGCCTCCATTCTCCTCCATCACAAATCTGTCTCTGTCGTCGGCGTCCTGACCGACGATGCCGACCCCCTTGTGTCTGTCATGAAACTCGACAAAGCACCAACCGAATCATACGCTGACATCGGCGGCCTCGAGTCGCAAATACAAGAAGTCCGTGAAGCCGTCGAACTTCCCCTTCTACACCCCGAACTCTACGAAGAAATGGGTATCAAACCTCCCAAGGGTGTGATCCTCTACGGCGGCCCGGGAACAGGCAAAACCCTTCTTGCCAAAGCTGTGGCCAACCAGACCTCAGCCACCTTCCTCCGCATCGTGGGCTCCGAATTGATACAGAAATACCTCGGCGATGGCCCCCGCCTGGTCCGCCAAATCTTCCAAGTCGCCGCCGAACACGCCCCAAGCATCGTCTTCATCGACGAAATCGACGCCATCGGTACGAAACGGTACGAGTCGACCTCTGGCGGCGAGCGAGAAGTCCAGAGAACAATGCTGGAACTCCTCAACCAACTCGACGGCTTCGACGATCGCGGTGACGTCAAGGTCATCATGGCCACCAACAAAATCGAAACGCTCGACCCCGCTCTCATTCGTCCAGGCCGCATCGACCGCAAGATTCTCTTCGAGAACCCCGACCAGAACACTAAGAAGAAGATCTTCACCCTGCACACGTCCAAGATGAGTCTGGGCGAGGACGTGGATTTGGACGAGTTTATCAACCAGAAGGACGATCTAAGCGGGGCGGATATCAAGGCCATATGCTCCGAGGCGGGGCTGATGGCGCTGAGGGAGAGGCGGATGAGGGTGACCATGGATGATTTTAGGAGCGCGAAGGATAGGGTGATGAAGACAAAGAATGATGGGGGCCCGAGCGAGGGGCTATATCTGTAGGATGGTGCTGGATTGGGAGGAAACAGTTGGCTGGGGTTAGGTTGGGTTGGGGAATAAGAGATGAGTGGGCTTTGAGAGTAAAAGATCAAAGGTGGTAATGCCATTCTGTACGCTGAATAGAGAATTTACACTTGAGAAAACTCTCCAGCATTGTATTTTACAACGGTAAGGCGAAGAAATGGATGGTACGGTAGAAATGCTTTTCGTATTCCAGGCACCAAACTTTCAGCAAATCTCTATGACCTGGTCTGGTCCGAACATGATCTCTCCCGCGATTGCGAAAGACCAAAGCCCGCCTACCCACGTCGTGTCTATCTATGATGACCGAAGGACCAAAACGAGGCCCAGGCTAAGATATAGAAATAAATCCTTTTACCAGCCCAGGTCCGCAAACCAAACCCCATCTAAGACTCAATAAACGCCAGTCCAGACAATGCATCTATGCTCGTTCACCCAAAGTTCGTGCCCGCAAGCAAGTCAAATGATTTATACCTGGCCCGTACTGACCATCTTCTTGCGGAGGTAGTTCTTGTACTCGCCGATGCTGCCGTCCCATCTCCGGACGGTTTTGTTTTCGCAGACCATGATGTCTTTGGCGATTTTGTCGAGCAGTCTAGAGAGTAAAACTGTTAGCAAGGCATTGTGTGATACTTTTAGTCTGGGAAAAGTACGGAGGGTAGTAGACTGACCTGAAGTCGTGAGAAACAACAACCACGCCACCACTAAACGCATTGATCGCGTCCGCCAAGCTGTCAATCGTCGGGATATCCAGCCCGTTCGTCGGCTCGTCGAGCAACAGCATGTTCGGCCCTTCAATAGCAAGCAGGGCGAACACGACTCTACTCCTTTGGCCCTCGGATAAAGTCCCCATCAACGCTGTCTGCGATTCACCCGACAAGCCATACCGCCCAAGCTGCTGGCGCCAGTATTGGTAATCCTGTGACTTTGTCGCGTACTTGTCGCGGACGAAGTCGAGGGCAGATTTGGTTAGGTCGAGCTGTTCAGCAGAGTGCTGCGAGTACATGCCAAGCTTCAGGTGAGTATGTCGGGAAACAACGCCGCCGGTTGGGGAGAGCTTCCCCGTCATGATTCGTAGGAGCGTGGACTTGCCGACTCCGTTTGGTCCAACGAGGGCGGTTCGGGAGTCCATGTCGATACCGAGATCTAGATTCTCGTACAGATTGTCTGCTTTCTTGCCAGAATATGAAAATGTCACGTCATCGAACGAAAGAACAGGTGGCGGGAGTTTCTCGACATCTGCAAATCGGAAAGTGAAGATGCGGTCTTGCGCAACGGGTTGAATGAATCCATCGGCTTCCATTTTGTCCAAAATCTTTTGTCGGGATTTGGCTTGTCGGACAAGATTGGCGTATGTACCAGCAGAAGCGATAAATTTCTTGATATGCTGTATTTCCTCTTGTTGCTTATGGTATGCCTTCATCTGATTGACTTCGTTGTCTGATCTGGTTTTTGTATATGAATCGTAATTACCGCCGTAGTATTGCAACTGTTTCTGCCGCATGTCAATCATATTGGTGCACACGCCGTTCAGAAAATCCATTGAATGCGAAACAAGAACAAGCGTCTTTTCCCACTTCTTGAGATATTCTTCTAACCACACACAGGCCTCGAGGTCAAGATGGGCTGTTGGGTCATCAAGCAGAAGGACAGTAGGTTTGACGAATAGTGCCTTTGCGAGTGCAACCCGCATGCGCCAACCACCAGACATGTCCTTTGTCCGCTTATGCATAGTCTTCTTGTTGAAACCCAGACCGGTCAAAATAAGAGACGCACGGGTCTGGAAGGTGGAAGGATCCATAGATTCCATTCGCTAGAAGCATTAGCAGTGATAGAAGTCAAGTTCTTTCGACACTTACGTCGTAAAGATCGAGGAGGTTCGGACTTTCTGGACCATCTTTTTCCAGGATTTCTTCTGACACTGCCTCCAGCCTAGCCAACTCATTCTCAGCCTCTTTGACTACCCACTCCAAGGCTCCCAGATCACTTGGGGCCGCACCCTCATTCAATAGATAGATATCAACATGTTCAGGTATAGGGTATTCTCGCTTGTCGATCGCCTTCAATAGCGTCGACTTGCCGCAGCCGTTTTCTCCAAGCAGACCGTACCTTCGGCCAAAGGTGAGCTCGATGGTGGTATCATTAAATAAAACTTTGCCATGAAAGACGAGAGAAGCAGAGGAAATCTTGACATCACGACTAGAAGGGATGGAGGCCAGAACACCTGTCGTCACCCGATCTGAAAGGCCATGCTTGTCCATCTGTTCGGTCAGCTTCTGCACCTTCTCCATTTTATCACCTGTGGTCGCTGGCTGCTCATCATCGGCGAGAGGATTGGTATCGCCATCCAACATGGGCGGCGTCTCATCGCCGTTGACTGAGGAGGCCTGTGATGCATTCTTCGATCCGGCCTTCGAGGAAAGTTTGGAGGCGGCGGTCTTTTTCTCGGGCTTGCCTTCGGCAGCACGCTTGGCCTGGCGAGCAGCTTTTGAGGCGGAAACGGGCATTGCGGAGGATTCTTGTGACTTTGAATGTATTCAGAGGAAGGAAGTAGAGCAAAGGGCGTTCGTAGTGGTGTTGGTGCCCTTGAGGATATTTCAAAATGTGGGGCGAAGAAAGACCGCCTTATCGATTGTGGCGCGCGAGGGTCGGAGTGTGGGGCCTGGCAGAAGCGTCAAACTTCGGTTTGTGTGAGTCAAAAAGAGTCTCGGCGATTTACGAATTTTTGTGACTGCTGTCGTCCGAAGGACCCAGAAAAAGTGGCAGCAGATGGTCCTGATCTCTTGAGGAAGAATTGTCGGTGTGGTCCGTTGCTGCTGAACGTGGGCAGAAAGAATATTATTTTTGGCCACTGAACACTGGATTTATGCAGGGTTCAACAAACCCCTTGGCAAAGAGATGGTCCGAACTTGCGTTCTCAGGTTGTTGGCCGTATCCGTTAAGGATGGGAGATCAATCTGTCTTGAATCGTTAAGAAGATGATAATGTAGGTGGTATGAATGCGTAGCACAAAGTCATTACCCAGACTAGATTTATCCGGTCTTGCTGATAAGCCGTCCCTGAAGCAGATCATCCATGCCAGAAGCCACAGATACTGAGATTTCACTACAAACACAGGTGCATTCTCAATCTAGATGCTAGCAAAAAAACATTTTCGTCGTCGAAACATTGACACGGCTCCATTTCTTGCCTTTCAGCAACGCATCCAAGAACATACCCGGCCAGTACACATGATATAGCCACCACCAAGGCAACGGATCCCAGATTTCGTATGTGCCTTCTTTCCATGACATAACATGCTTGAGGAAGGTCTGGAAGCCTGTGAAGAGCTGGTAGAAACTAATACGCATACTGATGAAGTGAAGAAAGGGAAGGAAGACCAGCTCGACAAGATCATGTCCAACCCAGTAAACACTCGGTGCACTTTTCCTTGGTTCCGGAGTATCTTCCTCATGCTCTTCAATGACTCCATTGCTTAGCCCGTCTGCCCCACTCATCGTAGGTTCAAGCAACGATAGATATGCATTCACCATAGCCTCCGAACCCTGTTGCCCATCGAAAAGCACGACAGCTGTATGAGCTCTGGGATTGCATTCGATCGGTAAAATCGTCTTCTCCACGCCTCTCTCCGTCACTTTTTCCTCAACTAGGAAATCAAACGATAGATGTCCCGTAAATCCAGGACCAGCCTTCCTTGCAAATTCCTCAGTAAAATGGTGCATCGCCTTGTTGAGGCTCAAAGTTTCAGGAAGCGCTTCATAATGCATGAGTAACTCAGTAGACGGACAGCTTATGAAGAGCTTGACCTTCCCATTCACAACAACGGCATGCGTGCAAAACTCCTCTCCATTGACGAACTGCTGCAACACCCACGGCAAGTCCCGGTTGATTCTCAACGTTGAAACATGCGAGTATGTTTGACTCAACGTCCGTCTGGGAAGTAGAGTCCTGATATCTCCCCTACTTGCATCATCAACCCCAACAGTCTTCATGATGTATTTCTTGGCTCCCCTCGCCCTGTGTAAAACTTGATGCACTGCATCCCTCGAGGTAACTTGATGTGTCTCCGGTACGGGAAGTCCCAGTCCCTCCGTAAACCAAATGAATGTGTCCTTCTCATGCAGAATTTCTGTAGTCTTCGCATTAAACTGTACACACTTGCACCCTGTCTTCTTCTCGAGAATCTCCATAGCCTGGCCATCCTCGACCGCAGAGGCCACGCCTGAGCAGCTCACCCAGAGATCTACTTTCTCTCGCCTAACAATGTCGATCAAGCCCGCAATATAGACTGCGGCCCCTTCCTCGGCAGATGGTTTGCTCAGCGTGTAGAACTCGCTCAACGCTGTAGAGAATCTGCCGCAGACATGGACACCGTTCGGCTCGAAATCCGCACCAATCACTCGGTGACCCTGTTGGAAAAACGCTCTCGCTATCCGTAAGCCTTTGGCCATACCGACGCCGGTGACAAGGACGGTCTTCGGGTAGAAAGTGGGTGAGCGGCGGAGGCGTTTTCGTTCATCATTGCGAATAATAACGAGGCGTAGGGCATAGCTAACGAAGAGGATAAAGGTTGAGATGGGGAGGAACGAGACGCTGAGGAGGATGAGGGAAGCGTTCTTGGAAACTTGGGACCAGGGAAGCTTAGACGGCGCGGACATTCCGATGACTTCGGCTAGAAGAAGTGGCTACGGAGGAAGCTTTGCTATAAGCGTAATTGCCATACCTTAAGTTGAGTACTTGAATTAGATTCAAGCATTAATTATTTTCAAAGTTTATGACACGCACATGATTCGTGACGGTTCGATAACGCCACCAGGGTAAACCGTCAAGAAACTTGGCCGATCCGGCCAGTCAGCAATACATCGCTCAGGCAGAGATTTGAAATCGATACTTTCATAACTTGTTCATTTTCTACGAGAGCAGCTTTATCTGTGGAGATTTGAAAATTAAATGTACTAGGACCAGAACGTAATGCAGCACAGGTTGACAGGGCCGGTATAGACATATTATTCTGCCAACAACGGCTATGTGTCTGCTACAGGCTGCTCTGAGAGACTGCTTTTCTGAAAACAACATCATAGCAAGGCTTTTGTAAAAATGACCACTATGCATTACCAATATCACGCGCCTTATGCTCTTGCACCGTTGGTAAACACCTTGTTTCCGTTGGTAAGTCCCTCGTCAGCGCCGTTCGTTTCAGGCACGTCGCCCAAGCCATTAACACCATCACTGTGCGCCTTGACACCATCCATCCCGCTAATGTTGCTGTTGAGGCTACCTGCCTTCTTTGCCGCTATCTCAACAGCATGTACTTCATTGGAGTTGTTTTCGGCATAGCCGGTATCGCTTGCATCAACGAATGCTTCAATGCCTTCTCCATTTCGTGGGTATTCCTTCATGATCTCTTTGTGTCGACGCAGAGCATTATCCATTTCATTCTTGTCAACGTCATTAAGGAAGACACAGCTGCCCAGTGGACTCGGGACAGCTGCTCTCAGCTTGCCGTCTCGGGTCTTCATGATAGCTGCCGTTCCCTTCTCGAGTGTTTCTTCATCGAACTGATGGTGGTCCATTGACAAACCTGCTCGGGAGAAGAGATTAAGAAGCCTCCGGTATTCTTCGTCGCTGAGAATACCCCGATTGTTGGCAAGAGTGGCAGAGTATGCCATGTCAATTGATATGGCATGTCCGTGTCGTAATGGGATCTCAGGAATTAATTCGTGGAGCGGCGACCATCTGTGAGGTGGATTAGATATCAGGGCAGTGAAGGAACGTACTCAAGTCTCACGTGTGTCCGTATGCAATAACACGGTCAAGTCCGATTTCATGAAGATTCGGAGTTTCAAGTTTTAGCATTTCGTGAATTCCTTCCCGATTGATAGCGTCTGCGGCCAACCGGACTTCTCTAGACGTGCCATCACAACGACCGAATCCAGATTCGATGAGATATTCGCAGTACTGGTCTAGCAAGTTGAAAGTGTTGAGATGGGAACAGGACGAAATCTTGATAAGCTCCGCAAACCCATTTCGGATCTGGGCTGTTGGAAGTGTTCTGAGGAATGTGAAGTCGAGGAAGGTGTGGATAGGAGCATGATAGGCACCAAGGCGGTTTTTGTAGTTGCCATAGTTGACGGCAACTTTAATGGACACGGAAGCGTCAATCAATCCAATGACAGTCGTTGGCACACGGATGAAATTGGTGTTCCTCCGATAAGCAGCACAAGCAAATCTGATCAGCGCCGGTCAGTTACGGAGCTTCAAGAGTCATGGGTGAATTAAGATCAGAGTGCATTGATGCAACCGCTGGCGATGGTCGATTTACCCAGCAACGTCAGTCACGAGACCACCTCCAACTACCAAAACTGGTTCCTAGCCCAATTGGGTAAGCTGGAGCCACATGCAAGTCCAACGTCAGGTATACCTTGCGATAGATGCCAAAGGCGTTCATTGAATCTACGATACTCAAGAAGGTTGGAATCGTCTTTGCCTTCTCCCCAATCTTCGTCTTATGGATTTGAAGTTTCAATCCATAGTGCCGAAAATACTTCTCCATCTGCCTGCCATACATATTGTAGATGTTCATGTCAGTGACCGCAAGCACTCGTCCCCATCGTTTGTAACAGTCTGCAAGATTACTGTTCTCAACGTTGAACACTCCATCAATGAAGGTAAAATCATATTCAATCTTCTCGTAGCCTGTCACATGGAAGCCGGTTTTGGTCTCAGAGACCGAAGCTTTCATGTCAGACATCTTGAGCAAATCAACACACTTCCGCAAAAATAATGTTAAGAAAAAGAAACAAGCTGATGACCAAAGAAAACAATCTGAGGGTGAGCGACGCGCAGACAGTTTTGTAGCAGAATTACGCGCGGAAACGTCCATGACACGGGTGCAAACTATTCGCTGGGAGCGGTAACCTATCCATGGATTGCACCATAGACTAAAGTCTCCAAGAAGCAATGTGGTGACTCCCCGACGTCAGCATCGTGTTGCGAATACTTGGTACCCACACCAAAGCCCACGATCCCTGCATGAGAGTGGGAAGAAACAAGTCCTCTTCCGGAAGGCACACATCTAGAAGACATCCCACCTAGTGTGTGTGGCCGGGAGAATTTTCCATTCCTCTGCGCATCATGGCTTGAAATATGTTGTTCGCTGGCTAGAACTTTGGGGTAACGGTGACGATCATTCCACGGCTCAGGGGCTAGAAGCAAACGCCACGCGGTTAGCCGTACCCCAGAACAAAAAACGTGATCTGGAGGTCGGAAGAGCCCGGCAATGTTGGCAGTTCAATGGACGCAAGGTTGGATCCTCATCTCGGGTAATCAGGTTGGTTGACGTGCTGAAAATTGGCAACGAGACAACCAAAACAAGCTTGTGCTGGCTAGAGCGTGACCGAGTGGTCAAAGAATGGGTTAGGACAGTTAAGCCGCACTTAATGACCTCAACACAAGGCCTCACAACGTCAGAAATATCGAGCGAACGGCGCCGTGTTGTGTGAAGAGTTTTATAGTTCGCGCTAATACCTTTGCGGAAAAGCCCGGAGGGGTACATTTTGACATGTACACTCCGAACCTTTCTGAAGAAGCACAACTTGACACTCTCGACTCCGTATTCCAGCATGAACAATCATGATGTGACGGAGTTTCAATAGCGATTCATCCTGTCACTGCTCTTATGCTGGTGACGAAGTCAACGGCCTCATGCGTATGGCGTAGTTCAGTGCGCAGGGCGTGGTTCCTTGCATTTGGTAACCCCCGAACTTGAAAAGTGAAGACCCACGGAGAAAGTTAACTTGATTCTCGAATGCAGTAAACCGTGGACAGGGCGCTAATCATTATCCACCAATACAGTTCGGGACGCGAGCGTTTTGATTGGACTCTGTCTGTAGTGGTTGGTCGATTTCAAGACCCAAAAAGCGGCTCATGACGTTTGACAAGCTTTGCTCCAATTGAGCAAAGTCGATGGAGTAATAGGTCGGTGTCTCGGACTCTTTGTCCGGCAGATGTGATCAAATGTGTTTTGGAAGTGTTCCTGCATGAAGTTTCTGTCTCAATCTCAGCGTAAAGGCTATAAGCGTTAAGATTGTTTGTTCGTAAGTTGCTCCAAGACCACCAAGGCAAAGTAGACGCGATGCATCCCAATGGCACAAATGTCAATGGCAACAGATTAGTCAATCATGTATCTAAAGACTCACCCTACATAGCGAAGGAGCCTGAAGGAACACCGTTTGTACGTGATATCTCTGAGTTATCGAGGGTCACCCACCGAAATTGACCAACAGAAATAGTTTGATGATGGACGAGAAATAGAGCTATTGCATTTCGTCTACAGCCAGCCGGACCTCGATGATGTTCGTGGATCTCCAGAGAAGGTGCTTGCGAAGATAGATGCTTATGCCACAACGAAGAAATACCTCATGAATGTCGGTCAGGACAAAGGCAAGATTGTCTGCGACCTCATTAGGCAGAGAAAGCCGGAAACCATGGTCGAACTTGGCGGGTACGTCGGATACTCAGCCCTCATCTTCGGAAACGCGCTGCGCAAAACTGGAGGAAAAAGATACTATAGCCTGGAAAAGAATCCTGTGTTTGGAGCCATTGTTGCCTCCTTGGCCGACTTGGCCGGGTTGAGTGACATTGTGAGGGTACATATAGGCCCCAGCGATGCCTCTTTGAAAAGACTACATTCCAACGGCGATTTGAACCGGATAGATCTGCTCTTCTTGGACCATTACAAGCCAGCCTATGTGACTGATCTGAAGTTGTGTGAGGAACTGCGTCTCATCGGGGTCGGTTCTGCCATGGCCGCCGACAACGTCGTGAGCCCTGGCAATCCTCCGTACCTTGAGTATGTCAGAGGCAGTACAACAGAGAAGAAGATGAGATCAACAGGGCAGATCGCGGCAAAAAGGGGGAATGGGAATCCAAACCTAGTGTACCACAGTCATCTACATGAATCTTGGGAGCCAACGGGAGATCCAGTATCACCCACCTCGAATTTGTGTGTTCATAGCTTGACACTGACGTTTTCTAGGACGGAGTTGAAATCACATTGTGCATTAGCGAAGAGAAGGAGTCGTGAATTAGACAATCTTCTGATTTGAAGGGCGAAAGGAACGCGTCAGGTTCGCGTTGAGGGGTCAAAGGCTGGAGAAGGCTGCCCCGCAGCGTTCGCGGGGTTTCGCTGTTGGGGATCAGGATCTGATGAGGGGTTGCGAGAGAGGTCAATGGAGGGTCTTGAAAAACAGCCTCGAGTCTCTCTACATTAATCCAGCAGAGCTCGCCGTCGACATGGCTTCCAAAAAACACAATGTAGGAATTATTGGCTATGGCTTCAGCGCCAAAATCTTCCACATCCCTTTGCTCCTCGCCGTGCCTGATCTACACCTCTATGCCATAGTCCAGCGTACTCTCAAGCCTAACAACAACGCAGAAGAAGACCACCCTGGAATTCAGAGATATGGATCAAGTGATGAATTATTCAATGACCCCAAGGTAGACGTCGTCATTGTCACTACAGCTCCAGATTCACACTATGAGCTTACGGAGCAGGCTCTCCAAGCTGGCAAACACGGTGCATTTGACATGTTCCAGTCCTTCAGCATCAGCTTAGCTTACCATCGTATGCAGTTGTCGTTGAGAAACCCTTTACGCCGTCCTCTCGTGAAGCATACAAACTCGTCGCACTTGCCAAAGAGAAGGGAAAAATACTCACAGTCTATCAAAACCGGCGCTGGGATTCTGACTTCTTGACTGTATCGAAGCTGATAAGGAACGGATCTTTGGGTCGAGTGGCTGAATTCGAAACGCACTTCGACCGTCATCGACCAGAAATCCCACAGATCGAGAGCTGGAAATACAAGGCAATTCCTGGGGGAGGCGTGATATACGATCTAGGTACACATCTTATGGACCAGGTCGTAACACTGTTTGGTCTACCGAGCAAAATAACGGCATTCATCGGCAGCCAACGAGAGCACAACCCTGAAGGATTCGAAGATTCCTGCATGATTATTTTGCATTACGAGCGCATGAGTGCTATTGTCAAGGCCGCTGTCGTCAGCCCTGAAGTGAGGCAACTCAGATACTGGGTGAGAGGGGACAAAGGAAGCTTTAAAAAATATCACCTAGACTGCCAGGAAGACCAGCTGAAGGAGGGAATGACACCAGGGGACTCCGGATACGGCCTAGAACCCAAAGATAGATATGGGACCCTTAGCTCGATTCTCGACGGTCAGCCCATCAGCGAAGTTGTCCCCACCGTTGAACCGGCGACGTGGTCGGAATTCTATCGCAAGCTGGCGAGAGCTCTCAGCGGAGACAAGGCTCAGATTCCTGTTGATCCCTCAACGGCAGCGTTAGTTATCTATCTGATAGAATTAGCTCAGCAAAGCTCGCAAGAGGGGAAAACGATCTTGGTCTGATAGGCTTCGCGGCGGATGGAAGGCTGGTGGCTTTGCAATCGACTCGCAACCCCTGCGATGAAGCTTTAGCGGCGACACGGGCATTGAATGTCCTGGAAATATAAAATTCTCCGTAGAACGGATCATGCGAACTCAGAGACAGGATTTTGAACATCAGGCGTTCATAGACAATGTTGGTGCTGTGATCCGTGGAGTGACGGGGCAGTACGAGATGGACGGCGACAACGAGGACCCGATCCATGAACGGCTATCAGAGGTAAAATTTGGGTCGATAGTGGCGCCAGGATCCGGGAAGCCTCCTGTCCTTTTGTGGCAAGTGCATGCAAGTGCTGTCTAGCGATGCCGTTCCCAATCAGAACCGCCTAAGCGCCTCGACCACTCAGCCCCTGGAGGCTGGGAAGATGCCGGCTTCCACATCCCTGTGATCTGAACTATGTGATGGGCTTCTCTTCCACCAAGCATTGGGCGATAAAAGTGCAGCGAGCCACTCCCAAATCTCAATTGCTGACCGCCGGCCGTTGACCGCCGGCCAAATCAAGCCTGAAGCTTCTGGTCGTGAACGAAGTGCAAAGTGGGACCTGTGCTGTGGCACCAGCCAAGGTTTGCCCCTAGTCGCCGGCCTTCATCTCGGATGAACACAATGTCGGACCAAGCATGATAGGAAACAAACCTCTCGCCTAGGTAGTCTTCTGGTAAAGCGGTGCAGTTCCTCCGTTTAGTGCTTGATCTCGTATTTTTCAAGACCTGCTCGCTCCTCCATCTCGCTCTCCTCGACGTGAATACTTCCTTCCCTATGCTCTTTATTGTACGGCAGGCGCCATTAATTTACAATGACTGATTCTTTGCGGCGCTTTCTTAATCCCTGACCTCCGAACCTTCTCACTCTACAAATGTCACGCCGCTGACAGCTCCTGTCGGCCTACACTCGTTTGACAAGTTCACTGCACCTTACGTTTTCCACACCCCCGATTCAGGCTCGCGAGGTTGACCGCCCGCCTTCTACCTCTCTTCGCCATATGCACGATGGTCAACCTCCGTCATACTCTAATATTCTTCTCTGTTGCTGTCATCTTCCTCATCCTATTTGTATCCAGCAAAAACGACGTCAGAGCCTCGTACTATCTCAATCGAGCGCACTCTGCAGCATTCCCCACCGCTCCCGAGACCGCTGACTTCCGGCAAACTTGCCATCGACACCACTCAGTGCTCTACTCCGATGTCGAGAAAACGGAAGCCTACTGGAACAGGGTCGGGGGCATGACACGGGATGATCTAGAGCTGAGCCGGCAAATGTGTGAAAGAGATGGAAACTGCGCAATCTTCAAGGTCTACAACGGCACAGTCTACATCCGCACCCCGATCGAAAAGCAAATGAGCTTCCAAAGCCGAGCTCACAGCATGCTCCTCATGTTGTCCAAAACAGACCTAAGCGACGCACCAAATATGGATTTCCTTATTGACACCAACGACGGTACCCGCACCTACGAACCCTGCTTCCTCGAAATGGACAAGCATGTATCCGAAGCAAACTCCAAGTCCCGCCGAGAAGCAATAAACCACTTCCTCTTCCCCGACTTCACAATGTTTGACTGGTTCGAGACGAAGCTCCCACCCTTCAACGAAGCCCGCCTCACCCTCTCCGAATCTGCTGGTCCCTTCCCCTCCAAAACCCCGAAACTTTTCTGGCGCGGCGCTCCAAAACTCCAACAGGGAACCCAACGCACCGACCTGATCGCTCAGCTCGGCAACCTAACGGACGTCGCAGACATCGCCGATGTTGCTGCCAACGCGCAGCATAAAGGCTTCCATAAATACCCTCATGGAGACCCCAACAAGAATTACAAGAGCCTTGCGGAGATGTGTGAATACCAGTACATCGTGTACACGGAAGGTGTAGCCTATTCGGGTCGCCTCAAATACACGTCCACATGCAACTCGGTTCAGATTGGGATGAAGATTAACTTCATCGAATTCTGGACACACATCCTTGAGCCGTACTACGTTGTCGTAAAGGACTGGGACGACGCGCTGAGCAAATACCAGGCACTCCGCAATAATCCATCGCGGGCGGAAGCGTTGGCCGCAGGCGCGAGGGACGTGTTGAGGAAGCACCTCTCCCCGACAGGCGTATCGTGCTACATCCGACGAATGCTTGAAGGCTACGCAAAGAGTCAACGGTGGGAAGTCCAGAGCCCGGAACAGGATACGGAGGGGCAAGATGGGGAGGGGGGATTGTTGGACGGTTTTCAGTGGGTGCCACTGGATCATTTCATGACCAAGATGTTGTGGCTGGGCACGGAGATGGATAGTCAGCATTCGACGAAAAAGATTGTTTGGGGTTGAGAGGGGGGAAACATTGTCTAAGAATAGCACGCATTTGCATTGATAGCTAGCATGGCGATTTTTTGTATATCTTTCGGGGTTTTGCTTGCGGCGAGGTGTTTGGAGTTACGGGACTAACTAGACATATCCTGGGCATGAGCAGCATTTTCATTCGAGCATTTATTGGACAGGCATCAATTTTGGACGGGTTCAAGAACGACGGATGGTCGGAGCTGGCAAACGTCGTGCACATATGTACTTACTTTAGCTAATAGATTGTACATACTACACTGAGGAATGGGAGGTAATTAAAGTAATGTCTCAACACCAACCTTCTTGCAGCGGTCGAGTCATGTCAACTCACTTTGTTTGCTTTTCCAGAGAGAGAGAGGTCCTTAATCACTTTACTAAATCAACAATCCCTGAGCGGGAGCATTCACAGTCCAGCCAACCAGTCTTGAGTTCAATGACCGCCAGTATCCTGTGGGTTAGGCCACCGTAAGTTACCAGGTGACGTGCAGGCAGTAGATCTCGCGGCAGCCTTTTCCTTTTGCTTTCACTTACGTCAAACCATACGCCAGGAGCGCTGCTGTCGATGGTTTACTGGCATATTGCATGAGTTCAGACGGTACTCCAACGCAATCCCGCCTAAATTTACGGGGCCACGCATGCACTTTGCCGGGAAGAAAAGGTATGTACGCTGTCCGAGGAGTTTGTTCAGCACTCTTGAAGAGGAGGGAGGAGAGAAGGCTCTTACCCGAGACGGTAAACAGCTCTAGCGACATACGTAGGACAGAATCCCGCCCGTTGCGTCATGCTGTGATTGAGAAACGGGATGATATGCTAGGTTGAACACGTGATCTGCAGGTCTGCGTCATTCCCCAAGGGCGAGGCGGAATTTGAGATAGCGCTTCCTATTAGGTGGAAAGATCTTAGACGTTCATTGACGTGTTTATTAGTCTTGAAAAATTGAAGGTTTGAAGCTTTTGGGACTTTCCTTTCTTCGCTGAAAGGGAACCGGAGGCTTGAAAAGTGGAGAGCGGAAATCACCAATCTCAGACTTCCTAAAATGGTAAGTCTTCTTGGCTTTCTTCCCCCTGAAAGGCTACGTGACTGAGGGATGGTATAGACGAAGGTCGAACTCAACATCGGCATCTGCGGCGCCGGCATAGGCGGGCTGGCGGCCGCCATCGCCATTGCCAAAGCCGGCGCCAAGGTGACTGTGCTTGAAGCAGCAGCAGAACTCGGCGAGATTGGGGCTGGGATTCAGATGACGCCGAATGCTGCTCGATTGTTGATTAGATGGGGAGTTAATAAGGTCGTTGGGGAGAATTTGGTCGAGATTGAGGAATTGAACATCCGGAGGACGGATGGGACGAAAATTGGGTATACGAAGATGATCCCCAACATTAGGAGGTAAGCTAGTTGTAAGTTCCAAGTGACATGAGCAAGCTTGCTGACCTGCACCAAGGAACCTTGGCGTGCCGTGGTGGGTTGGTGGGCTATCCTAGGCTTAGGGAAGCTCGGACGAAGCTGACTTTTCCGCGCAGTACACAGGATGCATATTCATGCTGGTTTAACAGAAGTAGCCCGTCAGAATGGGGTTGATGTATTGACCGGCGCAAGAGTTGATAAAATTGACTGGACATCGGACAAAAAAGTCTTTGTCGCAACCACTAAGGGTGACACTTGGACTTTTGATCTCCTTGTCGGAGCAGACGGCGTTAGTTCGATTGTTCGTCGCAAAATATTTCCGGACGCGAAGCCGACACCGCCATCTAAAAATTGTGCGTATAGGGCGGTTGTGCCGCATGATCGAATACGAGCAGATCCGATTGCTCGGGAGTTGGTCGAGAATTTGACAATGGAGCTGTGGCTAACAGACGGAGGATATATCATCGCCTATCCCATCTCAGGCGGGCGGGATTTCAATATGGTGCTTGAGCATCACGCGGATCATCTGGTTTGGGATGTCGAGGAAGTTGACATTGAAGAGTGCAGGGATAGATATAAAGATTTTGACCCTCGAATAAAACGTATCATTGACATGGTTCCTTCAGTCAAAAGATGGCCGCTCTTGCTTACAGCTTTGGAGAGTTGGTCAACACCAGAGAAAAATGTCGTTTTGATAGGGTATGATAGCCAACACTCTTAAGACCAAGGTACTGACTGACAAGGACAGAGACGCAGCTCACTCGATGACAAATCACATGGCGCAAGGTGAGCTTCAATTCCTGGTACTACCGGACTTGGTAGCATGCTTGGTTTCGATTTTAATTATGCGCAAGGTGCTGCAACATCGATGGAGGATGGTGCGTACTTAGGGCAAACAATTGCTGCTGTCGTGAATGGAAAATTAAGTGTCGCTGAGGCGATTGAAGTATACGAGAGAGGCAGAATGCCTAAGGCAGACCTGAAGCAGCAGGTCTCTTACCTCGACGGAGTCATTTATCAACTTCCTCAGGGACCATTGCAGGAGGCTCGCGACAAGGCCATGTCAATCGAGTTGACACAGCAGGACATAGTGGTTCGCACTCCCAATCTTTACGGAGACCCGGAAACCTGGATCAACGTGTATGGGTACGACGCTGTAGACCACGCGGAGCAAGAGATAGCAGGCTTTTTGAAGGAAAATGATCAGCGAAACAAAAGAACAGGCGTGACCCGTCAAGAAGCAGAGAAGTATCTCGGATGGTGGTGGCCGGACAAAGATTGTCTGCAGATTTCAGAGCTGTAAAAGCCTCTGGAGTTACGCACAGTGCAAATACACACACCTTTTGAATATTTCTCAGCCATAGGTGAACTCTCGAATTTTGGCAGATCGCATTGAACGCGTTACTGACGGAGCATAGTTTGGACAGTGAAATCCCCTGAAGCCCTTCCCTCGCTTTGTGGCGCACCTGCCAAGGCTTCGCCTAAACCTCGGGTTTTCAGGCGGTCTGATGAAACATGAAACGTCCAGCAGCTCCTCAATCTTTCCTTCAATTACACCTTTCCTTTTCTACGCAGACCCTCATATATTCCACACCGTGATGCTGGCAAGCTTGTACGAAGCTTCTGGAGACGGTTGGTGTAGTTCATGAAATCTGAATTATGGATGAATCTGCCTATAGATGGCCTGCTGAACTGGCCTATGCCTTTAAATGCGATTGATCCCCAAATATGCTAATTTAAACTTCCTGTGTTAAGCACATTGCTTGAAGACATCTGCTATTTCGCTTCCTTGCTTGAACATATTGTTACTCTTTTCGTCGCGCAAGTCGTGGCATCCATTCTTTCGTGTTCATTCTGTACATCTTTTTTCGTTCGTAGTGCGTAGTACGCTTCTGATTTTGAAGCTCCGAACATGCGGAGCCTTTCCATCCTTCTTGCTCTTTCGAGCACAGCAGCCGCAGGTACGCAATGACCTCTCCTCCCGCTACAATCGGGCTCACAAGCTCTTAGACACCCTTCTTTGGGATGGCCGTTTCAACGACCTCAGCTCCAGTACCGACCTTAACAAATGGAGCTTTTCCAACGAGGTCGGCCCTTACCAGTATTATATCCACGGACCCGGCAATGTCACCGATTACGTCAATTTGTCCCCTGATTTTAAGAACCCGGCCGATACCTCGTCTAGCCAGGGCGTGAAAATTACTATTGACAACACCGCGTACTGGAATGGCGACTCAATGAGACGCACCGAGCTGATTCCCCAAACTTCAGCAGCTATCAACAAGGGCAAAGTTGTTTATCATTTTTCCATTTCACGCACAACAATGAATCCGCCAGGCACACGGGAAGAGCATCAAGTTGCCTTCTTTGAATCACACTTCACTGAACTAAAGTATGGGCTGATCTCCGGTGAACAAGGCACCACCTCCGATGCATCATTACGCTGGGATGTGGGCGGTCAAAGCCAATGGAACACCACATTCGATGCAGGCGTATGGTACAACATGGCGTACGAAATTGACTTCGACGCCGGAACCGTCGGTTTCTGGCATTCAACCGGCGCAGACGATTTGGTCCAGACCATCGCTCCAATGACCGCCAGCACAAGCAGCAATGGTGCGGACTGGCACCTCGGCGTCCTTCGACTCGCACCAAGCGGTAATGGCGTTCCCGCTGACGCAGATGATGGCCCCGAGGATTGGCTTTTTAGCGGTGTGTACGTTGAGAGCGGGGAGGTGACCACCAGCGTTGTTGGGCCTGTCGGAGCTGCTGGCTCTGCTTCAGCATCAAGCGCTTCCTCTGCGAGTGTGGCCCCATCTAGCTCGGTACTCTCCGCCATGAGCTCAGGCTCTGTGCCCACCGCGATTGCGCCAGCGAACTCCAGCGTCACCGCCTCTGATCCTGCTTCGAATCCCACGACCCTCCTCACGATGACCGTCTCCCCGGTTCCAGTATCTATATCCTCAGACTCTACTTCTGCCTCCTCCACCAGCATCGCCCCCTTGTCCACCTCTACTGCTGTAATCGAGCCTTCCGCTCCAGCTGAGCCTTCCATGCCCTCCACACCGACGGCTGCCGAACCATCCATTCCGGCATCGGTATCGGCGTCGGCACCTCTGAGCACAGGAACAGGAACGAGCACTGGAGGAACGGAGAGCAAGAATGAAATGCTCGTAGAAGTTTTGGAGCTACTAATCGAGCTGATAGTCAAATACGCAGATGGGCAAGTCTCCTAGTAGACCGAGCTTGGAAGCGTGGGTGAATTCACTTCTTGCAAATAGTTTAATTCGCTTGTACTGGGTGCATGCTTTGGCGATCTTGTGGATGATTGGTTCTTGTACGCATTTACATGCTGAAACAAGCGATCTTCATAAATGGAAGCATTCTTGGGTCAATAGCTTCTTCAAAGCATGGCCATCATTGCCACCTAACTTCTCCGGATAGACAAGGCTAAGGGGGAGGTAGACGGAGACCCGCAGCCAGTCCATAGAATCAAGAATGCTGGATCCGTTTAGCGTCTTGTTCGTCCTCTGAAAGAACTTCATTCGGCATGATGGATATATCAGTGGTGAGCTTCACTGAAGAAGATAACATCGCAAGAACGCCTGAACCCGAAACTTCTCTAATTTCGTTTCATGCGCTATTACTTCATTTCGCACCGCTTATGATGTGGGTATCTATTTGCCGTAACACGCGGCATCTATCTATCATTACATTTCTCGTTATCATCGTACCCAAAAGATCCGCCTAAAATTTTGGAAGTATCGTGTCAGGCTCCGACAACACAATCCTCTATCATAGGAGTTGGAATGCATCCCAAATCTCTGGCGACCAGATCACGCATCGTCACTATTTAATCTCATCTCATCCAGTAGGTATCAAAGCATTTCACATGCTCTGTAAAATTTCGAATGCTCTCAACGCTACCATCACCAATCTCCTTGAAGACAGGTATGATCTTCTCCGAGAGCTTTGGCACTTGGACGTAATCGACGCCGAAAAAGGTAGTTTTCTGCTCGACAGGCCGATCCAGGATTTCGGGTTGTGGATCCTCTGATTGAATGTGCCAACGGTCGCGATATGTCATAGGACCAAACGCAATCAAATCTATTTTTGAGCTGCCCAGTCTATCGAGTATACCTTGCACAAAAAGCTCAGCGAATCGCAAATGGAGCGCGTTCAATTGAAAGTTGTCTTCTTGTCGGTCGCCGGAATTGAGGTCTCGGGGCCTGTCCGTTGCAAGAAATTCATGCAACACGCTAGCGTTGCGCACATGAAGAGTGCGAAGATTCAGCAAACGAGCTTCAGACCCTGCGAGTCCTTGATTGTTGATTAGATCATTGACGGAGCCATCGCCCCATTGGAGTGCAAGTCCAAGCTCGCGAAGGTTTGGGCAACACAGACTAAGGTCATTAAAAATTGTGTGATCCTCTTCGTAACTATTAGTGTATCCATAGGAGTAATCTTCAAATGGCTCCAATCGTTTCCCGTTTCTTGTCTCCCAAACCAGAACCTCTAAAGTGTTCCCGTGGTTTTCATAGAGCTCATCTATGTCGGACGGGGATGCCGTGCCGTCGATAAGAATCGAAAGCTGCTGTAGTCCCCGGAACGACTTGAGAAAATTTACGAGACCAGGCTGAGGCACCTGGGTCGTCGGGATCTCAGAACGGAATCGGAAGTCGGTCAGGCTTGGTGCAAAAGACTCCTCAGCCGACTTCGTGAAAAGGCTGGTGAGTTCCTCTAAGAATGTCTCACAGCCAGGACAAGATTCTAGAGATAGACGCTGCAAATGCGACCAGTCCACGTATCTTGCACCACTTGGGTTGATCATCGTTGATATGTCCACATAGCAAAGATCAAGAGACCTTGGTCGAATTGGAGCTTGTGGTCTGAGCGGGGTAGTATCATTCGGCGAAGGCGTCTGGTTCTGCCGGAAAACTCGTACAAGATTGTCTGGATTCGGTTGAGGTACCCTCACTGGAGAGCCATTTACTGAATCGAACAACCACGCAGTGTGGCCGATGATAGCGTGGGTGAGACTGCCGCCATTCCTCCTGATCAATTTTCCAAGAAGTGTATGGTATTGGGCAAGGTTGTGAACTTCCAATCTCTCAAGCTGCTTTGGATAGCGGAGGCTAAAGGGAGGCTTGGAACGTAGGGTGGTATGAAGAACAGAGCTAATGCGGAAATCTTTCAGACTATGGTTGTGTGTTGCAAGAATCATGGATTGGGTTAATGTCGTAATAGGGAGTTGGTGATACCAGACGAAGGCATTGAGGCGTTGTTTAGGTATTTTCTCGATGATACTCCTTACAGTCGAATTGAGCATTTTGATGCGATGGGATTTCATATCACCAGTCTGGTCATTATCATCTGGGAAGTCTTCTATAATGACACTACTGACCGGCTTCTCGCATGGATCCAGAGACCGATGTGTCCAATCGGTTTGAATCCGTAAGTTCTTGACGTGCTTTAGGCCGGGTGGGAGTGAAGTCAAAAGGCCTTGCAATTTACGGTACATTTCGGGATTTGCAAGAGGAACGTTTAAGACTAGAGTCTCGAAGAAAAAAGGGTCGCAAGCGGCTGACATGTAGTGGCAGGTCTGTCTGAGGTTCCGCAAAGCTCGATGGGGCAGCTGTGTTGACATACAGGTGAGCCAAGTATTCTGATAGGTAACGAACAAAGAACTCACTAGCCCAAATATCATGCCTTGAACCTCTGTAGGAAGAGCAAGGAGCCGCGAGTCTGATGAAGTAGGTACTAGGTAGTTGGAATGGCGTTTCTTGAAGACTTCCCTTTCGGATTCATTCATCTTCTGCAACGCAGTCGAGATTGTTCTCATCGCCGCGTTCGCCTCCTGGAGCGGCCCGACAGGGCTAGAGCCATCCATGGTATAGGACGAGCTTGAATTCTGGACGAGGATTTTCGACAAACTGAGATCAGATCAATAATGACCGATCTGTGAAGAGATTGTGTAAGGCCGAATCAATCAGTAGCGTTTGCGTTTCAGCGCGTTGGACGCGACTCCGGGCTTGGCAGAAAGACGATCTCCGCCTGCCATCATTTACGACTCTGTTCGTCGCCCAAGAATTTGGAGGTCCCCAATGCTTCCTCTTTCACTACTATTTGATGATCTAAAAAGCAGACGTGAAGCTGCACCTTGTCCGAAGCCATACGAAAATAATCCTAGCGCCGTTGTTTCACGCTACTCATGTGAGCGCGTTCGTAGGCGTCCTCCGATGCCTGGCAACCTTGCAATAGAACAATCGACGCTAGCTCATTGACCATTCCGCCAGTTTGCTCTCAGGAAATCCACGAATCCCAGGCTGTTCTATCCATCTGATCCTAGCAAATACCCATGGCATAGTCCACAAGGCAGCTTGAGCAGCCCAACCCGGAGCCCCGCACGATTTAGGAAGGCAAGGTTGGAATAAGCCCCTTGGCAAGATAAGAAGCATCATTCGAAAGAGGTTATTCCGCGCCCCCAACGCTGCGACAAAAATGCTTGAACAATGAGACGAGATGCATGTGATCCGATGCCAAGAAGGTCGATGTGCACCTTATGCAGGGCCCAACTGAAGCTGCGGGAGATTGACAGAGGTGATGATCCTATCCTCATTCTCGAAATCCCCGAGAAGCACAGGGGGCCCTTCGGTATCTGTCCACGCTAGAAGAATGAGGCAGGACTTCTAGAATGCGCCCGTTGGTAGCCGGTAGAAAATGCAACCTCTAGACATGTTAAGCCTCCATCGTTCTTCTTGGCTTGCATAGAATGGAAGTGATCCCACGCCAGAGATATCAACCTAGAGATGGACAGGAAGGTAGGCTTGATACTTTTAGACCTCAGTCTATGCCTCACAAGTTTCTCGCTTCGGGTTTGTCTCTATATCAAGTTCAGGTTCCCCTGTTTTTTCTTCGGCGTCAGTTTCTCATGCTCCCGCGAAAATGAAGCTTTCTTACTTTATTCCATTTCTCCCAGCCGCCTCGGCGGCAGCTGCTGGTGTGAACAAAGTTAATTATGATGGATACAAGGTCTTCCGCGTCGCTGTTGGTGACAATGTTGGCCAAGTCAACGACCTTATAGAAAAGTTGTCTCTATCCACGTGGAAGGGTGCTCCAAAAGCTGGCGCTGCTTCGGACATTGTGGTCCCTCCAAGTCAGGTTCAAGCTTTTGAGCAGGGAACAGCTGATTTTGAGACGGAAGTATTACATGACAATCTTGGAGCATCTATCCAGGCCGAGTCGAACTTTGAGGTCTATGCCGGTAGGGATGACTTCGATCATTATAGAACAAACTGATATCTCTATAGCCGGTAGCGCAAATTCCACGTGGTTCAACTCTTACCATTCGTATGCGGATCATCTTCAATTTCTCCGCGACTTGCAGTCGTCGTACCCGGCGAACTCGGAAATTGTTACTGCCGGAAGATCCGTCGGCGGAAATACGATTACTGGGATCCATTTCTACGGAAGTAGTGGCAAGGGCAAGAAACCTGCCGTCATCTTTCATGGAACGGTCCATGCCCGTGAGTGGATCACAACGATGGTCAGTGTGGTACCCTGTTCGGGAATCCGGCTGACAGCTGTCAGGTTGTTGAATATATGGCCTACAACCTCCTAACAAATTATGGAAGCAATGCTGAGATCAAGGGCTTTGTGGACAAATATGACTTCTACATCTTCCCAGTCGTCAATCCTGACGGTAATTTCCTAGCTAGCCGTCTCCGAAACAAACACTAAACCATACGGCAGGATTTAGCTACACTCAAACAAGTGATCGTCTCTGGAGAAAGAATCGACAGACAAACTCGGCCTCTAGCTGTGTCGGGCGCGATATCAATCGCAACTGGCCCTACCAGTGGTCCGTCACCGGTGGAGCATCTACTGATCCGTGTGCGGAAGATTATAAAGGCGAGTCTTTAGCCTTTCCCCACTGCTTACCTAGCTAATGCTGCTCAGGCCAAGCCGCTGCTGATGCGCCAGAGACCAAGGTCTTGTACGGCTACATCGACTCCATCAAGGCGTCTCAAGGAGTCAAGCTCTACATCGACTGGCACTCGTACTCCCAGCTCTTCATGACCCGTAAGTACCCAAGAACATGTACCTATCCACCCTATTAGAGCATAATCTCACGCTCCGCAGCATACGGCTACTCCTGCTCCGTGGTCGCCACCAACAACGCCGAACTCCAGTCCCTCGCCTCAGGCTTCGCATCCTCCGTCCGCGCGGTCTACGGCACGTCCTTCAAGACCGGCCCTATCTGTACGACCATCTACCCCGCCACAGGGTGCAGCGTGGACTATGTCGATGCGGTCACGGGCAGTGATTATACGTTCACGACTGAGCTGAGGGATACGGGGAATTACGGGTTTGTGTTGCCGGCGAACCAGATCTCGCCAAGTGCCATCGAGGCGTATGCGGGGGTGAGGTATTTGTTGTTGAATATGAAGTAGGTTCGGAGGTGGAAAAAGGGTGAAAGAATGGGTGCGCTGCTTTTAGATGAGCTTAGTATCTAGTCTTGGTTTACCAGATTCACTTCATGTAATTGCTCGCAATGGTAAGCCAATATATCAATCCTACGTGTATATCAAACTATGTCCGTTTTCCAAAGAGCATCGGAGATAGATCCACAATAGACTTTTACAAACGTGAATTCACGAGGGTTGTGTTTGATTACTCTAGCTAAGCTTAGCTTTTCGAGAAGAGCCTTGGTAGATGCCATCCTTGTCCCTGGGATAGATTGCGGCAGATAATCTTTTAAAGGAAAAATATGCAACTTGCGATCGCTCAAATGATAATCGAAATAAGATCCTCAACCCCTGGAAACGCCAATGCTTGCAATGACATGATGCAACGTAGGTGCAGAGAGCCAACATATGAGAAGGTCCAGCAGAAAAATTTGACAACATGAAAATTTCAATCAACGTGCTCCAGTCATCGTGGGTAACATCGTGGGACTCCGCCTCTTATTATTAGGTCTGCACCTCCGAACCTCTTTATTTGAATTACCCTCTCAACTCAAGTGCACATAGCAGCCGCCTGCCTCAAGCCTTCACACCGGCTGTGCCCGTCACTCCTCCTGCCTTCTTCCTCACGCCGGCCACACCACTCTGTACGTGGTCCGCCCCCGAAGTAACCGCCTGCTTCGTCGGCAAATTGTTCTTCACTCCATTCACCCCGGGTGGTTTATTCTCTTTATCCCCCTCTTCTCCCTCATCGCCCGCCGTCTTCTCCTTCTTCTGAGGATTCTTCGCATCCGCCGCCTCTTTCTTCTCCTGATCCACGGGCATGATAGGTAGTGCATCCTTCACACCCAATTGGTCGGCCATGCCCTCCCCCATTGGCTTGTGCACGCCAGGCACCTCTTTCTTGTTGAACCACTTCACGATGTAGTAGCTTCCCAGTCCCCACAGGAAGATGAAGGCCGCGGCCGTCGTTGTGAAGAATAAGGTCGGAAGCAAGACGATCAGAGCCACTCCCGCTGCGAATGCAATGAACAGCACAGCACCAACTAATCCCACCAACAGTCCTCCGATGATCGCAAATATAGCAACAGACAGTGTCATGACAAAGAACAGCCCCAATGGTATCCCAGACAGCGCGAGATTGGACAAGATGAAAGCCGCCATCTTCGGCCGTTCCGTGGCAAACGTTATGACCTTCTGTTTGAGGGACTCGCGGCGTTCGGGCGGGAAGAAGCGGTCCAGCATGGCGCTACCGTTGTTGAGGACGGTGTTGGCTGTGCCTTGTAAAGTTGCTGTAGCGGCGGAGAGGGGGGTGCCAGTGCCGGCGGGGAGGGACGAGGTGGCCCCATTGGCGAGGCCGGTCACTTGGTCGGCCATGGTGGAGGAGAAGGCTGGAATAGAGAGGGAGGCTCGGTGCGGGTGATGTAGGTAATGAGTAAAATCAACGGAGCAGTTTTGGAAGTTCAGGTGGGGAGAGCGTGGAGATTGAGGGCAAAGGCCCAAGGTCGAGGAGATTAAGGAGACTAGAGGTTGTAGAAACCTCAGCGTTTGAACGACGCTCGCAGAACACCGCGATACAGTCTAGATCCTCAACTTTTCACAAGTTCGGTCAACCACCATGGCCCAGCTGCTTTGAAAGTCCCAAAAAGAATCTCAGAACGGGGGACAGGGTGAAGCTGGAGTTGTGGCGGGCGTGGCGGTGGCCTGGAACCCTGTTTCGCTTTCTGCCGTTGCAAAAAATGACGTCGAGTGGAGAAGCAGCATGTGACGCGACAACGCGTCGAACCTTCTTCCATCATAAATACAGTGTCGTGCTTAACTAATAACACCCACGATACCAGACTTGTCGTTGCTATATACCGTGAAAACCCAACCACACTATACGCTCAGGCTTCAGAAGAAGTACTCCACTTCAAAAGTCTCGACTAGGCGCTACTTCACTTTCCAACGCTTCTTGTATGCTCTCCTTCAAGGACCACAAAATAGGATGAGCCATGCATATTGAGACAAAACTCAAATTCAACGCAAGAAAGACCACTACATGCTTCTCATTGATGGCCGAATTCAACCACAACCCATGCTTTTAGAGTCCAGCTCCACAGAACTGGGCAAAGCCGTCATTTAAGAAGCGAAGATGCTGTCAACGTATGCCCTGCAAAACTGGTATGGTTCGCAGATCCTGCTTGTGCGAAAAGGCATCGATCCTGCGTGTATGTTACCCTGCAATAGCCTTTATATCTCAGTCATCGTCTTGAGCGACGTGCCATCGCATCCTGCGCAGGCGCGAACGAATAGATTTTGTTGAACCTGTCAATTTGGTACAGTCGAAACAGGCAGTGAAGGGGACTTTAGGGCTCGGCGTGGTGTTGGTGGTCCTACTCCAAAATAGATTAACCCCTGAACACGTTATTGCTTGGGCAATGTGTCTCCTTGCCTCTCGCACAGAGAATAGACTTCGAGATCAAGGAGCACGATCTAAATCCATCGCGTCGCCGAGGAAACTAAAGGTCTTGGACAGGTGGCCGTGGAGATTCTTGGTATTGCTGTCAAATTTCTTGCCGATGAATGTCAAGTAAGACCGGAAGCCCCAGCTTTCCGCGATGCAGCTATACAAGCCTAACCTAAGGATTTTCTTGTGTTAAAATAAACTTACCCAGATGACGATAGAGCCTACGTTTCATGCAGTCCCTTGGAATTCTCGTTCACTAGACTTTTGTTAAAAATTGTGTTGGCAGTACCGTGAACGTATAAGACGAGAGACTTTTTGCCGCTTTGCGATCTCGGGCGATCTCTCGCTCTTTCTGCCATTTCCCAGGTTACAGCGCAGGCATCAACCGGGGAGATCCTCTCCGATAATATGCTTGAACTGATCCACTCTTTTCTTCCACTGTAGAGGATGCAGATACTTTGTTGCGAAATACCTCAGCCTGTCAATGTCATCCAGATCCTCAGATTGATGCTTAGTTGAGGCATTCATAAGGGCGACATTTCCCAACTCCATTAACAGAGCATACAATGCGGCCTGGTGAGAGACCTTTGCGTCAGTAGCCAGGTCTCTCACCACCTCTAAATGGAAGAGTCGCCGGGACACCTTGTCGTTGATAACTGCCTGGTATACGATTCTGTGCTCACGGCAAAAGTGGCGCAAGGTTATGTCCCATCCGTGGTCTTCACCGAAATAGTTCTGGACGACGGCAGGTTTGATTGATACAGAATCGTAGAGCCTTTGGAGAGTGGAGGCGGAGCACTCAGCGATACCTAAATGTCTTACTCGGTGAGGAACATGCTGCTCAAGAAGGCGCCATAAAGGAAGAAATTGACGATGACCCTGGCGGGGCACGTGAAGAAGGATGCAATCAACGTAGGAAGTCTCTACAGAGGCAGGATCTTCTAGAGTACGTAGCCTTCGTAGGATCTTGCCAAGAGTGGCATCCACCATCGCCGCCGTGGTATCAAGAGGTCTTGCTCGTTCGTGATTGTTGGTCACTTTGGTTTGGAGCTGAACGACCGTGAGAAATGCTTAATCACTGGAAACATGAACAACATACCCAGATATGTTGTCGTTGCAGTCTTCGATTCTGACCTAGTTCCAGGTTTTTATAAGCAGACCGAAGCGCCTTACCAACCGCTTTTTCACTGTAAAGGTATATTCGAGGTGCTGCATCAAATCCTCGGAAGCCGCTGCCGACGGCTTGATACACTACATTAGGGTTCGTGACTTCGTCATGGTGTGAAGCGCCCCAAATCAAAGCCGGCATCTTTGAACCGGCTTTGGTGCCCGAACTCTTAAGAGATAATGGTCCAAGAAGGGCTCTCAAGATTAAAGATCGGTTTGTCAAACTGGTACTCGCCATATGCGAGGTGAAGAGCCCTGTCTTGATGATAACGTTTTTGGAATGAGATATGGTGAAAGACTCTGAGCCGGAGATAAGAAAAGCTTCGATATACTACTGTTAGATCAGTCGTCATAAGTCGTTTTACTTCAATAGGTGTCCTACAACTCGATTCGTTCGTCGGGCACCTAAGCTAAACAATGAGCACTTTGTCTTACCCAGCCAGCGAGACACCCAACATCGGCCTAATTTAACCTAACTTAGGTTTCTAGGGAAGTTACACTTTGTCTTCGTTTCAAATGCAAATGTTCGCGATGAGATTGCTAGGATAACTTCTATCTTGCAAGTGTAGAAAGCGATGTTTCTGGTGGCAATCACAACCGACATTAGACACCTAACTCCAGGTATACCTGTCGGTGGAAAGGGGCGAATGTCTAACCTAATATAAATAGCGATCAATTTTAAGGTGCCAAGAAGTTCACGCTGTTGAATTGTTCTTCCACCAACGCTCAACCTTTACACCTCTCTACATGAGTCCATACTGTGTCCTGGCTCTGAATCGCTACTTCAAGCCCTCTTTCATGTTCAAGCCTTGCATTCTCTGCAAGCCTCACTTGCTCCCTCCTTGCCTTCTTTCGCACGACCCGGACCTCCAGAACGGCTAGATCTTCCCCCAATAGTTTCCACAATTCCATATCTCTCGCATCCCTAGCTCTCCATTGCTCTAAAAGATGTATGCGACTCCCTCTGATCAATCATCTCAAGGAACTACCAAATCGGAAAAAGGCCGACAAGGTGAGGATGATCCCGCAAACACCTCCGACAAAGGTAACAACGGAGGAGACGATATCTAGGATACAGACAGAGAGACAATGATCTATTCTACGGTCGAAGCTTGCTAAGAATGAATAGGGAGTAGTGATGGACGTACAAAGTTTTTGCACGTCGATTACGTAAAGAGGTAGGATGGCGAGGGGGTGAATGGACCACTTGCTTTGCGTTTGAACTTTTAAGGAACTGATTGTCAAAGCAAATGTTGATTTGGCAGGTATATATACTATCAATTTGTTTGGATGATCGCGGCAATGATAAGTATTGAGAGTGATAGAGATCGGTGGGAAGCACTTTGGATGATTAACTAATATTTAGACGGAACAGCGCTCTCACCTAGGAACTCAAGATGGAATGAATTGTTGCTTCAGATACATTGGCGCAAAAATCCCAAATCCTCGATACAATGATTGCTTGACCCTTAAGTCTTTCACTCGCACAGGAAATAGGACACTTGTCTTTCCGAAATTCACTTTTACCTTTCGCCAGAACAACATACTTTCAACACTATAAATTCAGTCTCAGAATTTAGTACCGAAGGGCAAGAGAACAGAACAAAGTCAGCCAATGAGCAGCCGAGAAATCTATTTGGGTTAATCAATCGCTCGCAACTTTTCACTGATTGCGCCTAAATTCTACAGCAACATCGTCGTACGTTTAGTTTTAGTGAGGCGGTTGCAATGCAAGCACGCTTTCGCTGACTTCAACTTTGAATTGATAACTTCGATTGGTACAATGACATTATGCCCTCCTGACAGACTCAGACTTGGTGCGTGATGTTGGTCGCACCACCACGATTGAACACCTGATATACAACGCTGGATCTTTCCACTGCGGATGGCATTTTTGCTAAAATGCGCCGGTCCTTGGACAGCCTCCCCGGAACAGCTGTACAAATATGTTCAGTTGAGCAGCGACGCAGTGGCAATTTTTAGGCACACTGGCTCGAATTACTAGGCTTATAGGTGACATGAGGATTTAGAACACGCTTACCCAGTTGAATTTTGCTGGCGTGTTGTTAGATATGCATCTATCCGCAGCAGCGACGTGAAGGAGAAGGCAAAATTGCCATCGAAAGTGCTACTTGTAGGTCTATTTGTTGTCTTCCGTGCCGCTTTCATGCTTCCTTTTGTTTGTTCCATGCAACTGTTCCATGCTTCCTTCCTTCTCCTACCTCGGCAATAATGGAATGCCACGACGTGCGGTAGAATATGATAACGACCGTACTGTCCGTAGGATACGGCAGGAGTTGCGGTAACATCTGTCGCAGTCAGCCGCCACAGAAGCCTCCGGCGACAGGGTCCCTCATCGTGAGATTCGTCATCCCCAGATTCTGGAGGGCGAACCCTCGAAGTAAAGATCCTCTAAGCCCCAGACCGCCACTCCCACACAGTTACAGCTTCTGGCACCTTACTCGGATACCATGGTCGAAAGCCGACACTCCGAGCTTAAGAGCAGAAGCTGAATAGCCCTTAATACAGGGCGACGCGAAGCTAGAGAAGATAGAGGCTAGTGGAAGAAAGATATCACAAATTGAGCGGCTGGGGGAGTGTATTCGCTCAGTATCGCTTAAAAAGATGGTCAGAGTTCAAGAGCAACGCATGGACGGAGAAAAGCAAGCGAAGAAGCATATTTCCGAATGAAATGTTGAAGTTGGACTAAAGCTTCGATAGGGATACGAAGGAGATCGAGGGATGCTTTGTATCTGGTATAAATAGAGTGGTCACTACTATCCAAAAAATTTCAATTCAAAAGTTTTAATGCCGGTCAATGTACGGAGTCTGTTTCATGGATCTGCGCAATTCCACGGATTTCCTCCCTGTGTAAAAAGATGCCTTCTGTACCTAGTCTGCTCGACGATGTTTTCCAAATGGTGTATACAAGTAACGTGGTCTTGCATCGCCTACCAGGTCTTCACAGACCAGATTGACGTCCCGATGGCCTCGAATTCTGGTCATCTACTACGAACCTAGCGTTCTTACATGGTTCACGTTTCGTGGGACTTGCATTGAGCCATTTCCGTCGTTGGGATGCCTTCTTTTGCTGTCTTTAATTGCGCAATAGGTTCTTATTGTTGCAGACTGTGAGTGAAATTGGAGCGCGACATCGGCGGGGAATGAGAAGAAGTTAAATTTAGTTCGGCTATCTCTACGGCGCATAATGGCGACTTTAGTATCCAATGTCGGGGAGGGATAGACTTTGAAAGTGAAACACCATTGATCGTCTGTTTGCAAAGCTTGTGGGCTAGATTGCCCGCCAATGGAGATAAAAGAGAGGCTCAGCGCAAGCTTGCTGAAGGTTAAGAAGACGCTTGCAAGGTCGTTGCTCGACATCGGCGCTCTCACGGGGGTGACATACATGCTGGATTATGCATCCGCAAAAAATCTCCCGTAAAGTCCCAGTCCTGCAACAATGGCGGACGGGGTAGCGGTCTTGGTCGTAGGTCATAAACATCTGTTTCAATATTCAGTCCCATCACATTTTCGCTATTGTATCTCAGCAGCACTCCATATCTTTCAGTTCCACGCCAACGGGATCCAAAGAAGGTGTTTTGCCCTCTCAGTGCCTCATTGATGACCACAACTTTCTCTTCTTGGCTTGAGTGCACTGCCATAGGGAGGATAGTGACTTCAGTACGCCAGAGAAAATTGGGAGCAGACATCGGATACTGCCCGACGGATCCAGCATAGTAGAAGGTATAGGCCTCACGTCCATCTAGTCCTATAGTCATAGAAAGATCCCCAAGATCATGACATCGTTGTTCCAAATAATCTCGAACCTTTCTTATTTGTTCGAAAGGAAGTGTGGCTCCGCCACTGACTGAATAGAATCGATACAAATCCCCGGACTCATCGCCAAAGCTTCGATATTTATGAGCATTAGATTTATTAGCCGTTTCGTTGGCCTTAACGACAGCAATCAGCTCGTTTAGAAAGTTAGTTGGGCGGGCAATGATGGCTGGATCTTCCTCCGCTATGGTCTCATTATGCGGTTCCTGTTCTTTTACTTGACAAAAACTAACATGAACTAAGAAAAAGAGAGTATCAGGTAAGTCAGGGAAAGGAACTGGAGTTTCGGAATCCGTACCAAGCGCAAGGTAAGTTATAAAAGTGGAGAATCTCATGGCGCAGTGAGATGACGGAGAAATGAATGAATTCACAGTGTCGCACGTTGAAAGGTGTCTCTAACTTCCCGATCTAGTTCTAAACGTCCCAATAATGGAGGTGGAATCCATGAAAACCAGGGAAAATCTCACATTCTTCTACCTTGCCGGTAGATACGGACAACGTCCGCCGTGTACTGCCTCGAGTGTCTTTCATCGCCCAAGGCGCACAAGCTAAGCCATGTGAATGGAATTATAACTCTAATTCTATTTCCTAGAAATGCAGAAGAAGCCGTCACATCTCCATGCCTTGAATGCTCGACAGCTCAATGGCTTAACACTCTCCTCATGTAACGGCGACGAAGAATATACTTTCTGCCTAAAGGGCTGCAAACTGGATCTATAGAGCATATGTCCCATGCTTCGCTGCTGTGGGGGATGCAATGACCAATGATTCGCAACGTATTATGAAAAGCTCGAAGATATGTCGTTCTGAAACGTCATTGCATCTTGGTCCGTACCTACAATTCTGGAATTTTCCCGGTTAACGGTTCATGTTAGCGCTCAGTGGAAAGACTGCATCGAGTGACAGCCCCGCATGCTGACAGCGAGATTGATTACGAAATGTAGGATCAGGATTTGACAAGGCGAGGATCCTTTGATCTTTCAATGGCATGTTTTCACGAGCCAGGGTCCCTCCGGCCGTCTGCGGACAAGTGTGGAGACACCAGCCTTGCCAAGCGCCTGCTGCGAGGCTGAGCACTAACTTATGTAACTCTCGACAGTTGGCACCTTCGTTGCCATTCTCTCCTCTGAGCAGCTGCAATATACGTGCGAATAGAAAGATGGCCCGTATGTGAACACTTAGACCTTAGTCATTTGATTTTCAGGACACGCCGCACCTTTAACATTATCAACATGGCGTCTGCGGACCTTGAGGATACCTACACACACCTTCCGCTTTCCCTTGATCCGACCTCGAAACTCCTCTCCGTGCCGTCCATGCCCAAAGACAAAACGCTACAAGATTCCCTCGCCTCTCTAAATGCGCTGCATCAATCTCTCAAAAGTCTGGACATACCCTCACAAGTCCCACCCGCACCGATGCCGGTGAACCCTAAGCGCTCCGCCAACATCAACAAGATGAAGGAAACAGCCTCGACAGCCCACCGGAAGGCCACATACCCAGACGCTGTAAAGCTGTACACATATGCAATTGACATGGCCAGCCAGCGACCTGGATGGGAACCGGTCGGTCTGGTGCGGGAAGAGTTGTCGCTGCTGTATGCCAACCGGGCGCAGAGCTACATGGCGATGAGCAGCTGGGTCGAGGGATGGAAGGATGCGGAGATGAGTATCGAGTGCAAGAGACAGGGAAACCAGAAGGCGTGGTGGAGGGGAGGAAAGTGTTTGGGGGAGATAGGGAGGTGGAGTGAGGCAGTCAAGTGGCTGGAAAAGGCAGTGGAGATTGAAGGAAAGGAGGGAGAAGGTGGGAAAGAATTAGTGAGCCTGTTAGCAGAAGCGAGGAGAGAGGCCGACAGGGGTGGATTGTTGGGCCGATAGAGTACGAGCAGCAAGGATTTGAAACTGGATTTGAAACTGGATTGTTTGACAATAGAGATAACTGCATCAAGTCGGTTCAGGTGTTCTGGGAAGTTCGAGGACGACACTATGGTCTGCCACCCTTGTTGGAGTCGGAAGTGTCTACATGCGGTAGTGTGTCTTTTCTACATTTGCAACGCCGGCTGGCACGCTACGAATTAGATATCGCCCTTCAAAGATATGTATGTATGCTCTCTCCTCTCGTTCTAAGGCTGATGGGTCCATTCAGGCGACCGTCAGTCCTCTGCCAGCACCTTCCCCGTGCAGTAAGAAAGGAGCTCTGTGGCGAGATGAGACCGACGCGCTAAGTGCCCGAACAAATGCCAATTATGTTGTAGGCTCTGTTCGCGATTCCAAAACGCCACAGCCTTTTCATTTTTGTCCTTCTCACTCAGGTCTCAAGAATTTCTCAAACATGACATCTATGGTACTGGAAACCTGTGATGAGGCTAGCACTTCCACGCTCTAAGCCCTCACCGCCTCACTCAACTCTTCGACCTTCCTTCGCCGGACCTTCAATGTCGCGCCATTCTTCGGGATCAGTATCTCGCTAATCCAAAGACCCTTCGGCCTCTTCTCAAGGATCTGCACGTCGTAATTCACAAGCACATACCCGACCAACAGCTTCTCCAGCAGTACTGCAAACCATCGTCCGGGACAGGCATGCTTGCCGTGGCTGAAGGTCAAGAAGGAGTGGTCGGTTGAGACGGCTGCTTTGGGTGACGGCCGACTTTTATTGTTGGCGTCTTTTTCGTCTGTGCTGATGTTGACATTGACTGAATCCGCGTTCTCGCTGGAAGGTTCTGTGGGAGTGACGAAACGGAAGGGCTGGTATTCCCATGGAGAAGCATAGGTGGCAGGATTGTGGTGCGCGCCGTAAGCGTCAACGGAGAGGCGGGTGCCGCGAGGTAGGTGAACGGCCTTTTCTTTCTCATCGCCAGAGAGTTTCGGGAGGTCGATGCCAGAGGGTGCGACGACAACGCGGGAAATGGCAAGTGGTGCAATGTTGTAGATGCGAAGGCTTTCACGGAATGCGCTGTCGAGATAGGGCATGTCCGGTAAGCTTGGGAGTGACTTTACAGTCCAGCGGAACGGGTCGTTCTTGTCCGATGTACCTTTGAGTTGTAAGACGCTTTCAGCCTCGGAACGAAGAATTGAAAGGTGTTCCCGAGTGGTGGGTCGGGAGAAGATGTCGTGAAAGAAGTTGGTGCCGCTTAACGTAGTTGTGTGAATGGATGCGAAGTTGAGTGCGAGCAGTCGCAAAGTGAGCCTCCAGAGGTTCTCCCTATCATCGGGATCCTTAGATTTGACAGAGCTGACGAACCATTCGACAAAATCTGTAGATCGTGCCTTCTCGCTCGGAGACATCTCCGCACCGCTTTCTTTTTGCGTTTTCCAGGCAGTTAACTTTTCTTGCAGTATTGGGTAAAGATAAGGCTTGCATTTGTAGGCGTGGTACCAGTTCGGTAATGTAGCGAGCCTGCCAATGACAGGCCTGAGGAAGGAAGGGAACCATCGAAGAAGGAAACCCGACATAGCGATGTCGTTTGCAGACTTCTCTGCGTTGCGAATGAAATCCTCGTTGCGACCTGGAAATAAATCAGCATTCTTAAGCAGACAATACATCATTCGGACTCCCCTACACAAAGGCAATCCTACGTAGATGCGGTTTGTCACTCTTGCTACAATCTGTCTTAGGGCCTTATCAACCACAATGTCGGTCCAATTTTCGGTGTTCGTGCCCCATTGCTCGTCGACAGCGGCCGTAATCTCGTCGATAATATCCGGTACGAGCAGGTGGAGCTTTGTTCTCAGCTCCTTGCGAATGACCAATTCGTGGATAGGATGAGCTTCTATATGAGGGTCTAGCAGAGTGTAATATGTTGCCAGCGTCTCATTTCTGTTGGCCCAGGTACTCAACTTTGATTCTGGCTGGGATAGAACCCAGGGAATGTAAGAAGTGGGAAGCACAACACGTTCTCCGAAGATGCTGGGAATAGTACAGGCCTTATTGAACTTGAAAAACTGCGGTGGAAATACATATGGTTAGCTAGAATAGTCAATGAGAACGCGTAGTAGTAACGGCCATGCTTACGGAATTCCAGGCCTTTTCCGCATTCGCTTCAAAAGTCGTAAAGCTTTTGACACTGGCCAAGATTTTAGCTGAGAAAGACTTCTCTCCGCCGACCCAAGGCACATCTGAGCGTGGAGCAAATTGCGTCACAAGCTTAAGGAGCACAAGCAGGATCGTCGACGCGAAACCATAAGCCAAAACATGGCTGAAATGGCTGAAAGGGCTCTCTAAGAACTCGCTTGATAACATTTTCGGTGTGATCACTGCGGAGAGGATCTTGTGGAAACCCAAGAGAGCATTGTTCTGGGGAGAAGACAGACACTCGGGATTGACGTAGAGGGAAGACAAAACTTGTGCAACGATATGAAATTTTATACCCGAGCGAGAATGGCGAGCCGATTGTCAGTCACGTGCGGCAGGCAAGATACGAAAATTACGAGCGTCAACAACAATGAGTTTACGGGAAGGAGCGTTCCGTAGAAAGCTGACATGCACAAAAGGTACCTTTTCACGAATCCTGCGTTGCATTATTGGCGGATTGAGCGGCGGCAGAACCGGACAAGGAAAATATGCGAGGCAGCTCGTAAAATAGTCAGCCTCGAGGTACAAAGGGCGTGGTTCGTCAATGCATTTGCTCCATGCCTGTCAACACTGACTTTGGCCATTGATTTGTCGACCGTTGCTGGGGACACGGAAGAGTAAACGTCAGGCCAGCAACATTGGTGAGGCCAAGGTCCCACAGGGTTGTGTGTAAAGGATCATTTAAGGGAGCAGACAAACGGGGAGAGAAAATCAAAAAGTCAAGGCGTCACGTGGTCGAGACGAGTGATCCCACTTCATGGCTGGCATTTTCCATGCGACAGCAACGTGAGTATCTCGCTCTGGATGATTTCGCCATGCTCTCGTGAAATAAACAGTTGAAGCGTGACATGCTGTTTTCTCTCACTTTCGAGGGATCCTTGGGTAGCGCTGTGTCGTCGAGGAAGCTCCCGAGATCTTCCCTTACTACCACGCGGGCAATTACATCTAGACTTGATGCTCAGATTGTTGTAGGAGTTAGATCAAGGCTTTACCGTGGTTCGGATAACCTTTTTACACCTGAATTGCTTCTGCCGTAGTTTTACGCCACCCGCAACCGGCAAGACCCTCTAGCGGTTGCTAGGCGTCTGAGGCGTCTCAGTGCTGCCCATGGCTGAGTCTTAGTGACATTTGCGGTTCCTTCCCGCTGACTGCACGACAAATTTTGCAAGAAGCCTCACTTGATATCCACCACGTCATTATACAATTTCTCCGATCGTCGCTTAGTCTAGTCTCGAAGTTACAACGATGATCTAAGCTCGGCTAAATGGTTTTTGTGGCAGGCTCAATCAAACGCGGTATTTATCAATTCAACGGCGATTCCAAGGCTTCAGCTGGCAGCATGCTTTCAAATCCACGGCTTATCTCATCAGCCACTTCGCTTGTTCCCTGCGTAGTCCCTCCAGAAGGGCATCGCTGACCTAGTGGACCAAGGACCGCCAGCAAAAGGTCATTTACGGCATCGCTCTCAGATCGAATATGATATCTGAACTTTGGAACTCCAGAGGAAGTGTCTTTGCATGGGATTTTGGCGAGCCTGCTCTACGTCGAGACACATACCTTGGGCCAACGTTAGTGCATCGCTGACCATTACTAGATGAGTGTCGGTGCGGCAATTGTCTACTGTTGCGAATAAGGACCGGGTAGATGGAGTTGAGCTGCAATATCCTGAAGGCTGAGGAGGGAGAGAAGGCGAGCGACATGTGTTGTCTAGGTAAGGTACTCGTAGTATACTAGGTCATTGCGTGGGCCAGGTGTGCAAGGCGTAGTCATCGAGCGCCGGTACAATGCTTTAGACCCAGAGACAAAGGACGAAAAGAAACGAAGGCCGTTTACTGCGCATCGCATGACTCATCATTGTCGTCCTCATGACCATCATCATCATCACTCGCTTCACCCGGGCTCTTCAGCTTGTCATCGAGGTAATCGATGCTATCTCGGCCAACCATGCTGTAGTCGAGCGTCGACGGGTCGAACTCCTCAATAGTCCGCATGGCTTCTTCTAGCTCTGCACCAATATCTGGCTCAGGCCAACCACTCGAGTCGGTCGTGACGATACTAACACCACTGCTGTAGTGGATGAGGACGGATGCCAAATTGCGGATTTGAAATTGATTCACTTTCTGGCAACGATGACCTATGTATGGCTCGATAATGGCGAGAAAGCAGAGAGATAGAGAAGCCGATCTCCTCCACGTTGACTGCATGCTTTTCGATAGGATGTGGGCAGGATTTTCGGGAGAGCGTGGACAGAGTGGAAAGTATTTCAGATGAAGGTCAACATCGCCTTAAAGTCAGGCAATCTATCCAGCAATGCAAGATGACCCGGTTGTGTCGGATGCGGTAGTGGCACTACCAGTCAAGTCAACTTCTAACGCGGTGCAAGGTTGATAAATTATCTGGCTCTCAGTGGGCCAGTGATGCGGGACATCCTCGCATTGATGGGAGACCCTGGAGTTGTGATTGTCCTCCTATATACCATATAATTTTAGTGAACGATCAGACTGCCGAAATTGGTGTATCTGTTGGCATAGCATTGTCTTGCCGAATCGTACACCCTCCAGACAGCTCGGTTTGAGGGACAGCAATGCAATTCAAGCCGACAGATCCAGAAGCGCCAGACCCTAGTCTCAATGGTTACGGTGGGGATTTGGGAAAGTATGGTGGCTACATCAAATCATCGACGATGTCCGTGATGTTAGGCGTTGGCGTTGCATGCTGGGGTCCCCGGCTCCAATGGAAGTCGACGCGTTGGGACTCGTTGCTAATTCGTATGGTCGTGGTGGAGGCGCAACATGGCCCCGGAGGGTACAGTAGCTTCACTCTGCCTCCCGGGCTTTAACTATTGGGGGCGTTAGTGGGCACTAGAAATAGAGCGCACCGGCGTAGCATCAAATAGAAGGCACTTAATCTGTGTTGGGTGAATCTTCTCTGCACCAGTGCTCTATCTCGTCCCTGTGCTCTGGGTCAAGGCTCGAGGAGACATCGTGGCGCACCCGATTGTCTGCTCAGCCGATAATCCGATGTGCCACGACTTCTGCCCCCTTACTCGATGCCAGCCCTGTAGCCATGCGACCCAACAACCTCAAAATCTAGCCTGGTGGTTCAGATGAATTATCCTCGGATCAGCCGTAGTGTTATGCTAGTATGAATCTCCGTGAAACAACAGTTGGCATTCGAGAATATCCAAAATCGAGCAAATTCCCACATCAATGTCTCTGATAGCCTTTTCCATCTTCACAGCAGCCTTGACAACGTCCCCGCGGCGGCATTGGACACCCACCACATACCCACCTAACGACTACTTTCGTTATAGGTAACAGCGCTTTAATGACTGAAGATGGGGCATTGCACTTTTTCGACAGGTCTCATCTCACCGGAATACTGATGCACAACCGAAGAGGCGCGTTGGGTGTGCTGCCTCCACAGCACCTTGACGCTCTGAGATGCCCATGTGGGATCTTTGTCATGTAGGAGCCCGAAGCAACAATTCCTCTTGCAAACCTTCAACAAGCTATCAGAATATATCACCATCGGGTCGCGTCCAACGACCTTACTTTGGTCAAAGCTGGTTGAAGTCTCGCTATTGTAGGTGCATCAAGCCCTCAGAAAAATGGCGGCTTTCACCTCCAGACTTCACGAAACGAAACAACCTAGACTTACCTGATCGTACTAATCCTCAACGAAAATTTCCTCAGGCTTACAGCCTATTGCATTAGACCAGGTAGCGTCTTTCAAACCAAAGCCATTTCACAAGGCTACAATGCTTTCTACCCTTTCCTGCTCTCTATTATATCTCTTTTTGTTCAGTGATCTTTGCCACGCGCGACAACGAAATGTTAGATTGGGTCCTAGCTGCGACGCGAAGATTATTGGAAAAGACAATAGACAAAATCTGGAAGTTTGGGTAGATAATGCTATTGTCATGGGCGCCAGTTCGTCGATCAATTAACTTTTTGTAAGATGACAACTAACGAGCTAGAGGCCGCTCATGCCCTCAGGAATAATCTTATCGAGGCAAAAAGCATATACCGGATCATGATGGTGCAACGTTTCTACGATTTAGGAATCGGTACTGCTTGTATTCACACTCAATTCAAGCTAAACAACTAACGTGAAAGGCTATTTTACCACGATCGGTAATCTCGAATCTCCCAAGAGCCCCCATGTCATCTGGTTCGACTGCACAGATGAAGATATGTACGAAGAAGGTGACTATCTCATCGATCCAAATTGGGTGAACCGAGAATCGAAGCCGGTCAAGATGAGAGTCCCACCGCCGGAGTCGGAGAACGGCAAGCCTTTAAAGAATGCTAAAGGAACTTTCCTAACAACCTGCCAGGCTGGCAGTTCGAGAGCTTGGGGCGTCCTGGGAAAAGCTGAGTACAAGCATATGACACGGATCAAGCTCTGCCCCAGCTTCTGGGACCGTGAGGACTTGGGTTGGGATAGACGACCGTTGAAAGAAATCTTAGCTGGTCCACTCCGGAACAAGGGTTACAATAATGCCCTTAGCAGGATTTCCCCTCCCGAGGATATAATTTTCCATGAGATGATGCACGCCATCGGTGGTGTATACGATCCAGACGATGAGCCGGCCGACTATCCAGGTATCCCCATCATTCACGACATTCCACCGAGCGGTGGCCCTGGTGTCTATGGGTGGGCCAACTGCCGTAGATTGCGGTATCGTCAACGACCTCATTTTGAGACACAGCTTATTGCTGATTGCTGGGCGTTGATCGCCAAGGCCGTCGCCCTTCAAATCCGTTTCAAATCTAACGGACAACGCAACACCGAGCCAACAGTCTGGGGTTATGGTCTCGTGCACCGAGATACGCTGAAGCCGCCGAGCAGTATGAATGAATTGGACTTGATGTTTGAGGCGGAATACAATATGGAGACGGAGGAGTACTGGGCTCAGCGCGGAAAGAACCCATCACGCCGTGGTTTACTGTTACGAAACGAGACTATGGGAATGTAAATGACAACTTACCGTTTCTATTTTCGTCCAAGCCCCGAGATTTGAAGCAAAGGCTAAACAAATCCCCAATCTCTCGTCACACTGCATGCTAATGCCATCACGGCTGGTACGGGCTCTACAACCTCTTGCTCTAACTCATGACTCTTGGACATTGATATTCCTTCTCAATGCATTGGATCGGAAAGGCTCTATTCAACAAATGGCCAGTGGATTTACAAGGATTGCAGAGCTGAGATTCCCGAATCATAAATCCAGCGAAGAACAAACTTACCAGAACCTCATTCAAACCTTGCACATGCATTTACATTCTACTTACTTTATCACTGGGCCAGACTCAAATATAACAGTACTTTTATCTCCGGTCTCAACAAATGAACTTCCCTCTCACTTTTGTGATCGATCTCTTCTAGAATCCACCCTTCATATTCCACGAGATCTATACGTTTGTGAGTTATTGTTCACAATGCCGCCGCATTCGGAACAGAGTGAGGCCAGAGGCATGCCTGAGGCGTCAGAGCCTCAATACTTGGAAGTATTTTATGCTGGACCCAACACTGCAGCCCTAGAGGAAAGATATTTTCGTTGGCGTCGTATGTGCTGTCAAATCTAGGTGTTGAACATTGTTTAACCAGGGCTGCAGAACATTCCTCTCCCAATGACAAGACGTGTTTGCTATGCCTTGCACAGATCATAGGTGATTACGCTGAGTGCGAGACATGTTCTAGATCATTTCACTGCGACTGCCTCGGCTGGCACAAGTATGCGGATTTTCAATCATACAATTGCCAAATGTGCGTGCGAAGATCTTGGGACAAATGCGCGCCAGTCAAGGACGGGTGTGAGGGAACTGAGGACGACAAGAGAATGGCGCATTTGAACAGGAGCAGCAATTGGACAGCACTAATGGCTAAGCGCAACATCAGATATCGCTGGATGACAGCTTTTGACGATGGAACCTTAGAATTGGACAGGTTAATTGCGGTAGCCAGTCTAGAGTCAAAGTTTGGTATTCCAGTTGAGAAGTCCCAGATGGGGCCCTTAGATTATATTCCCGTGGAGAAGGTGAACGCGATGAAAGCATATAAGGTTCGTCTTCTACAATTTCAGTTGAGGCTGGAAGCCACATTCGAGTTGAAACAGTATTGACCACCTCTGAATAGTGCTTCCAGAAAATCCGAGCTTTAGAGGCTAAGCTTACAAAGCTAAAAGAAGGTCGCAAAGAACCGATGGCGGAGTGATCGAGGTACATCAAGCTTCCATCAAACTTGAAGAAAAAGGAGCGAGGGGAACTATTCGATCAAGAGATCCAATCCCAGCAGAGCCAGATCAATCAAGAAATCAAAAAGATGATTATAATCTCAAATGTACAGCTCATGCCCGCCAACAGCACCAGCAGCCGGGATGAACACGGTAAGGTTCGTACCCTTGAGCCAATTGAACGTAACAATGCTCCACCTCCAAAGCCTCTCGAGAACGTGAACCAGCAACTTCAAGCGTCGATAGCGGAAACAGGCAACAAAATTCAAGAACTACGCAAGCAACTTCAAGACATCCATAGTTCTTTGGAGGAGAAGGACAGAGAGATCAAGCGCCTTGTGAACCTAAACGAAGATTTGCGCTCTGCTAAAGATGCGGCCGAAATCGCAGCTTCCACTCGTGAAAAGAAGTATAGAGACCAAATCGACTATATGTCTTACGATATGGCCGAGCTCGCCGGCGCTATCTACAACGCAACAGGTCCCTTCGCACATCTTATCAGCCGGCCCATTGACCTCCTCGAGACCGCTGGAGTAGGACCGGGGACTACAGGTCGGATCCTGTCCATGGACAGCGTCAGGGCGCAAATCGAGGCCAGGATGACACAAGACTCCGCACGTGGCACGCGGAAACGGGGATTCTCATCGAGCAGGTTGATGGGTGAATTGCAGGAGGCTTTGGCGTCTGAGGAGAGATCTGAACCGGAAGGGCGTAGTGAGAAGAAAGCCAAGACTACATAGGCTGAGTAGTGAGGGAGAGAAGAAGATCGGAGAGTTTGAGATGAGCCACGACAATTCAGATTGATAAGCATGAAAGCCTTCAGCGGCGTGGGAATTACATAGACCGGGAATATCACTGAGATCTGGAACCTGCTTCAACATTCATGAGAGCAGTGTCTCAGACCCTTCGCCGCTGCAGCTTCCACGCTTCGAGAAGCTGTTCAACAACAAGCCTATTACAGCTCGCAATAATTGACCAGGTCCGCCTACGACGTCCACTGCGCTTACCTACCTGCGGCAGTCGTTATAAATTCGATAAGCCCACTTCCATTTCCCTTCCATATTTTAGCTCCTACGTAGGCTTTTGATATTTGGGATCTGATGGAGTGGTTCAGACTTCTATCTCAAGGACGTTCGACGGGACATGCTCGTTACAAAACCTTCATTAATTATCGTCCCGGTACCATTTTTTCAGTCCCATTCCCCAAGTGCCCCGCTGCATGCTTTCCTCTCTGGCCCCTGGGGGAATGGGCAAGCCCACAGCGGCACCTTCAAGTACGGGACAGATGATGGTGTCTGCACGTTGAGTGAGGCTAAGTTCAACGAAGATGAAATAAATCGGAATTGCTCTCAAGATAAAGTGTGTGAAACGTGGAAGGACAGCCGGAAAGAAGACGAAACAATGGCGCAAGAAGTTCATTTTCCTGGTGGGCGAGGAAAGGGAAGTGACGCGGAAAGCAGTTCTGCGGAAACAATGAGAATGATAAGGCTAGGAAAGGAATTGAAATGGTAAAGGCGGATAGGTCTGATCGACAGGCCCCAGCTAACTCTCCCTTTAGATCTCCAGTTATAGAGAAAAGAGCCTCGCGCTGACTCCAGGTTAATATTTATCACGAATGGGGAAGACCATGTCGATGGTCAAAAAATGTCAGAACTGTGCCAACGCTATTAGATTGAAAATTATAGACTAAATAGCTTCTTCGCAAAACTTATGACAAAAACGCGATGGACGACTGGCTGCCCCTTCTTCGCCTTGTAGAGGCTTGCGGTATCTCCGGGGCTGTTGGCATTGTGTCGCCCGTTTCTGATAAGTCGTCGAAATCCGCTTGTTCTACGTTTGCGGTACTTTTGAGGGCAGATCCATTGCTAGTCATGGCGGAGCTATTCTTCTGAAGCTCCTGCGTTTCCTCGGCTGGAACCTCTACCAGGTTGTGATTCGCGTCGAAAACAAACTGAGTAGGTAGAGTGTTGCGTCTGGTCGTATCCTTCGGCCCGCTGGCTGCCGCTTCGGCCTTGAAAAATTCTTTCATCCGCTCTCGGGCGTCTCTATGGGCCATCTCATGGCTTAGGTCTGTCAATTGATCAGCTCTGCGGAGCCTTCCAGTGCTCAGAGTATCCCAGAAAAAGAATGTCATGAACGTACACTGACTCCCTCTCCTCTTCTCCTTTTCCTTCTGTGAAACATCGATTCCACTATCCATTCTTCCATCACCCGGCCGATTCGACCCTCCAACCGGAGAATTCTCCCCTTCCTCGACGAACTCCTTGTGCAAATCATCCTCCCCTTTCTCGCGCTGTAAGCCCCGCATCGCGGACAGCGAGGGCCCTCGCTTCGCCGTCCAACCCTCGTCTTCGGCCGGCGACATCTGCCGCCTCAACTTTGACGGGCCCCTCTTCACGCTCATCACCCGACTCAATCCTGGCACGTTGAACGGTTTGAACGCATCGTCTTCAAACTCCACCGTCGGACTGGGGGCTCGATCTGTTAGATTAATATGATTCCTTGCTGTGACGGACGGGCGGGGTGAGAAGACCGAGCCATTGACTTTAGGTACTTGACCGGGGCGTTGGTTGTCCCTTCTGAGACCGTAGATTTGGTCGCGACGCTCAGAGGCTGAGGTAGAGGGTCGTGCGTTTAGAGAGGTTGGTGAGGAAGGGAGGGGCGCAGAGCTCGGACGTCGCGGAGAGGTTTCAGTAGTGGTGTCGTTATTGTTTCTCTTTGATGAAGAGGTGCGACTCCGGAGCCTGTTAACGAGCGAGGTGAACCATGACATTGGGAAGGATTAATTAGTAGCAACAAGGCAGGTGGCGATAATGCAAGGGACGAGGATTGAAACGAAAATGGCGAGGAGAGTGGAAACGAACGTGCAATGGCGGGACTGATGACAGGTTGACAAAAGGAAAAAGGGTGGAAAATGCGCCAGCAGCATAGCCAGCTGTTCAGGTTGCACAGTGATGTGCTTTTTTGATACAGACCGGTTTTGAGGGGTCGATGCACCCGCACGTCGATCACCTGGTGCCTATTGGCGGGGGGCGGCATCCTGGTCAGTTTGGCAATCTGGGGATGATCCCTCGGTCGGGCGAAATCTTGCTTCAAGTTTCAGGCTCGAGAAGTTATTGTCGATAGGGTCTCTGGGATCTGCGGTACTCGAATTGGCATGCCCATGCTCGACTCTGGTAATGTCAGCATGGAGCGGCACGCCACTTTCTCACGCTGGTCCTTCTCTCAAGTACAATACCATACCGGAAGAACCAGAATATCATGAAGAGATGTGTAGAATGCATGTGGGACGAGATTAGAAGACAAAACGAGTGGTCGGAGGCTCGCGTCTGTAGAGCTCAACGCAATTTCATTGGACAGGGGTCGTCCGGTACAACTGAGAGCGGACAGCTTCCACCCTTCCCCCCGTCTCCTCACACATCAAGAATTATCATTCTGCAAGAAATGCTATCCAGCGACTCTACCCAATGCTATCCCTAATGATCTCCAATCAATATAGCGCCAACACCGTCCAAAGATGCTGAATACCCAAAGCAAACCAACCAAGCATAACTCATTATCTTGCCGCCGATGCCTTCCGCCCTCCGCCCAATCTCTTCCTCTCCACGTCTTCTCTCGCTTTCCGCAACCCGTCTCCCAGCTTTTTCACCCCACTCCACTTCTCAGCCATTTTGCTCATCCGTGCCACTGCAATCACTGTCTGAACTCCCGCTCTCAGCTTGTTGATAGGGGCAAGCTTCGTCTCAAACGATGACCTTCTTGCTTTGACGCCCATCCGCCGGATCATGTGGATGTCTGCCTCGTTGCAAGCCAGACGAATCCCTTCGCCCATCTCTAAGACGCCTTTGCTCCAGGCGAGGTCTCTCCGGAATTCTTCCTCGCGCTTGACACGAGCCTTGAGCCATTGGATCTCCCGAATGAGACCCTTCATTTCCTTTTCTCTTCTACCATCATCCGTGCTGGCTTTCCTATTTACACTCAATTTATCCACAACATGTTCATATCGCCCCTGCAGCCGCTCGAGTTCTCCCTCTATCGCCTCCGCCTTCTGGTCTGCTTTGCTCCTCTCGTCCCGGACTCGTCTGGCTTCTTTCTTTAGCTCCGCTATCCGCTCCTCCCTCTCAGCGAGTTTCAGCCCCAGCGTCTCAGCCTCTGCCGTTGAGCTCTTCACTAACTCGTGTAGATCTGCTCGTTCATCTTGCTCGATGGCGGTTTCGCGGATCTGTCGCTCTAAACCTCGATTCTGGCGGTTAAGCTCACGAAGCTGTGCCTGCGCATCACGGAGTTGCTGACGAGCTTCGCAGAGTTCCTGGTCTGAGACTGGGGATGCGGGAGTCTTTGACTTCAATTGAGTACTCTCTATACTGTAGACTTTGCGTTCGAGCGAGTCGACCTGGGATTTGAGTTCTCGATTCGTGGACTTCAGACGCGCCTCCCGTTCAAGGGAGGCAGTCTCATTTTTACGAGCTTGGGATAGGTCGTGGCGCAGAGCAGGGACGTCAGCATACCCCGGGCTTGTGATGGTGATTGGCCTGTTTTCAAGCAAGTCCTCAAGCTCTTTGACTTGCAATTCAAGACGTTGAACTTTGCTGCGTGAAGACTGCAGCTCACGGTCTCTATTCTCAGATGAAGAGATCTGCTTGGTACGCAGTACGCTAATTTCTGTGTTAAGGCGGTTCTCCTCTTCTGAAGCACGCTCGATCTCGGCAGCAATCTCCTGTTCAAGTGCCCTATTTGCAGATTCCAGAGATTTGGATTCAGATTTCAATTTGTCAACCTCCTTTTGTAGGTTTTGCTTTTCACGTTGAAGCTCACGGCGTTCTTGGTCGGATTGTAAATTGCGTCCTGGTGAGGCTTTCTCTCCGCCTGATATGAGACGATTGTTGAGTTCTTCACATTCAGCTTCAGCGTCATGTCTCGCGCGCTTGGCACAATGGAGTTCGGTACTTGTATTCGACAGCTTGTCTTGCAAGCTTTGCTTTTCTCGTTTCGTCTTCAAGAGCTGAGACTCAACTTCTTCGACTGCTTTAGCTTTCTGCTCCTCAGCCCAATTGGCCTCTTCCTCAAGGTTGGCTTGTAAGACCTCTATCTCCTCCTCAAGCTGCTCGACCTTCTCTTTTAGTGCAGCCTGCTCTCGGATATAGATTCGAAGCTCCTCTTTGGCATTTGAGAGTTCAACCCGATTCGCGTCCGAGATCTCTCGTTTTGCTGCAATATGCGAGTCTAATTCTTGGATCTGCCGCAGCAGGACTTTTTCGTCTTCCTGGTGTCGCTGTTTCTCGCTCTCGAGCGCTTTTTGAAGCTGCGTCTCTTTGCTTGATAGTGTGCCTTTCGTTTCTTGCAGTCGGTCGACCGTTCTCTGAAGCCCTGACGCCTTTTCTTCGGCTCTTCGGCCTGCTGCCTCGATGGTCTTCCGCTCAGAGTCCCACTCCTCTTGATCAGAAGCATGCTGCCTCTCTTTCGCACTAACTTCTTGGTGCAACGAGTCGATCTGTTCGTTCAAATGCCCGCTTTCGGTCTTGTGCTGGGTTCGAAGGGCATTGTCGTTCTGAACAGCATGGTATCGTTCATTTTCAAGCGCTGACTCAAGCTCTCTGACGCGGGAGTGGGCTTTCGAAAGATCTCTTTGCAGATCGCTCGACTCACGCGTCAAGGCGTCATGTCGAGATTGAAGCAAGTCCTTCTCATCCGTTTTATCGCGAAGTTCATTATGTAAACTTTCTTGCCGTTTCGACATGTCATCAAAGTCTTGCTTAAGCTTATCGCGTTGGTGATCGGCTTCCTCGAGAGACGACTGTAATCTTTGTTTCTCTCTAGCTCTTTCTTCGGCAAAGTCCTCGAGCCGTTCTTGCAGTTGCTGTTCCGTCTCCAGCCTTTCTTCTAACTCTTGCTGTAGCCGCACGTGATCCTCTTGCAAGTCCTGTAATTGGTCCTCGAGCTTTTCTGCTTTCTCTTTAAGCTGACTGCTTAAACCTTTAGTTGTGAATGATTTGTTAACCATCTCGTCCTGGAGCTCGTGTAGTTGCTCTGCAGCCTGCCTACGCTCCTCCACAGCTATTTCTCGGTCTTCCTTGGCTTCCTTTGCTTCAGCTCTAGCCTGGTCAAGGTCTCCTCGGAGCTCTTCGACTTGTACCTTGACATCCTCGAGCTCTTCTTCAAGCTCAGCAGCGGAATTTGATTCTCTGCCCGCGTTATCTCTCATATTCTCAACTTCCTCTTCCCTCTCTTCTATTACTCGATCCTTTTCTCGGACGTCGGCTTCAAGATCGGCCACTTCATCGCGCAATCTTCCAAGAGCCTCCTCTTCTTTATTTTTTGCATTGGAAAGGTTGCTCCTCAACTTCTCGATCTCAGTCTCTTGTGTACGCAGTTCAATGCGAAGACGTTCAAATTCTATCTGAAGGCTTTCGTCGGCTTGTTTCCGCTTTATTTCTTCCCGGTAATCCCTAAGCTGTAATCTATACGCCTCGGCATCTCGCTCTGCTTGCGCAAGTTGTTTTTTGGATTTATGCAGTTCTCTTTGCATTGTGATTCGGTTGACTTTAAGATCGGTGTTCTCTTTCAGGGCCGCTTGGTTGAAGTGTCGGCCAGATTGTGACGTAGCTTGCTCAAGGAAATGTATTTTCATCTTGAGTCCCCAATTCTCTTTCTCGATTCGGTCGATGATATGTTCTTGTTCTCTCAGTGTCACCACGTTGCCGTCTCCAACGAGGCCACCATTTCCATCGCGACCTGGTAGCTGGGCGAGCGGCGTGCTCTGCGCGCTACTGCTGACACCATTGAGCATCGGTGTCGCGTGGTCTTGATCTCCAATTGAGCTACTCGTAGAACCGTACAGATGGGAGTTCTCCACGCCTGGCAAGGCAGGTGTTGCCCCATTACTCTTGTAACCATCTTTGAGAAAAGCGGGAGTCTCTGGTATGCCGGGCTTTCTTCCTGAAGCTCTGCGTATTGCATTGTTTTTCGTGACACTCTTCATCAGCGGTGTAAAGTCGGGTTTTGGCCCTGCGCCGTTGGGCAGTAATCGTAGCGGATCGCGAGTCCCCGGACGCGGTGTTTTGAGACTGAGACCAGCATTTCTGATGCCGTTTCGTAGTTGCCTGGACACTCCGCGGTCTTTGGAAGGCGACACAAATGATTTTTCGGGAGATATTCCATCGAGGGTTGCAACGCCGTTGGTCATAAAGGTGCCGTCTCCGGCAGCAGTTTGCGGGGTGTCAATGTAATGACCAGGCATTCCGACCGTTTATCCAAAAAGACACAACAAATACGGAGACTGCGAGAAGACCTGGCATGGATAAATATACAACGATGGTGCGATATTTCAATACGTTCAGATGCGCGGAAAGTTATGCCCAAGCTCTCAAGATGATTGTTGACATCTAGCTCTTTCGGGGATAGTGCAGATTGCGGGAACCCCCACCACTTCCGCTCCCCGCAGCTTGTGCAGACGAAGGGAGACCTAGGCATGATTTGGAATCTTCAAAGATACAAATTTATTGGGCAAAATTGGTAGACTGTCAGCTCCCGGACAATGCCTCCCACCGAAGAGGATATCGCCTGGTTTAAGTCAACGTTCCACCCTATCCCAAGACCTCGTCTCCCAGACGACTGTGTTGAATATTCCATCTACCTCTTCTCGGCCGACGCTGAACGCTTCGAGGACTCGGAAGGTCGCCAGCGACTCCGTAATGTTCAAAAGCAAGCATCTGTTTTACAAAAGGAGCACCTTAAGGAATACATCTGGCAGCGACAAGGATTCTCCCTTGAGCTTGTCAAAGAAGATGGTGCGGTTCGTTCAAACCAACGAAATGAGAGCTGAGAAAGAGCTGACCGAAATCCATAGGATTGAGTCTCCTACAGGGCCGAACGGAGTATGGCGATTCCATCGAAGATGAATGGTTGGTGGTGTGGCTTTTGCGGGAGTTGACCAGAAAGTTTGACAACCTCTGGGTCAAAGTTGTGGACCAGGACGGTGAATTTCTATTGATCGAAGCTGCGGAGACTTTGCCCAACTGGCTTGAGCCGGAGGTGGCAGATAACAGGGTAAGCTCTAGACAATCATTCTCCAGGAATGCGATTCTAAAAGCTCCAGGTTTGGATTCACCAAGGACATCTAGTTATCGTGAAGCCACGTCACGAGGAGAAGAAGCCTGCAGCGATCTCCAATGAGCATCTGTCGGTCCGAGACGTCGAGAATATTGTGTTACGAGAGCCGAAGCGTCTGATGCGGTCAATTATGATCGAAGAAGAAGCATTCTACCGACTTCGAAATTATCCAGAGCAAATTGCGAAGAACATGCATCATGCTTTGGTCACCATTCCAAGGAAAATAGCACATCTGCTCTGGCAGAAAGCCTCATATATTTCACCTGCAATAGAAGCCTTTTATCTTCGAGATCCTATCGCCCTTAAGCCTTTACAAGCAGCGCGCAACACCCACCTTATCATCCCTGTGGAAGATTTAGTGACCACAAGTGTGACAATGCCTAGAGTTGCTTATGCACAGGTCAGGAGTCAAGACTTTCCAACCCCTCAGATTTGGAAAGGTCATATACCGCTAGGAATTAGCAATCAATTGCTTACACGAGCCGAAACTGGCATGAAGATCTCCTGTGGCTTTGAAATGCTGCTGCAAGACCCTCAAAATCAAGATCGAAGAGAGGTACGGGAGATGACGATGCTGCTGGAAGACCTCAAGACGGGAGATGATGATCTGCCTGTAGATGCCGAGATTGACCAATGGAGCAAGCAGCAAGACGATGAGGCTTGGCTGGATGTTAATATGCAAGACCTTGAAGGGCAGCTTGCTGGTGGACAAGGAAAGAAGAAAGCTAACTTCGCTGGAGTTGGCGATAAAAAGGACCAAGAGAACCTCCAGCGACTTGTCGCGCAATTCGAGAACTTTATGAACGATGACAAGGAAGGTCCAAGTGGCGCCGGTCTATTTGATGAAGATTCTGATGATCTGGAAGAAAGCTCATCTGGCGAGACCAGTGATGGCGAAGACAAGGATGCATCCTTCGATGAAGACCAGTTCGCCAATATGATGCGACAAATGATGGGTATGCCTTCTGATGCAGATATTGACAATGCAGCTATCCGACAGATGGTTCCAGGCGTAGTGCAAGAACTCGAATCAGATGAAGAGGAAGAAGATCTCGACGATATGCAGACTCTGATGGCTCGGATGGAAACGGAATTGAATGACTCAGGAGCCCTCGACCTCGACCAACGTTCACAAGGACGGAAAGCGATGCCGCTAGCCGATAACAATGACAAAGTCGCCGCAGACGGGGAAGCGGAGGAAATAGAAGGTAACAACTTAGGAAGCGACGGGTTGGATATGAATTTGATGAGAGACTTACTAAAGAAGTTCAAAAGCCAACGTGGAAGTTCTAGTTCAAGCCGCAATCTGACGGAATTATTGGACAGCCGTTTGCCCCAACATGAAAGCAGCCCGTCTGAACGCGGGTAGGATACAGTTGGTCGAGGACGAGCCTCTGGACCCTCTAATTAGCGCCAATCGCCTCGCCCTCTCTTCAGTTTCAACCACGACCACGCATAGTGGAGACGTGATTAATCTTATGTTCCCCTAAATGCAAGAGAAGAAAGCAGCCCAGCCAAGCTGAAGTTCAAATACAAAACGCCACCTCGGTCAGCTTTTATCAAAAACCTACAATTGCTCATTGAAATCTGGCTCAAATTAATGCTTGAACGATGGCTTCTACTCTCTCTTTGCAACGAGACACGACAAATATGGTTTTCAAAGGGTTTCCACTTCCTTTGCCCACAAAAAGCGGACACTTAGCAGCCCCCGGATTGTCGACATCCATTGCTAATCTTTCTAGCACTTTTGCTTTCACCAGAGAGATCCATCGAGCTACGCAAGAAACAAAGAGAGTCCGACGAAGTGATCTCGAAAACCAAGCGGATGAGAATCTATATCGCGAAAAGATCCAAGCTCAAAAAGAAGAGCATGCAAAGGTTTTTGCAGATTTGAAAGACGCGTACAGTAAGGACTGGCCTGTCGACCACGTTTCCGACCTTATAGTGCGTTTACTGGACGCTTTGTATAGTCTTGCAAGGAAGGTTCAAACCCAAATAACTCATTAGAGAACGATAGACTCCCTCGTGGCATACTGGAAAAGCTTCTGGAGCTGGAGACTGTCAGAAATTTGATGCCGCATTCGTTAAAAAAAGAAAACACCAAAGGAGTCAAAGCCCAAGCTCAGAAGATCGATTGAGGATCAAGCAGATGGTCAACGTAAAAGGATAACGGGAGTTCGAGGCCGAAAGCGGAGGAAGTGGAAGCGACCATTAGATACGGCCCGGGCCACGCCAGCCCATTCAACGAATCAATCTATTCTAAAGATGAAGACGACGGCGAAGATCGGGACCCGGACCCAGCGAGCTGCCCACAAAGGCTAGTTGCATGGAGCGTGAAGACGCGGCTTCATCCTCAGCTGCTATGTTTGTCCCACCAAAGCCTGGTTCAATCTTCGGAGACAGTGTCCATGCTTGTAGTCCAAGCGCGAGTCCTATCAGCGATTTTAGTCCATCGTCACAATTGTCGGGGCTTGATGGGACGCTGGATTCTGCTTGAGATGGTACAGTCAAGGGTGACAAGCACCATCTCGGTGCTGCTTCGGCGTCAGGTAACAGTTGTGACTGGTGGTACGGGCACAACGAAGCGATCGTCTCGCAATAGTCGAAGATTACAGTCATACCATGGAGCCTGTCTGGGCTGGAGGCTCTGAATGAAAAGTTAAATGAATTTCAATATACACCAAATATCAGCCATTAAAAACTTCAAAAAGGTCATTTCAGAAGCTGCGATGGCGAGAATATGAGTAGACTGGATAGTCCAGCCACATCGATGTCTACCTGAAAGATAAAAGTGAATATAGCACGCTAAATCGGGACGCGTGTTTTGACGGAGAGTAGTTTTAAGATTCAATGGAAGTGCCAAACACCGGTAGTACAAATCAATGTTTTACCTAACACAGCAGCCTAATCTTTTACGATTCCATTTTATACCCTCGCTTCAATGCTGCTTTCATGTGCTTCATATTTCCAGATCGTTCACCCTAGCATCTCGTCTTGTACCCTTCATCACCGAAGCTGAACTCTGGTTACCAACGCCATAGCAGACAGCCGCTGACTCTTGCGAGATTAAAGTGAGGCTGTTTTCACCGTTTTTTCATCCCGACCATTCAGTATTAATTGACATCTCAGATAACCCATATTTCTCCGTTGATCTCACTAATTTCAATTTCTTCGTTGATCTCACTAATTTCAATTTCTTCGTTGATCTCACTAATTTCAATTTCTTCGTTGATCTCACTAATTTCAATT